>LN890965.1:154610-198583 GCA_900010015.1 Tuber aestivum | reverse complement strand
AAAAAAAATCCTTAGCTTTCAGAATCATCAGCGAACGGAGAAGAGATCTTATCAATATATTCGTTATACTTTGATACCTACTTTTGTTACAAGCTTTCTTGACCACTCTCCGAGAAACTAAATTGGCCCCAGTTACAATTCGCCTGACTTAGAATTGGCTGCCGCCTAACACATACCAATCAAAGTACAAAAGAAATCCTTCACTTAGCAATCAGAAAAGCCCAACTAAGAAATGCAACCGAACCCCTATGTATATTCTGTCTCCATATCCGGGTAGCCATGACAACGGTGCACCTACATATGAAATTGCGATTATCGGACCAAAAGCTGGATCCTTTGTGAGCAGAGGGGATTCCGGAGGCTGTGTGTTTGGGATTGAGGATGGCAAATACAAAGCCGCTGGGCTGTTGATTGGGAAGGCTGTAGAAGCCAATATTGCTTTTGCAACCCCCCTGCATCTGATTTTGCATACGGCAGAGGATTACTATTGGGCATCAGTATGCCAAGTCTGTTTTAGCTAGCGGTGGAAAGTACCAAACGTGTGGTATCAATTATCCCACTAGCGTTATTGTACATCATGCACTACCACTTCCTTTCTTGCCTCTTGAAGCCGAGTAATATGCTGCTACCACTCTCTATTCCCCCCTTGCCCTACTGTCTGACATGGCCATGCTAATAAGTACTTTAAGGTGGTGTTGGGCTCAGAATGCATGAACCGAGTACCACTCAGCATGGCCATGATCGAAGTAAGGTCTTCTGTGTACATGTAGTCCTGGTTTCCCCTGTGGGCTAGACGCTCAAGAGCCGACTATCCTGGTTGATTTCTAGATCCCTTACCTTGTTGCCGAATTTCAAGGCACCGTAGTGCTGGTAGGTCTTGGCCGACAAGGGTACGTGCTTTTCCGGTGGGTGGTGGGCTGTCCTGGAGAGTCCTCAGAAAATCTCGTTTCTGTCATGGCCATGCTAATAGGTACTTTAAGGGAGTGTTGGGCTGAGAATGCACAAACCGAGTAACACTCAGCATGGTCATGATCGGAGCATCATCCTCTGTGCACATTTAATCTCAATTGCCCTAATGGGCTAGTACTTAGTAGTCTGGACAATGGCTGAAGGTCTGCCTAGTGTACCACTACTGTTGGTAACCACCTCCGGTATGCGGTACTCGAGTACTCGAGCACTGCGCTCCCACGGCAACTAGATTCAAGTTAACCACCGCAAGAGTCACTTGTTGGTAAGTTTTGGTCCCTGCCAAGGTATCTTGTGCCCATGCTTTGCCTGCCTGTCAGTCGAGCGGAAAATGTTTAATTGGGGGAAAAACGGGGTTTTTAGAGAGAGGGAGATGGTTCGGTATGGGAGGTACGCTGGAAAGCGAACGAGGAGCGGCGAGGTTCACTACGGTGCCTATAGACTCTATACCCGAGTTGGATGTTTTCAGCTGGGAATGGATCCAGTGGGGTTGCCCCGCTTTCGTAATCCCCCCTCCCCTCGATACCAGTTTTTCCCCCTCCATAATATATAAACATTAAGGCTACCTCCACCCCATCTCATCGCCCGCATCAAGCACCACTACCACAAATTCCCACCGTAGTGCAGAGCCACAAATTTATCAACCATGGCAATGAGCGCGAGGTCCTCGTTCCTCCTCCTATTCACCACCCTCCTATTCCTAGCCCTTGCGTCTCCAGCCGCCGCATTCGGTGCGGGAAACATCGCGAGCATCGCGAAAATTGAAGGGAGAAACTGGCGACACGGTGATATTGAGGACACGCTAAAGACATTGGTAGCGCTTAAGGGCCTCAAGTGGACCTCCAGGAATGTCCGACGTGTGTACTTTGGGAATTGGTTGAGGGATTATTCACAGGCTCTGGATGTCGGCACTCTCAATCGCGTTAATAAGGATACCATTCGTATTCTAGTTTGGGTGCTGAGCTTTTTGAGCTTTGGTTACGCCACGGGGGAGTTTGAGGTCACGGAGGAGAGGTTAGGGGTTTACCGGCCTGAGGAGCATATCGGTTAGCGAGCTACTGCTCGATTGTTTTGAGATTTAATCTTGATTACCCCTCTTTACTGACGACGATGCAACAGACAACCCAAGAGACTATGCCGACAACACCGACGCACGCCACTATGACCCCCGTCTCCGTCCTCCAGTACACCCGGCAGAACTGGCCGTAGACCCCCTAACCGGAATGAAAAATTACATTGCCAACGAAAGTGGAGGATGGGCGACCTCCACCGGATACGTTAAGCACTCCCTTACCAGATCCATCCACTTTGGCCGTCTCTACACCT
The DNA here is from genome assembly GCA_900010015.1 of Tuber aestivum. Lineage (NCBI taxonomy): Eukaryota > Fungi > Ascomycota > Pezizomycetes > Pezizales > Tuberaceae > Tuber > Tuber aestivum. The sequence continues at coordinate 196,291 of LN890965.1, read as the reverse complement.
CCGGTGGCGCCGGGGTCGCCGGCCGTGAAAAAGACCTTTGCGAAGCTCTACGCTGCCTTGGTCAGGCATTGCACTGTCTGGAGGACTTCTCCGCGCACAGCAATTACATAGAACTAGCCCTCCGTGAACTCGGCTTCCATAGCGTCTTCCCGCACACCGGTGTGGGCACAGAAATGATGGCCGGCCCGGGTGCCGTGACCCCCGCTCAGCCCGGTGCGCCACCGTACGGTGGGTACGCCGGCGGGTATCCCGTACATCAACAACAAGCCATGGGCGGAGGGCCAATGAAGCGCGTATTCCCACTCGTGACGGGCACCTTTGGAGCGGTAGACTTCTTGCACTCTGTTCTCGGTGAAGCCCAAGATAAGTTTTCTCAGACAGAAGTGGATGAACTGGACAATGTCCTTGGGGAAGCCCACGAGCAACAAAAAAAGTCGGAACGCACCGGGCAAAAGAGCGTTCTGCAGGGTCTCCTGCAACAAATACCCAGCCTTGGCGGTCTCTCTGGCGACGCCGATAGACTGGAGGCGCAGAGCAACGCCAAAGAAATGGAGAACATGCACATCGCCCCACAGAAATCCCGTGGGCCGGCACCGTCTGGCGGCTTTGACGCTGCAAAGACCGCGCGCGACATATACCCAATCCTTGAGTTCAGAGATAAAGTCATGCGCAGTATTGAAGAGGCCATAGAGCGAATTCCTGGCCTCACCGCGCTCGTTGAGAAGATCTCTGAGACGCTTTCGTTATTCGTACTCTCCCTTCTGGCGCCATACGTCCGCCCAATAATAGCTCAGGCCTCCCTAGAACTAAAAGCGGGTTCCAGTGCTGTCGTTGACTCCTCGGCAGCCCACCAGTACGAACCGTGGACCGTACCGACATGCACGGACCCGACCCACTCCCTCCTGTCAAAAGACCACTTCTCCAACAAACTTAATACCCCCGCCGGAGAAGTCGCCAGTGCGATATTAACATACACAGTCCCCCGAATAGTTTATGCCTGGGAGAATCCTACCACCCCGATAGAGATGGTACTCCACGACGTAACACGCGTGTTCCACCACCCGGCACTACGTGATCCGAATGCCGAGGTCCAGGCAACTATGTTCAATACCGTCGCCGCATGGATCGAGCGTCTGCGCGACAAGGGCGCATCGCTGAACGACGTGCTATCCAGCGAGGGCGTCCGCGCTGGGAAGAACCACGAAGGAGGGGTATTCGCCGGCGGTCATGAAGGTGGCCACGGAAAGCTCAAGGACGGCGAATGGGAGAAGGCGAAGAAGAAGAAGAAGGACAAGGACTCCAAGAAAGACAAGGACAGCTACTCCGGCATCCCAGGAATCTCGTCTAGTGGTGGGGGCATGAACGTTGGAGGGGTCAAGATCCCCGGCCCCATTGGTGGAATACTCGACGCCGTTACCGCCGGGTACACGGATAATAAGGGTGGCTCCTCTGGTATAAAGTACAAGGAGGAGAAGTACCATGATAAGGATAAGTATCACGATAAGGAGAAGCACCACGACAAGGAGAAGAAGAAGGAGAAGAAGGAGAAGCATTACGATGAGTATGATAAGTATGTTCCTCCCTTCCAACTATTGGCCGGAAAACGATGGGCATATGGCTAATGAGTCTTGCGCCGCAGGGATAAAAAGGACAAAAAGGACAAAAAGGACAAGGACAAGGATAAACACAAGGATAAGGATAAGAAGGATAAGAAGGACAGGAAGGACAGGCACTACTCCGAAGATGAGGACTCTGAGGACGGACGTCGTTATCGTGGGCACAGTGGAGATTATGAACATCATGGTGGGCATGGGTATCAGGCTGGGTATCCGGGGGGATATCCAGGCGGGTATTAATTTGCCTTATTTCTTTGTCGGTTGGATTAGGGGCGCCGTCGTGTTGTGCGTTTAGTTTAAGTTCTATTCCTCTTTGGAACTCGTATCGTTTTTGGTTGTAGTGCATGAAATATCACTCGATATCCGAAATTATTGAAGTTTGACCATGGTGTAGCAGGCATGGTTCTGCGGCTTGTGGTGCCCAAGTTTGAAGTTGGATTCAATGCCCTGAACGAGAATATCGCAATCTAGGGGCATTTTCGCACTACAACTAATACGTTATACACCTATCAGCGCGGAGTCCCTGCCCAAAGACTTTCCGCTCACAAAAAACCCACTCACCCTTTCCCACCACCGATAGTCTACCCAGTCGTGCTTACGCCATGCGCACAATGACCCGTCACTAACCAACCCGTGTTTAGGCCTTCTGTTCCCCGATAGCGCGTCATATCATCTCTCACAAATATCCGATATTTCCGGGGAAAGGAATTATTCAAATCTACCGTCCGGCTGCCGGTATCGTAGGACGGGTTCACCGTATCGTACGAACACGAACCTCGCACGAGAGCGTTGGAGTTTCCTTTGCTGGTGAGGTACAGTGCCCGAAATTATGCGCCTGTTGAAGGAAAACCATGATTCGGGTATTGCGCTGTGGCTATGGCTTGTAAAGCTTGGGCAGTCTATTGAGAGCTGGGAAACTTGCGAAGTAGTTGAGGTTAAGAGATGGAAGTTTGCTCACCGGTCTGGGAATATATGATAGGCATACGGTTGTTGGGATGGAGGTATGCGCGGGGGGGTGCTCGCTACCTCACCAGTGCTTGAGAGTCTCCGGAATAGCTCTTCTTCGAGTTCATCCGCTTGAGTACCAAGATATCTAGCTGGCTAGCTACTGTATTGTATATACATCTCGTTGAAAAGAGTTTGAAAGAGGGAGGCCTTGATCGTAAGTTTGCATGCCCTTGGGTTCCCTAGCTATTGATTGGAATATACTTGTACCTGCAGTGATCTATGCAGAGAGAGGGGGGGAGACCATGAATGAACAAAGAGGGTACAGACCCGAGCTCGCATTCCTCAACGATTCTCTGAGTCTGCAGTGCAACCGACGGATAAAGGCAATCGGGTGAAGTAGGAGTAAGGGCGATGGCTGTACTTTCGAGAATACAGGTGCTCTAACCCCATGTGTTGAAATATGAAGTGCGGGATATGTAACCTTTATCTCTCTGCATATGTCCGAAGAACACACTCTCGGGGCTCTTACATGGTTGATAGCATTTAGGTGTTATCCCTCAGATGTATCAGTTTTTATTTCATTTTCATTCTGGATCCCGTTTCCCGTGGTGTTGAGACCTCATTTCTACTCGAAATAGTGAAATGGTCTATGTTCGCCCGACACGATAAGAGGGAGACCTTTGTTAGTGGTCGGGACAGCACTTCCAAGAGGGAAAGGGAAAGGTGCTGGACAGCGGTGTTGCAGACACTGACGGCAGTAGCGGTGGTGATATAACGGTGGGAATAGCGGAGACGAGAAGAGTGTAGGTGTTGAGGACGGGGATGGTGTAGTGAATAGGGAATGAGAGGGGCCCGGTTTGTAGCTAAAGAGACACAGCCGCGGCCGTATTATGGCTTCTATGGTCGAGCGGAAGGTGGACCCTAATTATTTATTGGGCAGAATCAAAGTGCTGGTGTGACAGAATAATATTTTCTCAAATTCTAGAGTTTGTAGCGTGCACTGCAAAATAGAAGGAACCCTTTTTCCCTCACTGTGTATCCTCCCTGGGCGCTCCCGGTCAATTGGTTATTACGGTGCTTTCAGTTGCGGTACATTGCGATCGCAGTTCGACAGCCGAGCGGAGGTGAGGAGGGAACGTGATACTAGGAGTGATATGTTATGAGAATTTGCCGTTTCCAGGGGATTACACCTCTCTAGGACCCATGAAGAGCGTAATCATGATAAATTTTGCGCCCGAGGGATCAGCCGGTGGTTTGAGGGCTGCTAATTTCAGAGATCGCAAGGGAATACGCTCATAGGGACCGCCATCCTATAACCACTGCAACCCTTGAGAAAAAGACAGGCTTTTTTCGTTCTCACGATGCTAGATAGTGCCTTCAACACCTGCACGGCAAACCTCAAAGGACATCGAGAAACAGAGATCCACCACCCCTCGCTCCATAGCTGGAACGCGCCTCGGGTGTCAAATTCCCTCTAATCAGCATCTAATCTCCATAAACCATCGCCCAAATAATGCACTGTCTCGACTCCAACCCCTTTATTCACTTTCCTAATCTCATCAGTGCCCATCTTCAGCATTCCCACCATACAAGCATTCTCCTTCCCTTCTGCATTGACCGCAACCACCATCCCAGCATCATAACCTTCGCCCTCCGCCGGTAGCCTCGCCCCGGGCGATGTCAGGCCTGGACACATCAGCATTGCGCCTGCCATCACAAAGCGAATGGCCCCGCGATCGATCTGCACGGTGGGAAAACAGTCGGGGAATTTATGCACAAGGCGCAGCGAGGGGAATAGCGCATCATCGTGGTGCTGGAAGAAGAGAACTTCATTGTCGAGAGCGTAAAGGGAGAGGCGTTCGGGGGCTTTGAGGAGCGAGAGTTGCGACTTTTTGGGGAGGATTTCGTCGATGTGCGGTGCCAGGAGGGGGAATTGCTCGACTAGCTTCGCACGCAGAGAGCGCTGGACGGAGGACTTGAGCTTGGTTTTTGACGATCCGGTGAATCTGGAGATAGCAATTAGTTTTGGTCCGTATGGGGGGAGGATAACCCATCTAAATACCCTTTTTTAAACATGGCTGTGGTTACAGAAGACGGGATCTCCCGGGGGTGTTAGTGAGGGGCAGATCAAGGGGGTCAGACCAAGTGCTTGATGCAGTAGTGTAAGCTAACCCCGCGTTTCCGCCGGGTAACTGAAGCCGAACGCATGGACCACACTGATCCTCACCTGTCACCACTTCAGCCTCATCTGGGCTCAACACAAAGGTCACCATACCCCTTATCCACAACAAAACAAACTCCTCCCAACCGCCACTTTGCAGATAGCTACCGCCGAAAATGTCTGAATACTGGAAATCCACGCCCAAGTACTACTGCAAACATTGCAAAATGTACGTAACAGACACCCCCCTCTCTCGGAAAAACCATGATGCCTCCTCCAAGCACCAAGGCAGTCTGAAGCGCTTCCTCCGTGATCTCCACCGGAACAACGAACGCGAGAAAGCCGCTGCCGAAAGTGCCAAACGGGAGGTCGCGCGGCTGAACGCCCTCGCCGGCGGTCCATCCACCTCTGTATCGTCCTCATCATCTTCCGCCGTCTCGGGACCGCCACCACCTAGGCAGCCTGTAGGAGTCCTCACGGATGCAGAGAGGAAGCGCCAAATGAACGAGCTCGAATCTTTAGGCGTTGCGTTACCGGATGACTACCGTGCAGAAATGGCGCTGATGGGGGAGTGGAAGCCGACCGAGGCAGTGCCCGATTTGCCCGAGAGGAAAATGACAGAAAAGGAGAAGGTTCAGGAAGAGATCCGGCAAGACATGAAGCGGAAGTTTGATGAGGAGGAGGCGGAACGGAAGTGGAAGGCGCTGGATGAGGATGAGAAGGCTATCAAGAGCTTTAAGATCGAGACTAAGTCGTACCCTGGGATGGAGGATGAAGGCGAAGGGGGTCTGGAGCAACTACTTAAATTGGAGGGGGTAGGTAAGGCTAAGGGGGAGGTTCGGAGGAAGCAGGAGGTCAAGCAAGAAGGAGTGGATTCGGAAGTAGGACCCGAAATCAAGGCTGAGGAGTTGGACTCGCCGCTAGGGATTCACGCCCCCGAGGGTAACGACGGCGCCGCGTTGGAGGTAAAGAGGGAAGAAGGCACCGGAGTAGTATTCAAGAAGCGCAAGGTCAAAAATATCCGCAAAAAATGAGATTTCCTATCATTTTCTCTCTTGCTATAATATGATACTGGTAGACTCATGTACGATAAATTACCAATGGTTTAGACTAGCGATTGATTTCTTTTCTTTTACGCGTCTGCAATACTTCCTGCTTTGGAAGCGCCAGATCCAACTGGCCACTTTGTCACATGTGCGCTCTATCCATGTCAACAGCTCCGATCCTACATCTTTAGATCCGGGATATCATCGCTAACGTTCCGTTGACTGCTGCCTTTTTGAAAGAGTTTTACGAAACCGGGGAACGCATCTTCTGGCACCCTTCTCGGATCTAAATCTGCCTCCCCCCATTGAGTATGTCACTTTACATTTACATAACCCTAACCTACCAGACGCTGGCGCCCGGCGTTATCGCTTCGTAGGCTCGGTTTGGAAATATCATACCTAAGATATCATGGCTGGGCCGGTAGGAGCGGAAGTTGGGATTTGGAGCAATTAACCCTCCCTGTTCGGGGCGTTGCACCGGTCAGCAATCAATCACACTCCGCTCTGGATCATTATTTATCACTCGGTAGAAAACTCCACGCCCGATGCGGAAACCGATTGGTTTCTGTGGCAAACTCTCGAGCGAACACGGCAATACCGCTCGGGAAACTGGGAGGAACCCGTGCTAGATGTAGGTGTATGTTGCACTTGGGCGGTGGTCGAGAATCCGGTAGTTCTAGGGTTTGTCTGACGAGTTGGTGGTATACCGAGACAATACGCGAAACGAACGTCCGTTTCACAAAATCTCCTTGCACCACTGGCATATTCCCGTGTGGTCTCTTGTGCACGCGAGTCAGAGGCTCTGGCTGGCATTGCATTGCGTCAGTAATCGGAGAATTAGGGCTCTCGGCGCAAGGCAGGTCGGTACACCATATCCAAGAGGTGTATCTTACGGAAAACTAAGCATGATACAAGAAAGGTTTCTGAACATGAATCGACGGTATGCTCTGCCACAGACTTGATATAGAGCATGCCGAAAACCCCAACTCTCTCTAGCAGAGCTATCCTTCTTGTTTTTATTCCAACAAGGTGCGTGAATCGGGCTTGTTTCCTTCGTCTCTATTTCTCCAACACCTTGATCAGCGGAAAGAAACGGAACCTAGTCACATACCTATTGTCCGCACCACGAGACTGCGAAAGCGTTAAACACGGAATGAAGCAAGGTAGCTTCTCATGTTCTCGACTCCGCATGGTTATTTTGGTCTGAACTCAGATGGTCTGCGATTCCTATCAACGGGTAAATTCACAATTCCGATTTAGTTTCAGGTTGTGTTGCACCGAATTTCATTGTAAATGACCAACTCTAGTTGACCGGTGGTAAAGCCTGGCCCGGGACGTGTTCCGATGGGACATCGAAATTTCTCAGTATCAAAAGGACGAGGCTGGAATCGGGAAAGGAATAGATGGTAAACCGGTTCCACCAGCGGGTAGATAAAGATCAGGAAATCGGGCAGTCCGCGCCTGCGCATACACAAAAACAGGAAGTGGATGGAGAGAGGGGGGAATGGGGACGGAATTAAATATCATGGTCGCTGGTTTTCTCGGTCGTTCCCCTGGTAGTATGATATTTCGTCCAACGCTATTGTCATATGTAGTGCCTGTTGGAAGAGATATGAAAAAAGAAGGCGGTTTTACACCACCCTCGGAAAACCCACTCCCGTAGATAGCCCATGACCGCAGTCACTTCCAAAAGCAGTCGCCTCGCATACCCTGCCGGGATTTATCTCCTGATCAGGAGCAATAGCCAAGGTCTGTAAGAGCAAATAGTAGACACTCTGCCGTCACCAGTGCCCCTCCCGGTTTTGCCATGTCGAGGCGTGCAGGACAGCCGCAGACCGAAGATCAGAAAACAGGTAACATAGTATTCAGGTAGGAGTTACCCTGCTGGCGGCTACAGTTAGAATCGGTTTTTGTGATGGGTACAGGTTGATCTATTACCAAGAAAGATGTTGGGGTCGGCGGTTTGTATTATAAGAGCGCGAGGAAGGCTATGAAAGAAAAAACTAGCTTTTATAGCACACCCAATATCGCCTAACTCACGGTGAAGGATTATTCAATTGAGCCATTCGGGGTTTTGGCGTCTCCTCGCGGTTTTTTTTTCCCGTTTGTCCCCGGTTCTATCGATCGCGCTTCTACCCTCTTACCATCACCCACTACCCCCGCAACTACTCCTCCTAATAGTTATTTGGGTTATTGATAATCGAAAACAATTCCTTGCTACCCGCTTGGCGGTTGACAGCCTAACAAAGTTTCGTGGTTCATGGGATTTCCCCGTCCAGCAGAGACGTCTCCAATGCCGGGGTCGTGGGTTACCTATTCCGGCTCACTTTGAATCGAGTGGTTTAACAACTTCCTTGCTTTACTAGCACCCCAAATCACGGGATGCAGACACACAGACACGATGGGGTTTAGCGCCCGTTAGTTAATTACAGTATGAGTTTTCTCCTAGGCCCTTCCTTAGCCTTTATTTATTTGCGATGGGATACATCATTTCCCAAATCGAGCGGTTTTTATAGCACACTAGAAAGAACTTATTATGTACCTGGAAATCCTATGATACTATTATTACCTCGCGGATCTGGAGAGGAAAAAGGGGGGATACCAGGAAACCAGGACCTTGATCATTTCCGACAATGTCAGGTGCCACTACTTTTTTTAATGGATTATAGCACAATCCTTGCACACCTCACTTGAAAGGCGCCTTCCGGGGGGGGGCACCAGAACAGGCTGGGGTTCAAAAATGCAGATAATACTCGGAGATGTTTCTCAATCTTCCCAACCATCACAAACGTGGCCAGCTTTGCCCCACTCCTGAGACCTACTCCCAAGATTATTTCCTTAGGCTTGTGGCCGTCTTTCGGCCGACCATCATTCTGGTATCGTAGTATCGTAGAAAACTCCATCGCACGCTTGGATCCCTCCTGTGCGTGCCCCAAAAGTTTGACAGCTAGTTATCATGATAAGTTGTGCTGTCCATATTTAGTGTGATAGGTCCTTTGGCAAAGATATTCAAGCCATTTTACCCCAATCCAATCTCGTTACAAGAATTATGATACCTCCACTTGAAAGCTGTAAGGGTAAGTTTAGGAAAAGCTGCGAGCTTGGTAGACCGTTAGGGAACCCAGAACCCTAGGCAATAGGCGCACTGGAGGTTAGACTGCGAGAAGCAGAATCGTACCACCAAGCCCCTCCTCAACTTAGTAAGCCCGAATTATGTTAGTGCCTGTTTACATAGCTCTTAATCTCCAGATCAGGGTTCTGGACCTGCTAGAGTAGGCTTGGTGAGTTCCACGGGCGTATGCCCCCCCGGGACGAGGAAGGCTGGTTTGCCGTGCTAGTGTCGAGGTATTGGAAAGAGCGTAGAGAGGTAAACCTTTGATTGGTGGATCGGTTGAGACCGGGCGGGATATGGAATGACGAAAGGGAGGAAGTATATCGATGGACACCTAAAGCCACACGAAGTTGTAGCAGGGATCGTTCCAGTCGTCTTGAACTTTGGAGCTCTAGAAAGCTACATCGTAGAGGTCCAGCATTGGTATGATATATGCAAGAATTTCCTATGGCTTAGCCTTGAACATTTATATCGGTTATTTCCTCCGCCGCGGAAATCCCCGGGCTGTGGTCCTGCATGACCGAGAGGGAAAACCGCGGAGTGAGGGCTTATAGTGGCTATTTCCGTGGAGGGGCGAGTTCCGCTCCTGCGGGGAAGTGTTGCCCTCATTGATATAAAGTACATTTCTGCCATTTTTCTTCCATGTTTAAAGGCACAACTTCTTTGTCAAACCTCTTACCGTAACAAAAATAAAACAAAGTCGAACAGCGAGCATAATCAACAGCTGCAATCAATCAATCTAGGGCATAAGCAAATAATACATTTCAGGGACCCGGACCAGGGCAGCAAGGTTGATGGAAGCTTCCCATTCCCAGGAAGGTAACTATGACATGCTCGTGAAGGGAGTTAGGGGACTTGAGCCCACGGCGGGCAAAATCGAGGAATACATGCATCAATTTCACTCTTTCTTTGTGGACTCGAGGATCTCCACCTCAAGTGAAGTCTCTTATCCTGAGGTCAGCCCTCTTGCATGCCAAGTACGGCAGAGGGCAGCGGAATTCCAATTGACGAAATTTATATTATGATAAAAGAGACCACCCATCAGGGCACCCAACCCTCAGTTGGCCCCCGGAACCTGAGCACTTCCTGACACCGGTATCCCTTACCCTCTCACGCTGCGCAGACCTCAGAACCAAGGCATCCCTAGACAAAGTTCCTCCGAGAGGAAAAGCCATCTCACAAACCTATCATACGATCACTCTCATAACTCGAGTCCCAAATCACCACGAGACACACGCGGCTACGACAATCACACTCTTTGCTGCAAACGCGTCAAGCGGTGGACCCACCCATATCGTTTGCGTTCAAGCAACCCTTTCATCCCAAACCCCTTCCTTCCCCCCCTCCTTCACCGCCTCCCTTCTCCTCTTTCCATCCCACCTTTTTCTCTCCCCAACTCCGCAAGCAACCATCCGCCCTTCAACTGCTTCCTTGCGCTCCGCTATCCGGAGGCTTTACCTGCTTCAGTCTCCTTCTTGGTTAGTATTCTCTTATACTCTTGTCCTTTACCTTACACTTTCACTCTTCAAGGACTTAAAGCATCTGAAATAGCGCCGCCTCCAGATTCAAACAGCTAATTTCTCTCCCCTCAAGAAATATTTCTCCCGCGAAACCTCTACAGTTTGCAAAAACTCACCGTACGTTGGCGGTTACCGCTATCGCTTATTTCTCTACCTCGGGATTGCATTATCCCTTTACGCCTCCCCTTTTTCGTCTGCACTGACTACTGCGTCATCGGCTGTCACCCGGTCCCAGTAAGATGGCCCCAAGCTCGACCTTTTCCAAGGTATGGAAAAGACGCCCGTACGATGGGAAAGATACCATCATGGGCAACTACCGCATCCCTAAGAAAAACTCTAATGCTACAGAAGAGGAGAGGAAGCGTCAGAGACTGCGCGACACCCGTAATCTCGCGACTGGGATAGAGATAGCCTTGAAGAACCTCTTACCTAACGAGAGTAAGGTGGTCAAAAAGGCGGTCTGGAATACTCACGACTCTTTGGCTGTTGACATTGAACTTGGGGTTGACTCAAGTCGGACCGAGTTTCTCGGCGCAAGAATCGTTGACCGGGCTACTTCCAATGGTATGTGTTAGTTGGCTGGCCTGTTTTTGAAGACACCCGATCTCTAATCTACGATTGTCCTCTTCTAGGTCAAACCAGAGGAAACGGAGGGCTTGTTAACGGTCGCAGAAAGTTTGCAGGAGTTCCTATTGCCCCTAGAGCAATGATTAAGCATTGGTCAGTCTTCGATCAAGGGAAGGCTCCAGATCATTCGCACAAACAAGGCCCCCAGGACCCCAATGGACAGATCGGTGTTTCACGTGCTAGTCCTCCCACACGGGCACCCAACTCGAATGATGGTGAATCCCCTTCGGATGCATCCGGCCGCACTACCCATCCGTACTTGCAGGACCCCTCGGATCCCAACAGGCTCATTGGTGTTCCGCGTCCCCGTCTGCCTTCATGGGCGGGTCGCCCAGATTGTCACAAATCTAGCTCTGAAAACCCTATTCGCACTAGTTACCCTTACTTACAGGACCCCTCGGATCCCGACAAGTTCGTAGGGGTTCCTCGCCCTTTTGATTGGAAAGACCAAAGCACTGTATCGGATCACTATACTGGGCCAGCCTTCTATGACCACCGCCGTAGGCAAATAGAGCTCGGCGTTGTTCCATCTATTTATCCCGACTACTGGATCAACGGACAAACTTTCGGTGACGACGATAAAGATATATTTTCGGCCAAAAGGCTGCACGAAAAGGGTAGGCTTATCTCCCGGCTTCTGCCCCTTTGCGGAGAACCTCCAGAATTATCATGGGTGCTGACCTGGTACGTTCAGAGCGAGAAGGAATGAAATCAGATGCAGCTGGTGGGCCTTTGGACGGCGTAGACAGAGACGGCGATGTAGTCATGATGCAGGGGCAAGAAATCAACATACCTACTGCCCAGGAGCCAGAAATTGTTATGCCTACCCCCGTCCGCATATTGCCCACTCCGGCCAACAGCGCATGTGGGTCGCTGATCCAGGTCTTTGATGGCTTTCGCATCGAAGATGATGTCGTCCTGGAGACCGCTGAAACAGTCAAGGCTCGTCAAAAGTTCTTCGCAGAGCTCGAGTCGGATGAGACTCCAATAGAGCCTGTGAATGCTCCTGCGGCTAGTGAGGGACGTTCTGGAGGAGGAGAAATTTCTTCCCTTGTCGACCTAGGCGACTCGAAAGCCTCAGACACCGCTTCCACCTCGATGGTTAGTCGCATTAGTGCCAAGTCGAGCACGAACGCCCTCCTTTCCGCTCGTATAGAAAAGATGCAGCCGTATCGTACCTCTAGCGTAGCTGGCTCTTCTTATGCACCCACAGCATCAAGTGGAGCATCAGACTTTGATGGGCCTCATAAATCTCGTCTGGGTACTCCATCTCAAAGATCGTTTGGGCGCAATGGGACTTCCAACCATAGCACGGCCTCCAAGGCACCTAGCACGGTCTTCTCCTACGCCGGTAGTTCCGGGGGTCGCAATTGCCCCTTCGATACAATGTTCGACGCTGTGCTGGCCCACGCCATTGACATTCCAGTCCTCGAGCCTACTCCAGCACTCAAGAGCAGTCTTTTCGCGGGGCATGCTGCAAACTTAAGGGTTCCCATGTCTCACAACGAGAAGGTCAGCCAATGGGCTGCGTCCGTCATACCCAGCGGGAACTCAAATGGTCAACCACCCTCCCCGGGTAAACCTGTCCCAGCCAGCAAAGCGCCAGTTGAGTTTATTTTCCCCCGCAACAGGGCATCCGGAGCTAAGACCATCCTCCCCACGCGCAAGCCTAACAACACCTCCAGCGACCTCCTCGAGATGGGCGGCAGGGAAAAGGGCGACATGCACCCCCCCCCGAATAGTGGGAAGTCCTAAAAAGGTAGAAGGCGTTATATACGGAGCAAAGCTTAACCTCGCAGATATTTGCATTACTACGGATCTGTTACCGGATAAAAACAAAAAATCCATTTCAAAAACAAAAAAAAACTTGTCATCAAATAAAACCTTTTGCGACTGCCTGTCTTGTCTTTTGGCTCTCTGCCACATCTGACCTCTTCCCCATATGTTATAGGTAATCGTGCAAGTGGAGGGTGGGGTTGCGCTACCCGCTATTAGATCGCTTTGTGTCACCTATAGTTTCTCAGATATCTGGGTTTCCGGCAAGGGTGCTACTATCATTAAATTTTATCTCTGGCTCATGTGGTGGATTTGGGGGAGATTGCAACATTTTTCATGAGGGAATTCATGGGATTGGAATGTAGCTTTGTCTAGCTTAGACGGTCACCTGTCTTTACTTTTTTAGAAAAATAAAAACCTTGCAGTTGCATTAAAGGGCTTTCAGTATTCTGGGGAGTGAATAGGCGATTGAGGTGAAAAGACTATTGTATACTATGCCACTCGGCTATGAAAGCCGCCGCCGGTAGCTATCCTATCGAATTTTCCTTGATATTTAGGGATACTGCAGCCCCACCCACTGATCACTACCGGTTACCGGATCCGCAATCCTACTCTTCCAGGAAAGGAGTAGCACTACAGGCGCCAGTCTCCCCCATAAACTAATTGTACAAGATACTCATCCAAGAGCTGCACTGGATCAATGAGCTCCCGAGGAAGATTCTCGTAGCACCACACAACACCGGACAAGCGGATGGGATTTCCCCTAGACTGGCAGTATGATACCAGAATTCCCCTGCCAGCCAAATCCCCATTTGCCCCAGGCCAACGTTCGCGCAAACCGGGCAGCCGCGCGGGTGAAACGAAACCTCATATCCTATATCCCCGAGTTCCAAGAAACCCTTAAAGGCCCGCTATGCTGCCCCTAATGTCAGCCGTGTCCACTAAGAGGAAGTTGAAACCAACATCGGTATCTTCTACTTTGTATGATATATCACATCTGGGGATTTTCCAAAGGTCACGATCCCGGACTGGGCGTTCCTGTTACGGGTTCCTGTGATAGTCTACTGTTGGTTGGAGTCACATCATTTCTCTCTCGCAGTGATACCGCAATCACTCCCGAGATCAGCTTTTGGATTATTAGCGGTAGTCGGCCAGCCAGCCCCACGATAGGTCCACCGTAGTCCGAAAGGTTGACGGAATAGCGATCAAGTTAGCTGTTGGATGAGATTCAACACATCTACGGTAGTGGGTTGATATTTATCCTGTGTCGGGAAAATGTTGACCCTTCACGGGGGCTTTTGGCTTGGAATCTGGGGATTAAAGGGCGAGGGGGCGGGGCGTGTGGATTCCAAGATTTTCTACGACGCATAAGGTAATGTGTGTGCGGTGCTGGGGGGTGCGATGGGAGACGAGCCACGAGATTGGTAAAGCCGATCAAGTCATTTCCTCTTGCCCCCCCGCAATTCTCTAGTTCCCACTTTACACAGAGCTCAGTTGACCTCCTTTCCCTCATCTATTGCCCCTAAGGTCCGAATACGCGGCCCCCGGGTCGATTCTACTCGCTTAGCATCGCGAGTCCGCACTCTATCTCCGCGGGAAGGGTACAAACACCGTCCACAGCCGGTATGCCATGATATGCGTTTTCCCACTCTAGAATATCTCCATCGCTAGGAGGGGGAGTGCCGCATTGTCAGATCGCATGGCAACGGCCTATGGGGGGAGGTTGTGTACGAGTACGAGTGCGGTACTGGGTATTTCTTTCCGGGGATTCGAGGATTTCTTTGATACGGTATCAGATACCGGCTGAACGTAGCTTGTCATTATCAGTTGGATTACTCTTCTCTAAGAGACATGCTTGAATTGAGCTCAAGTTGTGTAACCTGACGGCTAAATTTAATGATGGTCTGAAGATACTACATTACCGTACCCACTGAAGCTATTGAGTAACGCTCGAGCAGCCTACGGTACCATACGCGTTTTGCAGTGACTGCATCTGCCATCTTCCGAGTGAGAGCTGTGAAGATAGTATACAGGCGTGTGGTGGTAATCCGTGAGCGCATATCAGATGCTCCGAACACGGCCGACATCTCCGCAGAGCCTCACCTTAAACATCTCCCTTCCGCCAAGCCTTACGACAACCGAAAACGCAGGGTTAGGGATCTTGTAGCCCTGTCTGCATGAAACCAAGCGTTGTTGGAGTTGGCAAATTGAGCTAAATTAGGGCGCTAAAAATAGGACTCCGATGATCATCAGCTCAACCAATAATCGCAAGCAATCGACATGGAATGACATGCCGATTAGAGAGCCGCGGGGAGGGCGGTGGAGGAGAAAGCGGTTTGTTTGGTTCCTGGCGGGCGGCTATTTTTATCGGAGAGGGAATCGAATGGAAGAGTGGAATCGAGTTGCAGCACGAGTAGAGCACAGTGCGGTGGTTTCCCCTTCTCCTGGAAGGGGGTACCGTATCACTCGAGTAGGGTCAGTACGCCAATCCACGGTACGAGTATGATGCCGGCCGGGGCGAAGTGAAGGAGGAGGAGGCTTCTTCCTCAGAACACCTTCTCCACTTTCTTTTTTCGTTGCGTGGCTGTTGCGGCGTTCCTTGCATGGGTAGGGAGAATACGGTCCCGGGCAGGACACTCCAATCCCCCTCCGATCACACATGTGGCACAAGTATCGTATCGTACGGCTCCCGCACACCGATCCTTGACTTCATTCACCAATTCGCGGGGTTAGACTATCCACAGGTCCCGCTCGCTGCTCCTGCCGTACTCTTGGCCCTCTTTCGGTCGCGCATCGAATCACGCGCTTGTCAGGTGCGTGAGTTTGTTGGTTGGGTTTTCTCCTTGTCCAGCTCCTGATAATTTAGACCACGCGCTCACTAAGGATTCCGCGGATAGGAGAAACTAACTGACCCCCCACTACTTCTACCACTGCTGCACAGCAAAAGTACCCTCTCCACGAGTACCAAGCGCTGCTATCATTTGTTTAGCCAACCTGATAATCCTCCACCACCGGCTCTCCGCCCTCAGCATCAGCCGCACAGGACGACAACTTTCCACAAACCTCCCCGCATCTCCCCACCTTCCGCTCCCCCGAATTCAGAAACTCCACTCTCCCGCTCACAGCTCTGCGTCTCCGCCAAAAGCAAACATGCCGTCCACCTCCACCTCCACCTCCACCACCACCACCTCCACAATGCCGCCCCTCTCGATCCAGAATGCCAAAGCGACACTCGAACCCTCCACAAATGACTCTACCCGTGTCCTAACGGTAGAATGGGACATCTCACCCAGCAGAAATGCCTCGGACGGTGAATGGGTCGTGGAGTGGGACTCCATGTACGCGGCCCTATCAACCGATCTGCATTCGGCTCGAAGTGAAAAAGGCTCATACTTTGCCCTCCAGTACTCCTCCTCGGCGAACCAGACCCCGAACGCACTCTCCCCACAGCAGCGTGCTGAAGCTGCATGGTTGGATCGTCGGATAAATAACCCGGAAGACCTCCCTACTGCCCCACTGTCGACTGCAAAATTGCTGCAATTTGAGAATGGGGGATTGGATAAATTGGAGCCGAGCGATGACCTCCCGGCTTTCTTCTCCGCGAGACCAATTGTGCAGGCTCCGACTCACATCCTCGGAGAGGAGGGAAAAGGGAAGGTTTACTTCTTGTTGACCGGGGGCGCAAAGACCCCAGATTCCGTAAAGATCTTGTTTTACCCCACTTGGACGCCGCCGGTTACCCTTGAGGACGTGGGCATCATTAGTGTGCCTCCGGGGGCAGAAGGACATACCGCCTGGGCACAGCATCGCCTTGCCGACCTTAAAACCCTCGAAGACATAGCCCGCGAACTGGAGCGTGAGGGTGCTCGCGGTCTCGGCAAAGGTAGGGTAAAAGTCGGTGTTGAAGGTGGAGGAATGGACGAGGAAGCTATTCGTCGCGAGGGTTGGATGGTGGGCGAGGAAATGGTATGGGTGTCGGAGAACTTCCTGTCTCTTCCCCCAGCCGTCGCTTCTACTCCTGCCACCGCTGCCGTCGCACCGTTACCCGCACTCACGACGACAACGACATCCCCGCAATTAAAGGGTGGGCTGAAGCTCACCACCACCATAAGCAACACCCCTTTCCAACCATGCCATGAAAGCCCCCTAGACGAGGACCCCGAAGACCTTTTTGCCCTCCCATTGAGTCCTCGGTCCCCGGACATGGCCAAATCGCCGTTCTCGAGGTTTCGCGGTGACCCACTGGGAAAGAGCCCGAATCTTAGTAAGCTGAGCATGGTAGAAAACCTCGAAGACGAGGAGAAGGAGAAGACGCCAACGGGCATGGGAGGTTTGGGATTGGGTCTTGGAATCATGGGCACTGAGGGCGGGTTTGCGTCCGCTCCTCCCTCGGAAAGAGAAGTCAGGGCGGGGAAGGAGTAGATTTTCTCGTCGGTTTCTTCCCTTCCAAAACGGCATTTTTGGATGGATGTGGTGGATGTGGTGGATGGGTGGATCGATGCGGATACCATGTGGATAGGATGGCAGAATGGGATGTTAAGATTCGCAGTTGTCTCTATAGTCTTTTTGTTTTTTCTCCCCCCATCCTAACTCATGTTGGACGTTTGCACTGAAGGTCTGTGAATCCGGCACAGGCTTGTTGAAACGATCAAGGGCGGAAAAGTGGGGAACACCATGCTACCATGCCGTACCAAAGTTTGCGGTGCACCTAAGTTTGCTACATGGTCATGATGAATGTACTATCTATTTATTTATTATTTACTTTGTGTTTCCTTCCATGATCATTGAACATGAAGAGTTCATTTTTTTGATGCCGCTTATCGCTATAACGGGTTGCGTGATAGGACCACGGGTTCGCTACTGTACCGGTGAGAACACCGCACCCGCGGACGTGGGTGAAATTTTATCCGTTGAGGTTGGCAAGCTACCCACAAGTAACAGCTGCGGGGCCAGAGCCGGATTGGTGGTTTGTACGACACCCGCATAACGTGTTGAAGGAAGCACTGTACTCGGGTACTGTGGGACGGATGCAGAGTACCGCATCGTAAATTTAGAACCGAAACGTTTTGATTGTCAATTCCGTTTCGGGCACTTTTGACGTATGATGCTGCCAAAAATCCTTGAGAAAAGTTTTCACCCACCTATCCCGCGAATTTGGCTCTAGGAAAGACGGAGCCAGCGTGGTAATCATACAGTCGTGAAATCTACCGGTATCCGGCTCATTCCGGATCCCCTCTACCGGGGACGATATTTCGAGTTTCTGGAGGTTCACGTTCTTTGCCATGCTTTCCGCGTTTTACTCCCCCTTCCAAAATAACCGTGAAATGTGCCGCTCTACAACCCAGGTCACGGGTGGTTCTGAGGGTCGCCGGGGTGTCCGGGAACGCATCATGGTTTGAAGCCACTATCGCGCTTCTAATACAGTGGCGGCTTAAACTCTGGCAGACGGGCGTACAAGTATAGTGAGTGGGTAGTACCCGGAGATTAGCAGGTCGCCAATGCACTGGGAGCAGGAGAGAGGGAATTGAGGAGGCCAAGGGTGTCGGTTCTGTGCTTAGAGATAATCAAGTAATGTTTGTGCTGTTTTCCTAATTATTTGTAGTGGGATTTTTATTTATTTGGCTTCGTGGTGTGTTTCTATGGTCTTGGGAACGTGGGTCTGTATCATAGGTGAGTTTGTGTGTTCACGAGATGTCACTCGTAGTTTCGGTGGCCGGAGGTGTTAGAATCTCACGAGTGTCAAGAGTTTTCAGCAGCGGAGGGTTCGTTAATTGAGTCTGTCTAGAGGAAACAACAAGAACAGGTGTCCTTTTATAGCCGCCCACTTACACTGAGAGCCGAGCTGGGTTCTCGCCTCTCTCTCAAAGCAAACAGTAGACGCGCGGCCCTCAGACAAGGTGACAAGGAAGAACACACGAGTAAGCATGAATCTATAGCATGTTGCATGCAACCTGCAACAACCCATCTTAAAGCAATACCAAGTAACATGCAATATACAACAGGAGGGCTAAGTTAGTGGCCAGTGAGGCCATTCATTTGACGGAGCGGGGAGAAGGGACTGCTATGGTGATTCTTAAAATGGTGGCCCCCTTCGCTCTTCTCGCTATGGTACATACCCTCTTTCTCTTTCTCCGTACCCCCATTGATGGGCACCCTGTTACTTTATCTAATACCCGTAATTGAGACATGAGCCGGGTTGCCCACGTCGACTCGTATAACCACGATATAAATACATAGATATCCTCACGTTCTCATGCGCTTCCGAGTACCCACAGGGGCTCGGGAACCCCTCGCTAGCCCACCCTTCCCCATCGCTCAATAAAGAAAATTCTGATAAAACGTTACTATATCCCAGGGGGCACTCCGAAAGCAGTAAACCAAGGGGGCTCCTGTTGTTCTCTTATTGTTTATAAGTATAGTTCTGAGAGCTTGGAGGGGGGTGCGGGGGGCTCTGCGGAGGTGGCGGTGTTATTGGTCAGGTGGTATAGTAATTGGTATCATACAACCTACCAGTAACCCAATCAAGAGGGAATGGCAGGAGGTTAGACGGATGTGTACCGTACGGCACTGTACTCGACCACCGGTACCAGTACATGAAATGACATGCGGGTGCGGTAGAGCGAAGCAAATCATGAGAAACCAATTAGGAGCATCCATCCATCCATCACACAGTCCGCCACGCGAATTTCTGCTGCACAGATTACGGCCGGGGGGCTGGGCTGATCGACCCCATTCCACCCCCCCGGCCTTCTCTTGTGGGACTATTACACTCGAGCGGATGTGGTCTCCCTGGTGACCGCCATCACTGTATAAATAGCCATTAGTAATACCGGTGGGATATCCCCTTCCTCGTACCTGGAGTGCTATTTTAGAAAGTATCGAATGGTTGCGAGAAGGGGAGAGAATAGTGAAGTCCCGTTCCGAGCACAATATTCTATTTCTCAACCTGACCGGAAATGATGCGCTTACTGGGGACGAACTGTCTGAAGGAGGAAAAGTAGAAGACGCTTCCGCGACGCTGGGGAACGTCCGCGCAGTGGGCGATAAGTCCGTTCGTCGATACAACTCACAGCGTGTGGTCCGGTTATGGAACGCGCGCGGTGGTGGGTATTAATCACATACCAGTACTGTACACTAAGAGCCCTTGAGATTCTCGCATAGGTTATCAAAGAGTCGGTCCACGATGGGTTCAGGTTGACGGGTTGGGGAGGGTGGTGAAGTACTTAATTAGGGCCTGAACTTGTGCCGTGTGGGGAAAACTCTAATCCTTCCAATTGCAGGGCTTTGGAAGGTAAGAAAATATTACTTGTAACTTGTGGAGGTGCTAGGTTGATTCTGGGTTTGTACCGCACAGTACTTGCATGGGCTCATTCGGTTAACAGGCATGAGGGTAACCGTAACAGGTAATCTATTGGCAGTATCCTTCCTAATTAGGGGGAAAGACGCATACCACTGCCATATCAGGAAATGGTCAACCGCTTAATAAGCTACACATTAAAGGAAGTGGTGATCTGTTGATAGACCTCCGCAACCATGCTGCAGGATCCGAAATAACTGTACGAGTATGGTGCGCTGTTTGTGCTCAAGTAAGTTGCTTAAAAAAAAATCCTTGCTCTACTGTGTAAAGCAGGGGGTAAAGACCCTAAGTTAGACTCCTAGTGACGGCTATTCGAACGACATGATAAGACTAGCGTAGGGCCGTATGAGCACTATTGGACCCTACTGGCACTGTGGATTGAGAGTGCAACACCGGCAAACGACACTGCTCACACAAACATTTGATCCCGGTCAACCTTTTTTGTTTTTTTACACTTTGAGAGCCCAGATTGCTCTGTATGCAGGGACCCTTTGGTGAAACAGTCTACGAGGGACTCTCCTTGCTGCCGGTAAAACGATTGGACAAGGGCAGACTTGTGCAACGTCGGCGCAGTACATTTATAACTTGCCGCCCTCCCTCTCTTCGGTCCTAGAGATCTTCAGGAGTTCCAACGGAGGTCGATTCTCATTGCGCACAGCTCTCAAGAGGAGGGGTTCAGATAATAGAACTATAGCGCAGGTGTCGACAGTGGATTTCACTGGTAATTACAATTCGATCGATGTGTTGTTGAATTTTAGCCGTGAAGCAGACGTCAGGTCCTGCAGCGGCCGTCGCCACTTGAACTACAGCAAGGGCACCAAGGTGTGCGAACCCACCGCTTGGCGGCCGGAGGCTTCGACTTCCCGGTCTGGTGGCAATTCTGAAGAAGACTATCACATCGGTACCGCGGGTGTTTGTATGCATCGGTGCTCCAGATGAATCCGCTCCGAGACACCGACAGGAACTCCTTGCGTCACTACCAGAAATCTTTCAGGGGTCACCAAACATACGGATATTCCCCACCCGCGGGCCCTATAGCGGCCATGAATGGTGGGACTCTACAGCGATTTCCAGGGAGCAAACCCGTTAGCCTTACCAAGGATGATATAAAGAGTTATCTGGAGATTGGCCTGGATGGTGGTACTGATCCCGGTGCGATGGTCGACGAATTGCGGGCGGATATTATGAGGGCCGTTCCGGAGATCTCAGAGGTGTAAGAGAGTTTATCAAGTAGATTCCCAATACAAGATTGGGTTACTGTTCACTAATAGGGAGGTTTAGTTTCCTTCTCGCTTCCTTGGATACTGATGCAATCTTGGGCGAGATTACCCTCCATCCGAGAGGTGAAAAACTCGACGAGATGGTCTAGACGTATTACACCTCGGGGAAGTTCATCAACAGCGCGCGGGCCCATATCGCTACCCACACCTAGGATCAGCATCTGGTACTGTTAGCGATCTTACAGATGCTCTTTCTAGTCTGGTAACGCCAAAGCTCGGGAGTAATACAGTTGTCCATTGTCATTTATCTTTAGTTCCGGAAAATTTTCTCCCAAGAAAGGAGATACCTAAGATTCGGATTGGGATCAATTTCGTACTTATTGTTTCTTCCTGCTGAGTGTACCGAGTCGATTTTTTTTCTTTTTTTCTTCTTCCCATTATCTCTTCTAAGAACTTGCTTAGAGATCATACAATTTACTATTCTTATGGTAGTGACTTGGAATAATTTAGCAGAATGAAGGATAAGCCAAAGGAAATTGAAAAAACTGAAGAGATTACAAGCCTGGATTCATAGGCTAGGCCAAGCCAGGCCATATAATCCAGGTCAACCTATCAGGTGGCAGATACTGGGCCCATACAGCCAATGGCTGGGCCCCGCCGGGGTTTTTGAAAGCCTGTAAGCTCTGGCCAGGCTAGATGCCCGATAACTGCCACAGGTTGGGTCCGGCTTTGGTTCAGCTTAGGCTATCTGGCCTGTTAGGAGCGCTGCTCGGGAAGCTTGTGGAGGAGGATACTATTGACCGCAGTCCTGACACATACCTGGGAATCGGGTCCGTCCGTCCGTCCGTCCGTCGCTGCAGTAGCTCTCCGATACTCTCACGCCTATTCATGACAGCCCATTGGAGCGGCGTTCGGCCGCATATTGTGTCGGCTATGTTGGGATTGACGTCCTCCCGTTCCAGTAATGTCCTCACTATCCCCGCGTGCCCGTTCTCGGTGGCCAAAAGGAGCGGAGTTTTGCCGAACCAGGGGTCAGCTGTGTTAGGATTCACGTCGTCCCGCTCCAGCAATATCCTCACAACTCCCTCATGCCCATGCTCAGCGGCCAAAAGGAGCGGTGTTTGGCCGACCCTGGTGTCAGCTGTGTTGGGGTTCACGTCGTTCCGTTCTAGAAGCATCCTCACAGCTCCCTCATGCCCATTCTCAGTGGCCAATAGGAGCGGTGTTCGGTCGAACCTGGTCTCAGCTATGTTGGGATCCACGTCGTTCCGCTCTAGAAGCATTCTCACAGCCCCCTCATGCCCATTCTCGGCAGCCAGCAAGAGAGGTGTTCGGGAATATTCGTTCTCAGCTTTGTCGGGATTTATGTCATTCCGTTCCAACAGCATCCTCACCACCCTTTCATGCCTATTCTTGACAGCCCACGCGAGCGGAGTTCGACCATATATGGTGTCTGCTGTGTTTATATCGACGTCCTTCCGTTTCAGAAGTACCCTCACAAACCCCTCGAGCCCATTCTTGGCAGCCAACAAGAGCGGTGTCTGCCCATAACCGGTTTCGGCTGCATTGGGATTGATGTCCTTCCGTTTTAGGAGCATCTCCACAATCGCCTCATTCCGGTTATTGATAGCCCACCAGAGGGGTGCCCGCATCATCCAGGTGTCAGGCGTGTTGGGATTCACGTCTTCCCGCTCCAGCAGTATCCTCACAACCTCCTCGTGCCCATTCATGACAGCCCACAAGAGCGGTGTTCTGTCATATCTGATGCTCCATCCTTGTGCCCTCATGGCTCCCTCGGCCTCTCCAGGAACTCGCTAAGAGCGATGTTCGGCCTTAGGCAATGTCGGTTATGTTGTGGTGATGTTGCCCCGCCCCGGCGGCTATGGGAGCGGGTGAGTGGATTGGCGGACTTGGCGGAACACATTAGACTAGGAAGCGGGTCAGATGGAGAAGCGAATCAGACAAAACGCACCACAAATTTTAAAATCCGGGGGTCTCAATTGACGCCCAATAGTAGGAGTCTAGAAGAGTAGGAGGTTATTCCTGATAGAAAAATATGCTGGATATTCACTTTTTCACTCCTAGTTTTGGGGTTTCGATTTCAGCGAAAAATCTGCAGTGGGGGTTTGACAAAGTTCGCATACACAGTAATTCACTTCCCGGCCCAATACCGGTGCCCCACCCCCCAGCTACGATAATGGCTATATAAAGAGAAATACACGCCCTCCAAGCCGCCTCCCAGGGCCGTCCCGTACCCGCTCTTAGTAGTCTAGGTGCTCTTGCTGCCAGGGTGGCGGTAACCTGAACCGTCCTTATGGCCTTATGGCCTAAGCCTCCACATTAACCTTTCCGGAGGTGGCCTATCGCCCTGTGATCCAACTTTGGGCAGTGTTAAGAACACTTGTTAAATTAGACTGTGGTGACGGACCCATGGCCATACCTTTATTTACCCAATATTGGTATGGCGGGAGAACTGAAGAGTGCGCGCCGAGTGACTGCGAAAAATACAGCCGAATACTTTGCCGAGAAAGCGCTAATACGCACCGCACCGTTCAGTGCATACGGTATTGCTCGCGTTCCACCATTGATCGAGTGAGAGGTTGTGATACAACGGTTCCAGACCGGTGGTCGCAGCCCGAGGAAGACGTGGTTAGAGTATTTCTCTCCCGTTTTTACCCGTCGTCCTGGGCCAGGGTAGTCGTGCTCACCATAGAGCGCCAGCCGATATCGGAGCCGAGCACCATTAAGAGAACTCTCGGGCTCCCAGTAGTGCAACCGTGCAAGGCAAGTAGAGAGCCGTCATTTTCCTGGAGCTAGGAGGTCCATCTTAGGTTAATTGAACCGATGAAAACGCGTCTCCTCTCACAGTACGGTGCGCATCCCAAATTTACACAGCCCGTATCATCTCGCCTTCTCGAGTGCTAGAAAATGCACGGTGGTTTCGATTCCCCTGGTCACCGACAATCGCTCTCATTGGAAAATTAGGATGGGAATAATTGCTCGAGGAAGCACTACCAGCTTTGGTTGGTTTGTCCGGTTTGCTAGTAAACGTGGGTTAACCCAACGAAGCCCCCAGCAATTGGGGGGGTTGGCACTGCACCCCAGTACGACCAAACCTCGCAATCACCCCGGTTTCGATATCCGGCTGCCCCGCAACCCCGCATGGACCTCTGCGAACTCCAAGTTTGATGTACATCACAGCCTGCCTAGATTTTCCGGATCATCCGCTACAGTACAGTACGCTATTGAGGACGGAACCTTTGGATTTTGGTGGTCCGGAACACCGGGGTGTGACTGCTTTCTCCTTTTGTACCTAGTCTGAGGGGTTATCATAATACCGCACGGAACCTGGGGACGGGGAGATACTTAAGGAAACTTCCTTCCCGGTTCTTGACCAAGTCGGACGTATCCGTCTATCGCCTTCCTCCTCATTCCCTTTGGCCTTTCGTCCCCCTTCTATCCGGTCATCTTAACAGGATTAGAGAGTTTGCGCAGTGAGACCTAGGTGGTGTTAATATAAGTTAACAATAAAGCTTGGCCACCTAGTTCTTTGGTCCCACCTGGTCGAGGTGTAAAAACCCGAAAATTGGACCTAGAATTGAGGACCACAAATGCCCACTTGAACTGCACTTTTATGCCTCTATTCAGGTATGATTTTGTAGCTATTCTTCTCAAGGACAATCCTGAGAAGAGAAACTTCATGAAAGTTAAGAATTGGCTGATGGATTGACCTCTTAAATACATGGAGTTTAAGAAAATCAACAATTGTCGGGAGTTTGATGGGCTGTTCATGCGAGTGGCAACCCCTAGTGACATCGTTGATAACTCCCACCTAGGTCTACCTGCACAAACTCTCTATTGCCCCTTGCCGGTGGGCGGTCGATGTAGAGCAGGAGGAAGAAAGCTGGCTAAGTTTGTCAGCAGATGATGATATAGCGAATTTTTTTTTTTGAAAATGTAGTGCGCACCGTACACGCGCAACCTCGGGCACGGGATCGCGAGGGCCGGCGTTCGCCCACCGCAAACCTTTTGCTCGTTCAGGAATTTACCAATGCTCTCTCGCCTGCCATTCCCCTGTTTTTCTAGTATTGTCGCTTTTAGCGGCTAGTAGTAGTGTGCCACCAGCACGCAAGAAAGAATGGATAACGATAGGATCCGGGAATACCGGTAGTCTACCAGTAGAGCAGTGAGCCCATCAGATGATCCGGACGCACTTTTGACTCATCCGGGGACACTGCGATTCACGGTTGCAATTAGTATCCTGACCTCTAGATTGGCGATCCTGTTGGCGCCATGGTGCGCCGTACTAGATAGGTACAAGTGCAGCACTACTGCCTTAGGTAACCTAAGTATGATACCACACCAGATTAGCTTTTGGAGCGAGTCCCTAACCTAGTTTCCCGCCTGCCTCTCCCAAGGTTCCCCCCTTGCTAGGCTTCTGATATATTTGGAAATGCTCCACAATTTCCTCCGGCAGGCGAAAGTTTGCGGGATCTCGGAGGAAAGCTACTCTCAGGTGGAAGGGGGTGGATATGGTGGTGAGGGAACCACATGTTAAATGTGTTATCATAACTGGGTGAGTGGCGGAAGGGGGTTGCGGAGAAAATGTGAGAAAAATAGATATAGGCCAAACTCTATAAACTACGCATGATAGACTCTTCGCATTTGATTCCTGGACTACACCCGCTCTCATGTGTGCAGTATGTTTGCCGATATATAGCTTGTGTCCATCAATATGAAGGTTCTACCTACGCCTCTTATAACACAACACGATTACTTCCCGGCTTCCGCGATAACGGAAGAAGATACGAAGGTAGTGGATGACAGTTATGGGATAACGTAATCCAGTGGGTATGAGAAATAAAGGGTATATTTTGATCGAAGGGGTTTATACGGCCTCACCCCCCTATCTCTGTTCTGGGTACCCCGGATATATCACTCCCCCGTACGGACCTCCGTGGGCCTCAATTCTCCTTACACCAAAGCCTAGCCAGCCCGGACAGGAGCACGATTTTATATGGAGAATAGGGAGCATTGGGAACATAGGAAAGCACCGATTCATGATGGATATAGACAGAATTGGTTGTGGATTGAGGAAACTGATGAGATTGCAAGGCAGCACAAGCGAATGATCCCGAGGTTTGATATCTGCGGCGACTCGTCAATACGTAAATTATATAACAAGCTGCCTGTGGCAGGCGGGGGATTTACTTACGTCAGATTGCACCCTTCGCTCAGAGTACGTCTAATAGATGGAAAGGTGCCGAGTTTATCCTGGGATATCAAGACGTGCGGGTCTTTTTTGGAGGGGGTTTGGACGGTTCTGGAGCCTCAGGGTAGGGGTGCACTGTCGACTGCTGGGTTGCTTCATTTGTGGGAATCAAATCCACCCGTTCCTGCAGCAACTTCGCAATTCTCTGGCGTTTGTTCCCGAGCGCCCATTCGAGTGCCGTTTGGCCATACGTGGTGTCGGTTGTGTTGAGATCGATGTCGTTCCGCTCTAGAAGGATCCTCACAACCTCTTCGTCCCCATTCTGGGTAGCCAACCGGAGCGGTGTTTGGCCATATGTGGTATCGGTGGTGTTGGGATCGGTGTCGCTCCGTTCTAGCAGGGTCCTCACAACCCCCTCATGTCTATTCATAGTAGCAAGCCAGAGCGGTGTTTGGCCATATTGGGTGTCAGCTAAGTTAGGATCGGTGTCATTCCGTTCCAGCA
Organism: Tuber aestivum; assembly: GCA_900010015.1. Classification (NCBI taxonomy): domain Eukaryota; kingdom Fungi; phylum Ascomycota; class Pezizomycetes; order Pezizales; family Tuberaceae; genus Tuber; species Tuber aestivum. The sequence goes on along the minus strand of LN890965.1, from coordinate 169,192 downwards.
GCATCCTCACGATCCCCTCATCCCCATTTTCGGCAGCCACCAAGAGCGGAGCTAGGCCAAATTCGGTGTCCACTGTGTTGGGGTTCACCTCTTTCCGTTCGAGTAGCATCCTCACGACCTCCTCATGTCCATTATCGGCAGCAAACGAGAGCGGAGTTTTGCCATCCACTTCGCCAACTGTGTCGGGATTGACGTCGCTTCGTTCTAGTAGCATCCTCACCACCCCCTCAGACCCATTCTCAGCAGCCCACGAGAGCGGTGTTCGGGCATATATGGCGTCAACTGTGTCGGGATTAATGCCGTCCAGTGCTAGCAGCACCCGCACGATCCCCTCATGCCCATTCCCCGCGGCCCACGACAGTGGCGTTCGGCCATCCCTGGCTTCATCCGAGTCGTAGTCGATGTCGCCCCCGGTCCGCTCCAGTAGCATCCTCACAATCCGCTCGTGCCCGTTCATCGCAGCCCACAAGAACGGTGATCGGACATCGAAGGTGTCGGCTAGGTGGGGATTGATGTCGTCCTGTTCCAGCAGCATCCTTACTATCTCCTCACTTCCATTCTCCGCAGCCCGCGAGAGGGGCGTTCGTCTATTTATGCTGCCAGACATGTTGGGGTTGGTGTAGTTCGGTGGCAGAAGATTCCTGACGACTCTTTCGTGCCGGTATAGTACCGGTATCCTCACCCGGGCCCTACAGGTGCGATTTTATGCCCTATATAGTGTCTACTGTGTTGGGGTTGACGTCACTCGGCCCCAAAAGTGTCGTCGCTGTAGCAATATGCGATTGCTTTGGACGGAGAAGTATAGAGAATAGTTAGGGGATTTTTTTTTTGGAATTAGAGAAAGAACTGATGCTGTTCGAACTACAAGGAGAATGCGGTTCAGCTATATAGTGAAGTGCTTCCACCCTGCTGTTGCTACCTGGATTCCTCGGCATTTGCAGTAAAGAATGAAGAGAAACAAAGATCCTCAAAGAAACAATTCAGAAGCAACAAAAGGGGCAACATATGCTAGTACTAAGTAGGGCTAGACTTGAAAGAAATCAAAGATCTGAAAGAAGCATTTGAGAGGGGAAGGAAACCTTATAGTCTACGAAAAGTCGCGACACCCTCATGCCCTCGCGTGCAGTAGGGTGCAAGAATCTTTGGAGGGTGATCGGGTAATCACCCTCTCAAGAAATTTTTCAATTGGCCGTTGGCCATAGCCAAGAGGATCTAGTAGTTTGAAATTGGTTTAAATCTTTGTTCCCTCTGCTCAAAATCTGGTCTAGGTGCGTTTTCTGGATCCACCCTTTGCTGTAAGATTTCTTGCGGTATCGTAGAGCCCTGTAATCGCTGGCTTCGGCCCCGCATTATCCTTTAACAAAATCCTGATCAGAGCTGCGGGCAGCCGAGCCAACGAGAGCGCAAGAAGGCTCCCAAGTCTCCAAACTTTACTCTGGATAAGCAAGGGGCTAGCAAAAGGGAACTGGGTACCAGTAACTTAGGGGGGTGTTCGGGGTACTGTAATTATGATTTAAAATCATGATTTCGGATAAGGTAATGCTGCCCCGAACACCTTTTGATTTAACTTTAATTTCGTGATATCATAATAATATTATTATGATTGAATCTCTTGTTTGGAGATAACCTTCTGTTAATAATTATTATCTTTTAACTCCACGATTTTCTTTGAAACTATACTAGTACTAGTTATCAGGTGATTGATATTTTCTAATAATATTTTCCTAACTTTATTCTAATGCTTTACAAACTCTGTACACTCACTTTTTTTAAGGATTAGCATAATTATCCATAAAACTAATGGTGTTAGTCCCTAGTGCCTTGATCGGTCTTTTATACAAAGTTATTTTGATTTACTAATTTACCTACTGATAAAACTGTTATTTCAAGTTGACTTTACCATCATATCATCTGAAACAGAAATACAGTAGAAATAGGATAGCAATTTCTCCAATCTTTGGCAGCAGTAGCTTTTGGTTTGTGTAAATTTGTTGGCATTGTTGCTGGATGCTTGACGGGAAAAAGTGACAGATATGTGGACAAGTATGGAGAAAAAAATCATAGAACCAATTTAATTATTTTAACATTAAATTTTTACAAACTTTATGAAAGCTACTTGTTTGAGGTATTAATCTTCTCTTTACCCTATGAAGAGTTGGCCAAATTAAGAAATAGGGCCCCAAATTAAATTAAATTTGAAATTGCTGCCCCGAACAAATTTTTTTTCAAATCATGATCACATTGCCCCGAACACCCCCTCAGCCTCTCGCAACAGTTTCTCCCCATCACCTGTACGGTAGCAGCCTACGGGAACGGTATTTGGCCCCGTTGCATGTTAGATATGCTGGGATTGATGTCACTGGTCTGCATTCTAGAAGTATTATCACAGCTCTCCAATGCTCCTCCTAGAAGCCCAGGCAATCAGCGGGGGCCCTGTTTTGAAATCAGCTGCCCGCTACCACCATTTTATCCATCTCCGATGAAGCAGTCATTATCTCCGCACATCTGAGCTATGGGGCGCCTTGGGGACCGCCAACTGCAGTACCTGCTCCAGGCTGATAATCGAATACGGCAGTTGGCCTCCAAGTCCCATCCCCCCCAAAAAACAACAGACTCCTTGAAGATTTGTGCTTATCGTTCCTATCGCGAATTTGAGCCCGGCATTTTCGCAGCTCTAGTAATTCCCGCTCCCCTACCTGTACGGTACTATCGGGGGTGTGGAGACACTCGCAGCAGGTGACGACGACAGTGCTGGACTCCTTTTGTTTGCTAATTGGAACCCCCCCTATCATCAATGAGGGTATGAAATAAGGGACTAGTGACGGCCTAATGCGAAGGGGAAGAAAAAAGAGAACATGGATAGAGAAGGAGAACACGAAAGGAGGAAGACGAACATTACTAGAATTTCCCTTTCTCTTTTTCTTGTTGTAATTTCTCCTTGAGCAGTCTACCTGAATATTTTCCAGAGGAACAGTTGATTGAAGATTCGTCACAGGGCTCGGCGGCACCTCGTCCTATACATCCCTTTTTTCCTTGGCCGTGCCGTTAGTCTATCAGTGGAGTGTTTTTTTGCCATCAGCTCTTTACAAGTAGTTACAGTACCTATGCTTTCAAGCCTCCCCGCTATCGGTAACGACGAATCCCTTACCTTGTTTTCAAATCACTGCTATGGTGGGTAGGGGAGGCCACAAGAACAACAGTAAAAGGGTAGCATTGCCTGATACTGATTAGAGTATTCCTGAAGTGTACTCGAGTATGGCTTTCTGGTCCGGATTGCAATTCAAATCACTAACCTTTTATGGGAATTAGGATGGAAAAAACTGCGGTAAACCTCTGAAGTTGAAGTGCTAAGCATACCTTAAATTATGCACTACTTATCACAACTGTGACAAAAACAACTAAAAGTAGGGCTGTAGTAGTAGATATGGCTATAGTTACTTGAACAGGCTAGTGTTCTGAACTGCGGATATGGCCTGGTGGAAATGAAGCAATCCGGAATGGCTTTGAGGGTTGCAAAATCGGTACAAAAATAATGGGGAAATTCTGGAACAAGGGAAGGGATCCCTTCTGTTGTTCCCTTCCCTTGTTCCCAAATTTCACATTATTTCAGCACGCGGACTAACCGATTAGTGCCGATTTAGCCACCATCCGCTACAGTGAACCATTCCTGATTGATCTATTCCTTTTGGGTCAAGTTTGCAATCCATAACACTAGCCTGTTTTGGTAACCATGACTACATCTACTACTACAGTCTTACTTTTAGTTGTTTCTGTCATAGTTGTAATGGTTATGATAGTGCATAGATGAGGTATGCTTAGCACTACAACTTCAAGTTCAGAGGCTTACTGCAGTTATTTCCATCCTGATTCCCATAATAGGTTAGTAATTTGAATTGGAATCTGGACTAAGAAGTCACATGTTTCAGGAATACTTTAATCAATATCAAGTAATACTACACTTGTACAATACTATCACTCCCATGCTCTTTAAGTCGGTTACCCACTAAGACAATAGTTTAAAAACAAGTTAAGGGATAGATGCATACCCAGCAAAAGGGAGGATTGGTAGGGCAGATGATATGTGGGAGGAAAGCCTCTTATGTGCTGAAGGCCAAGGCAGGTCAAAAAGATCTCAGCAATCATAAGACATGCTCTTTAGGAGTGTATGTGAGGGAAATAGCAGGCAAGGACTCAGACCCTCAACCATTAAAATTCCCAGAGAACATGCTAACACTGTTTTTATTGTAGGAATATTCCCAATATCTGAGAAGATAGATCCCTCTTCTACTTTTGTAGAATGGGGGTAACTTGTGGCCATGTAATTGTCTTAGTAAAAGTGAACCCATATTGGAACCTCTATACTAGGTTTTGACCTTCTTCTTTACTATACTTTCATTCATGATAAAGTGACTACTTAAGTATTACCTGGACCTGCTCCTCTCTTGAGCCATTATAAAGGTAGAGAGGAGGTCATGGTTTATATTGTCAAACCCCCTTCAGGCTCCTTATCCATCAACAGGACCATTGTTAAGAATCCTACTGGGTAGGACCTAGCGACAGGTAACGATACTTCTCTCTAAGGTGATAGCTATCAGGCCTATGCCTACGCGATTCCGATAGTCTAGTCCTTTGACTACTATCGTATTCGCACCTATCTTCTTATTCTTCTTCTTAGTCCTCACTTAGAACTTAATCTCTCCTCGTGGGAGGAAAGACACTTCTCGGATTTCTTAAGATAAATCTTAAAGAACGTAAAGGTAGGTTTTATTGATAATAACTTAAAGATAGGAAATAAACAAGAAGAGCGTGTGAAGAGCTCATACTCAGGGTCCTAGTGATCCTTTATATAGTAGCTCTTCACCTGGCGTGACTCATGCCTCGCATCACGCGAACCCTTTGACTCATAACCATGAGTCATGTGAAATCCATCAGATGACTCGTATGAGTCGCTGCGCAACATGCCTTAAACCAATTGTAACATAATAACCAAGTCAGGTGCGCAACTCGCGTCACCTGAGTGAAACCCATGACTCATAAGTATGAGTCATGTGCGAAAATCATAACATCATGTGACTCACAACTGTGAGGCATGAACAAGTAAACATAAGATCCTATGGCGCACTAATGTGCGTCATGTGAAATCCCAACATACCTATAACTTGGAAGTCCGAGCTATGTGAAATCGGCCTTGCTTAGTCACAGTTCGTGACATTAGCTCCCCTCTCCCTCAGCCTGAGTCCCATCGGGCTTCAGTCTTCTATCCCCCATCTTCTTCCTTCGGGTAGCGGATAGTACCTATTTGCTCCGGTGTTCACCCTGACCACCCTGGCCAGAGTTCTTCTTGCTTCCTTCTCTTCTTTTCTCCAGTCATTCTGGAGAGCCTTCCTCATGTTTCTTTCTGCTTGCAACTCCTCCGTCAATTTGTAGCTGCTCCACCTCTCCCTTTCCAGCTCCTTCTTGAGCTCCTCTATCTTTTCCGCCTGATATTCTAGCAACTTGCTGGGTTTGACCTTCTCGGCTAACCACTTCATTTTGACCTCTTTTGAGGTCTCAGGATCCATCTCTTCTTCCATCTCTTTTTGCCAGGAAACCTTCTTCGATTTCCTGGGTTTCGCCCATTGTTTTTGTTTTTTCGCCCCCCTCCTCCTCGATTCCGTCCTTAGAGTTGGTTCAATGTATTGTACCAGATCCACTGGTTCTGGTGTGGGGGACTTCATTGGTGTCGGGGATCTCGTTGGTGATCCCAGAGGTGAAGTCTTGGGGGGCCATCGGTTCGTCCCCCAAGGCCAATATCCCGAGCCTATTTTTTCGCTTTGGTGCACTTGGCACCCGTCGTCGCAGCAACCTGTCCATAACAGGTTTGCGTGTTCCCTTTGGATAGTGGGAGTCTCGTGTATTGGGAGGTCTTTCAGACTTATCCAGTCCTTGGCGTTAAATTCCATCTCGTTTTTCGTCTGTTCAGGGCTCAGGGCGCAGTATCCCGGGCTGGTCGGGGTGATGTGTTTGAACGCATCGCGTTCCGGCGTGTTCTGGAGTGCCGACATCATCGGCATCGTTTCCAGTTTTATCTGAGGTTGTTCCTAGTGGTAGGTGTCTGTTCTGCGTAGTTGCGGGGCCACACATTCAGATTGGGGTACGTCCTCTAATGTTGCTTGACGGCTTGCTGGGGTATCGTTGATGGAATTGGTCGACTGCATTTTGCGTGTGGTCGAAGTTCTCTGCTGGGTACCAGGTCTTATCGTGTTCTGGAGAGTATCCTGTCTACTTCGCTCTGTATTGCAAGTGACCATAGTGTAAGCGAGAGTCAATTATTTCTTCGAGTTCATATTCTGATTCACTGTCTATTTCGATAGGCGGTGGTGGGGGATTCTCTTGATATGGTAGAGGATTGTCTTGCTAGAGTTCGAGGAGGCTGATGTGGAAGGTGTTGTGTATTTTCATTGACAGCGAAAGGTCGAGCTTATAAGCTCAACTTCCTATTCTTGCCAATATCTTGAATGGTCCTATTTTCGTGTAATCGAGTTTTTTTGTGGGTCGCGTGGTTCGGATGTTGCGTGGTAGTAACCAAACCATGTCTTCTGATTTTAGGTTTAGATTGGGTTTTCTGTGGCGATCGTAGTTTTCGTTCGGTTGTAATTGTGCTGTGACCATTTTGTTTCGTAAGGTGTCATGTAGTTGACTCATATCCTTTTTATCCGTTATCTTTCCTTGGAGCATATGACCTATGGTTTGGTATTCGGGATGTATGCCATAATTTGCGAAGAAAGGAGTCGTCTTGATTGTTTCTTGTTTTCCGTTGTTGTAGGCAAACTCGGCTAGTGGTAGCCAGTTGTACCAATCGTCTTGTTGATAGTTGACGTATGCGCGGAGATATTGTTCCAATATGCCATTAATTCTTTCCGTTTGCCCATCTGTCTGGGGGTGGAAGGCTGTGCTCATTCGCCGTTCGATTCCTAATTTTTCTGTTGTTTCCTTCCACACCTCCGAAGTGAATAGTAATCCCCTGTCGCTAATAATATCTTTGGGTAATCCGTGTAGGCGGTATATTTCTTTTAAGAATATTGTTGCAAACTGTCGTGCTGTCATATCCGTTTTGCACGGTATGAAGTGACTCATTTTGGTCAGGCGATCCACTACCACTAATATGGCGTCCTGATCATTCGACTTGAGTAATTCAGTTATAAAGTCAAATGATATAGACTTCCATGGTTTTTCCGGGGTCTCGTTTGATTTGAGTAATCCATAAGGTGCGTGTCGTACCACTTTGGTTCTTTAGCATGTGTTGCAATTCTTGACATATCGTTTGATGTCTTTTCTTATTTTGGGCCAATGATATCTTCGGTTGATGAATTCGGTAGTTTTGGCCGTTCCTCCATGCCCAGCATATGGAGGGTCGTGATGGTGTCGTATGATTTCTGTGCGTAATTCTTCCTCGTTTGGTATCCAGATTTTCCCTTCGTACCACAGGTAATCATCTTCCCATTGGTACAATCCTAAGGCTACCCTCTTGGTTTCCTTGATTCCTTGTGCCAGTTTTTCCTTAATGGTCTGGATTTCCTCGTTTTGCGAACTTGCTTCCCTAATATCTTCCTCCAATGTTGTCCGTGTGTTGATTTCGTTCAGGGACTCGTATCCACTGTCTTCCTCCTCTGATTGGAAATATTTTTCTTTTGGCAACAGTATTTGTTGTTTCTGTTTGATTCTTTCATCTTCCGGATCTTTTGGTTTGTCCGCTGATCGTCTTGTCAAGGCGTCTGGCTTTCCTCCTTCTTTTCTGGGGCGGTATTCGATTTTGAAGTTGTGGGTGCTGAGTTTCTCCATCCACCTTATTTGTCATCCATGTAGCTCCTTTGTTGTCATGAACGGTACCAAGTTCTTGTGGTCCGTGAGTATTTTGACCGGTACTTGATTGTTTTGCGTATATCTTCTCCATTCCTTCAGTGCTTGAACTATCGCTAATAGTTCTTTGTCATGGACGTCGTAGTTGCATTCCACTGGGGTCATCGTTTTAGATCGGAAAGCCACTGGTCTCCATTTGCCGTCCTCACATTTTTGAGAAAGTATGCAGGAGCATATGTATTTCGACGCATCTGTTTCGATCATTGTTTCTCTTTTTGAGTCGAAATGTACCAGTATTGGTCCTTTGGTAATCTTGGTCCTTAGTTTGTCGAACGCTTCTCTTTCTTCATCAGCAAAAATTTACTCTTGCGTCCTGTGCGTCCTGTGCGTCTGACGCACTGTAACGGGGGCTCCCTCAGGTAGATGGCTCCCAAGGATGCGACCGCACCAAACTTCAAGTCTCTCGAACACAGCTCTTGCAAAAAGTGTAAAGAATAAAAGTAAACAGTAAAACTTAATATCATTAAGCTCAGGCTTATCTCAATTAAAGTCTCTCGAGAGGATGTTGATTGTGTCGGGGTAGGAGAGTTCTCGTATAAACTTTAAGTAGTCAGACTTATACCAAAAACTCCCCCATCAGGTTACCCCGACCAACGTGAGTATGCCCTTTCTCCGTAGGGGTTGCCCTGGCACCATTACCGTGTCCCCGAAGGGCTGTAGGTGTCAGCGCACTCTAGCAGAAATCTCCCATATGCACATCAGTTCCTGCGAGGTGATTACCAATACACCTGCCGAAGTGAAAACCTCTGCACATCGGTGTCTCGTCAGTGGCTAACTGTCGAGACCCTTAGGAAAGCTAACTAAATGACTCTCTTCCCATATGCTATGACCTATGCAAGCACTCGTAGACATCAGCTGTCCTCCGGCTAAGTTCTATCTTTCTTGATTGCGAACTTAGGGGGTCTACGACGCTCCCCTGGAGAGCTGTGTCGGCGGCGGGACCCATACGCGCTACCCATGGTCCCTTACCCCCGGCACACCACTCACCATGATAAGTGTCATGCTATTAGAGTCTTCAAACAACCCACAAAGAGCCTACGGCAAAGGGGCATGTGTAGGCTTGATTGGCGTAAAACCTTCCCAGATGTCTCCGGCACTACCCGGGACTACTCTGGGGACCCTTCCGGGTAGCTCACGCTAACTCCGTCAGTTTTGGTCCGTTTTACTCCGTTCCTTTTGGAGAAGGTTCCTGACCTTCTCACCTTGGCCCCCTTTTTATATCCTGCGAACAGCTTCCGGTTGGATGGACGGCGACGACGCATACAGTGTTATGGACGTGTCTTCATGGATTCCTTTTAACTAGCATAACGGCAACTCCACCCACTTTGACCCATGACGCCCGGGGCGAACCCTGGGGCCGCAGGTACCTGTTAGGAATAATTCTACCAAGTTACAGCTTGTTCGGAGCACTATAGCTCCTCCCGTAGTCTTCCGATCAAAGTGCAATCAAGTGCCCGTCGATCGTCATTGCATAACAAACAATCCTAACATTTCCCGAAATTCCTCCGAGACCATTTCCGACGGAAGGTAGGGTAATAGTGTCCCAAAGGTAGGGTAAACTCACGCGGCCTTCTGACCTATCCATAGGCCAGAGCGGACAGTGTCACGTTATTACCACTACTTAGGTACACCTATTCCTTAAGTACCTTCTATTCTTAGAGATTTCCGCACCATCAGATATCTCTCGGATATGCGCCTACACATCCGCCTCGTCTACCATCTGACTTCTTGGTCTTATGTATGGGCGTAGACGTAGGTTACCATAGCTCTATATTGTAGGGTCGTTATACGCACAGAACGCACAGGACGCAAACGGTTAATCAGGACGTCGGCTGAATCCGTTCTTGCGTCCTGATGTTCGCATCCGCACCCTCCTGCATCCTGACGCTCACCGGACGCATGGCACTCCAACCCCCCTGCGTTGTGACCCTTGCTAGCTCGGTTCCGGGCGTCCTGACAATCCATGCCCTTTCCCCCTTAGTGTCCTGAGGCCCCTGCTACTCCGGCATGGCGTCCTGACGCCCTTACTACTCCCGGCCGGCGTCCGGACACCTCTGGACCTCCTGCCCGGCGTCCCGGCTATCCGGCCACGCCTGCTTTGCGTCTGGAGAATCTCTGCTGCTTCTGCCTCTCGCCGTGACGCCCATCAACCCTCCCCCCGCGTTCCAATCCTGTCCACCTAAAGCCAGTTCTGTTTGGATGACTTAATCTATATCGCTTGCCTCCCACCGCATGTCTCGTCCGCTCTCCTCCTCCTAAGTTCCTGTCCCTGCTCCTGTGTCTCATAACTTCGAAGAACTACTCCCGTGTGCCCCGAGTACTATATTACCCACCTCTTCCATCCTGATTTCATACTTTCAATTGACGTCGTCGGGATTTTCTCGCCGTAATTGGAATGTACTCCATATGTTCTGGGACTTTCGGTAACCACATCCGATTACAATTTGGTCCCGATATGTGCTGCATATACTCTATTTACTATTGTACGGCGTCACATTGGCCCGCCATTTTAATCTATCGAGTACACTAGGCGCTATTGAAGCTTGCGATCCCACCGGCACCGCCGGTACCCATATGCGCCCCGTCGAGCCCACTCTCGATCCCGGTCCCACCGACCAGTTGCCTCCTCTCTCTCAATCAAAATTCCCTTCCTGCTGTCCTTCTATAGCCATTACCTGCCCCGACTGTGAATCATCCAGACTAAGCGAGACGCGCGATGAAATACATGGACTGCCCACGCTCCCCGACGTCGGACGTCCCGTGTGTTCCGGTGTATCGTCTAGACTATCCTGTTCAAAATGATGAAAGCCAAGAGACCGTCCAATAGCCATCTGGCTAAAATCGGAAGCAACATCGGGATGGGGCGACTGTTCCCGCCTGCTCTGGCGCCCCAAATAGGCCTCTAGAGGGTAGTCGGTCATTGTCTGTCTACCCCGCGAAGATTGCCTTGGAGGCTGGTTGGATTTCCTGCGCTCGAGCTCCGCGCTTACAGCGTCAACGTCATCATCATACCCTTCGACTCGATCATTCTGAATCCCGTATTGTTGCTGGAGCTTTTCAGTGATGATTTGGCGGATGTTTTGGACCACCAACTCCTGGATCTGCGCGGGAAATCTCTGCCATGTTTGCCTCTGGCATGCCAAGAGGTCTTAAGTGGATGACGGGTTAGCCAGACTCCTTCACTACGGCCCACTAGAATGTTCTGAGATTCTTACCCATAACAATATCAGGCTTGACGTCCTTTGGCTCCTCGTACTTACCTGTTTGCCACGCCCGGAGAGTGTGGCATAGTATAGCGCAAGTCAGGCAGATCATAGTTCCGTTGATCCTAGATAGGAACTCAGGATCTATCCTGCCTTGCATTTTCTTTCCGGCAAAGTACTTGCCATATATGGCCTCGGGGATCTGGGGCGCAAGGAATCGCAGGATCAAACGCTGTCCAAATTCATACATAGTTAGTCGTATTACCCAATAGCCATTGCTAGTCGTCGTGGTAACAAACCTCATAACCTTTCGGGTCGCACATGAACCGGTCTCCTTCCAGAAGATAATCAACTCTATGTACGATGGCTGCTGCACCTTGTGGCAGTGGCAGTTCATATAACTTTACTATCTGATGCTTCACATGATAAACGAATTGTGACCGTACGCCTGAGTGCTTTTGGCGTATCTATCAAGGTTATTATAATTTGCCATGTGTCCAGACGTCGGGCTGGGATCACTTACTATTGTTATGCTATCCTCGGACGGTTCAATACGTCCGCAACCCTCACTTATATTCAACTCATCCTCCCAAACGCTGTACACTTTGGCCGTCAGAACAACTACGTTAGGTAGTGGGTCATCAAAAAGAGTGTATTGGAGAATCAGATCCCAGGCCAGCCGTATTATAGAACTTTCAGGTCCTGTAACATTATTCTTCCAGCTGCTACTTCCGTGCCAGTTAACGTCGCGTCGGGCTACATCTAGATAATCTACCAGGCTAGAGCTTCTGATATCCGAGGAAAGCATACTCGAGCGACCCGGTGGAGACGAATTCCTTGCTGAGCTTGATGACGGAACACCAGGAGTGGAGGCTCTACCGCGAATGATGCGGGCAGGGACAGCGGGCATTGGCAGAGAAGGGCCGGATCGCTGTGATCCAGCAGTAGTCGAAATCCGAACTGTTTTCCCTCGGTTGGTATCCTCTCTGTTCGCTGTCTGTGACCCGTGATGGCGTGGTGTTGCTCCCCCATCACTGAGATCAATGTCTTCCGCATCAGCGTGGATTTCTGATTCTGATTCTGAGGAGCCCGGGGAGATTTGGTACTCATCACTGCTATCCTCCGATATATGTACAGCTTCCACATACACTTGGTCTTCGGCGTCAGTTTCGGGGTCGGGACGCACAGCTGCCTGCATTGTGCTTTTACGGGAGCGCTTCGGTGGTCTCGTTAGTTGGCTTGTTGTTTGCGGGGGAGAGGAAGGCGGACGTGACGTCTGGTCATTCGTACATGTGCTCTGGGAGCTGTGCGAATTGTTTTGTTGAGATTTGGATCCCGTTCCCCCAGGTTCCATGGGGCCAGGTCTAGCGTCGCGTTTACGTCCATACATATTACTAACACGGGGGGTCGGTTGACTGTCGAGGCGGCATCGTTGCTCCATTGGCATGGTGGAAAAGTTACACAGATAGGAGAGAGAGAAAGCAGTGGTTAGAGAAGTGTAAATAGTATATCCGCGATCAAATCTGGAAATTGTGTAGGTTTCTTATGTTGGTTAGGATGTGGCAGGTCTTATACGCTAGAGCTAGGTGTACATCCAGATTCATCAAGTATCACTCAGTATTGATCTCCGGGGTTCGAATACGAAAAAGCTGATTTCCTAATGTTCAATGTAATGTCCACGATCAAACTCCAATGTCTCCAACTATCATAGGGCGTGAAGTCTAGCGTAAATAAAAGAGGAAATGAAAGGACACGGCAGAGGAGAGTGGCGTCCAAAATCTAGCGATAATGAGTAGGGTTTACCAATATAACTTCGCACTAGATATAGTCTGCGCCTAAATGGGATTAGCAGAAGCGAACGTCTTTCCTAGACGACCTGGAGTCGACGCAGCTGAACGTCGGACATACAGGGTTGGTAGTCAACAATCGTGGAATAGTTTGCGAGACACACAGGACGCCTAGCCAGGTACGGACTTGGTATGCGGTGGTTGCCGAGTGAAGACATGGTTCAGGGTATGCTAGGACTGTGACTAACTTGAAGAATACTACATATTGAGGCAAGGGGATTGAAAACCCAGGCGGCCCACCTTGGGAGAAGAAAATTCTAAGAATACAAGTCCGCCCATTACGCCTGATTGTGCAAAAAAATGTGGTATACCATGAGAGGCTGAAGTAAGGGGGATTCTCCATACCAGGCGACAGACAGACAACGCGGAGGCAATGGACGAGCGAGGAATGTAAGCCTAATAAAAGCAAGACACCCAAGCGGCGGCCAAGAAGGAATCCAGCAGGTAGCGCTCTAGTGAGATAGAAAAAACTAAGAGAGAGAAACTAAGCTACGAGACACTAAATTGCGTACGAGGAAACCCAAGCAAAGATAACTGGAAAACCAGATGCCCAAATGGGTAAGAAATAAGAGAAAAAAATCAAAGAGCGAGAGAAACCCCTGCAAACAGGAGATGGTCAAGGCGCCCAGGCAGGGAAGGAGACCAGAACCCCGGCAAAGGAAAGAACAAAGACAAAGGGCATCTAGGAGTAAAAACTTGGGGAAAAAAGAAATAAAGCACCGCTCAAAATACTGATCATCCGGCGGCCGTGCGTAGTACCAAGCAGCGAGACCCGGGGCACTCGGGGCTTGAGAAGGCTCGATGCTGCCCCTTGGGGCCCGGCATATTGATTATCCGGGGGCACCACGACGGGGCGGACGGCGGGGCGAACGGCGTGGCCCAGGGCGCTTCGAGCTTGAGAAGGCCCGATGCTGCCCTTCGGGGCCAGGGGCGACGGCGTTTTCCGGACAGCGTCCTTGCTCTGCGCTGGTACCACTCTGCCGGCTTTTCCTGCAAGAATTGAGGGCAGCTGGGGCGACAGACGCCAAGTGACAGAAAACCAGAGGACAACGGACACCCGGGGCAGGAAAGTCGAAGAATACAAGATGCTCAAGTGGCGGCGAAGGAAGAAATCTAGTGTATAGCACCCAAGCAAGATAGAAAAACCTAAGAAAAAGAAACAGGGTAACAGGACGCTAAAGCGCGCATGAGAAACGCCAGGAAAAGATAAGAGGAGATCAAGATGCCCAAAGGGGTAAGAGAAACCCCCGCAAAAAGAACCAAAGAACTAGACGCCCAAGAGAGAGAGAGAGAAAACCACACAGACGGAAAACGAACCCAAGCAACGGAGCGAAAACAAGGACAAAGCAAGAAGAAAATGAAAGCGGGCGAAAAAATAGCAAAGGAAAGAAAAAACCCTGGCACCAGATAAGGATTATTCGGCGGCAGTGCGACGTGCTGAGCGGCGAGGCGGAGGGCGGGTTGGGCTTGAGAAGGCCCGATGATGCCCCTTGGGGCTAGGCATATTGATTATCCGGGGGCACCACGACGGGGCTGACGGCAGGGGGAACAGAGGGGCGAACAGCGGGGCCCAGGGCGCTTGACTGATTCCCCAGCATGTTCTGGTTGACTCACAAGACGTCTGACTAACATA
>LN890965.1:111714-130543 GCA_900010015.1 Tuber aestivum | reverse complement strand
GGAACAATTACCGGACCGGCCTGAGGCTCCGGACCCCCACCTGTGCCCAGAAGAGTAGTTGTGAACTTCTTTCCTGAGTCCCTAACAAGTTGAATAATGGCCTCATCGATCTCCCGAATCCTAGGTATGTCATTATTCGCCTGCGCGGTTACAAGTCAATCGCAGGCTGGGCGCAGCCTCCTCATGCCGTCGAAGATGTTACGAAAATGAGCATTTGGGAAAGTAAGAATATTCGCAAAGTGCCTGGCTGACATCTGATCTTTGACGGTTTTCCGGCACGTGCTGTACTGCATTCTGCCATTCAGATCGGGTGTGAAGTTACGAGATGCCTTATCTTCCGAGATTTTGCGATTCCCAGGGCGCTGAGCTGAAATTGCACCAGAGAGAACTACAGCAGGAAGCTGGTAGGCCTGTGTAGGTCCGGCTGGAGCTTTCTTTCCCTTAGCCACATTCACCATATAGACGTATTGTACGTTATTGTTTTGAGCCATTTCCTCTTCGTCTGAACTTTTCGGGGTATGGATATGATAGGCGTTGTGGATAGTGTACCTTCTGGAAAGTCTTTCTGGTACGACACTCCTGCATTCTTGATCCTCCATTTATACATCGGGGTTCCTGACATCCTAGTCATCAGGAACAATTTTCAACATAATCAATACAGCAATGGAAACTTCGCACGATGCCGACGTCAGAGCCAGCCTCTCTTTCAAGATTGTAAACTTAGTATGTCCAGTGACTCTGCGAAATTAGAAACAAATTATTAGTACTAGCGGAACTGGATACATAAAAACAAACTCGAACCCATGTGCTCGTGAGATACGCCGGGCATGTGCTAAACAACTTCGACTATAGCTCCCTTTGGGGGACGCCGCGACCTAGCTCCCCCGAACCACCCAACAAAACTTGAGCATTCTGCTCACGTCTGAATACTTGCGTTGCACTTCAAAAATTCAACAGCACTCGCTCCCGTAATGCCTATCAAATGTTCTTATTGTCGCCGCAAATACGCCCGCGCAGGCCCTTACCAGAAACACCTGTGCATCGCCCATGCCAATCTACCCATTCTTCTCGCGTCGACTACACGGCCAACCACCTCGGACAGTCCTTTTCGCCAGAGGGAATCTGACCCATTACGCCGGCATCACGCTTTCCACCAGATGGATCAGACGGATTCCGACTATGAGTCGGAGGGTGATCCTATGGATTACTTATCTGACTCGTTGAATCCGGAGGTTATAGAGGAGTCCTGTATGGAATTACGCGGTGTGTTCGACGCGTCCTCAGCGCCCAGCGAACTGGCTATTTTTCCTGGCGCTGGGGAATCCATTGGACAGGTGAAGGGATTTGAACCAGACAACCACAATCTAGCGGAGGACCCATGGGCTCCATTCGCGTGCGCGCACGATTTCAAACTTGCATCTTGGTTTATTCACAGCAAAGTCCCCAAGTCGCGTATTAATGAGTTCTTTTCAAGTGGCCTTGGTAATTCGGCATCCGTCAGCTACCGTTCAATGCATACACTCGAGAACCACCTCCGTATACTGGATCCATACGGGCCGTATCTGCGATGGTAGGAAGGGAAAGTGGATGATGGCATGAGAACGTTACCCTTCTTCCACCGTAACCTTCTAGACTGTGTCCGATATCTTCTTCGTCAGATGACCTATAGAGAAGATCATATTTACGTACCGCAACGTGAATACGATCACAATGGACACAGAGTATATGCTGAAATGCATACCGCAGACTGGTGGTGGGAAGTTCAAGTACTATACCAATTTCTTATCACCTTTTGACTAAAGATCTGGCTAACCTATGACAGGAAACCCTTCCACACGGCGCCACGGTTGTTCCAATTATCGGGATGTCCGATCAGACCCATCTCACCAACTTCTCCGGTGACAAGAAGGCCTGGCCGGTGTACGTTACGATAGGAAATCTTGCGTCGACTAGGCGTAACAGGCCCGGATCGATGGCTATCCTCCTTCTTGCGCTCCTACCAGTTCCTCCTAAGTTGCCCCAGTCGGCTTCAGCAAACAGATCCCAGAGAGAAATCAATGCCGACACCCTTAAAGGCGTATTCGAACTCTTATTTGAGCCCTTGCAAGATGCTACGCGAGATGGCGTCCAAATTGACTGTGCGGATGGGAACATCCGGAGGTGCTTCCCGATATTCGCTGCGTAGCTTGCGGACCATATGGAAAACGTCGCCCTTCATGGAATAAAATCCAACGCCTGTCCTAAATGTGAGGTTCGTCGACACCAGCTAGGTGCCAACGCGAACACGGGATATCAGGCCCGAGATTATGCGACATACGAGGAACTCGAGCAGCAACTTCGCGACGAGTCGGAGATGTCAGATTCAGACGTGACCCACCCCACACTCGACGCTCTGGGTGTCAAGATAGGGCGGAACGTTTTCCACGGGCTCCGACGGGTGTCTGTGCCTGACTTGCACCAGCCCGATCTCCTTCATACAATTTACCTGGGACTGTTTGAGCACATGATGGATTGGATTCAAGGATTTCTCAAGAAACATGGGCGACTACAAGCATTTGATAATGCTTGGAAGTCTTTGCCGCCGTACCCCGAGTTCTTTGTTCCCAAAAAAGCTTACCGTGAGGTTACGCAGTGGCAAGGGAAAGCTATGAGGAATTTGGGGCGATGTCTTTTAGCAGTTTTAGCTGTGGCGTTGAGACTGCCGGACGGTGCACAACAGCTACCTTTCAAACGTGCGCTTGCTTGCGTCGGGTCATTACTCGATTTCAGTTTGATGGCGTAATATAAAAGTCATACAGCAGAGACTATAGGTTATGTGGAACAATATCTTGACAGGTTTCATGCCACGAAGGATATCTTCTTAGAATTTCGGATGTCGAAACAGACACGAGCCGAACTGAAGGATCAGGTCCGGGGGATACGGCATCAGCAAGCCCAGTTGAATGAATCACACCCCAGGTCGAAGGTACGGAAAATACGCGAGCAGCATCGCGGGCAGGAGGACGACCAACGAATCGAATTGATTCAGTCAAAATGTCATTTCAACTTCATCAAGATGCATCTGCTATCTCACTTCCGTGATCACATATACCAGTTTGGAAATATTCCCATGTATTCAACTGAATTTGGGGAGCTGGCGCATAAGGATTAGATTAAGGACGGATGGCGACGATCGAATAAAAATAACGCCTCCAGGCAGATTCTGAGCAGCTATAGCCGACAACATGCGATCCGAATGAGGCTTTTGAACCTAGATTCACTAAGACGCCAAGGAGCTCATATTCCCGCAGAGGTTGTCGACCTTTTGAACGAAACCGGTACCGGACCTGCACCGGGGGCTGAGTCCCGTCTTCGAGTCCTGAAGGGGCACCGTGGTGATGTTGCATGTCTGGTCGAATTTTGCAATGCCCTGAGTATCACCACCGAAAACATGAGTACCGAATTGATCCGATATAGCCGCCAGACGCTGCCCGCAGAGCGTCGCCTCCCCGACGATCCTGCTATACTTCGACTCCTTCCCGTTGAACTACTGACGCAACTCGACATCCCAGTTCCCGCCTTTCAGGAACCCGATATTTACGACATCCACCGGGCAAGATCTACGGGATCCGGGCTTTTTCGAAACCAGGCTAGTCGGAATGATTGGGTTTGGGTCCAGGCAGGCGGGGAGCAAATGTATGGTGCGCTCCGCGGCCGTCTTCCGGGAAAGCTCATGGCACTCTTCAAACTGCGAGATTGTAGGCACCAGAAGACAATACATCGACTCGCTTGTGTTCAGATTTTGAGTGCAGTTAACTCTGGGCGTCCGTCAGAATTACACGATCTTGTCACCGTTCAGCTTAGACCCGATGCGAGAAGGTTTACCATAGTGGACATAGGCACGATACTTGGGCAAGCCCACCTGGTTCCAGAGGCAGACGGGCGATGGCTAGTCAACAGTCACATTGATTTAAGGACGTTTAATGAAATATATTGACAAACGTCGTGCAGACGCATTGATTATACGACACTCAGAACTTCTAACACCAGACGCGAATCCTCCCACAACAAACAGGCAATATGGGCATAGAATGATAAAGGTCTCTTGATAGTAAGCTGTACGTAGAAATAATAGAATATGATTAAGACAAAGTGCTAGAAATCAAGTGTCCGCCGGAGGATCCGCAAACCTGCAGTGAGGAACCATGACATGTTTGCCCGCGAGGGGTTGTCGATATCGTGGATAGGGGACACGAGGCAGGCTCCGATGTCTATCAGCTGATATGAACGTCGCGGCAACGTAGGGAGGCACTCATACGGATCGCCACCAGCAGACAATACAGCAGAGCGTAATCGGGAGTGTAGTGAGTGTTGCGTTTCAAGTCTGACGTTATCCCGAAGCGGCGAGAGCAGGCAGGAGGAACTGGACGGATTGTAGGATTGTCGCGCGACGCCATGAGGGGATCCGGAGAAAGAAGCCAGGAGCCCGAGCGTTAGGAGGGGGTGACACTGGGAGCTTATCGTAGGGGTTTGAAAGGAGGGTTGGCTGCCGTAGGACGTGGTCTGGATGTCGCGGTGACAAAGGGGGGTGCCAGGCAGGAATCCTGAGGATGGAGGCAGGGGCTGAGCGTCAGGTGGTGAGGCAGACGCAAGGCCGCGAGCGCTGTGATCAGAGCGACGGTTTTGCAGTAGCAATGTAGGGACGTGATTCAGACGTTCAACCGAGGGGCCAGAGGGTACCGGAGGTGACCATGCGAGGGAGTGGTGACGGGACACAGGGGACGTAGGGGGGCGTCGGGGCTGGAAGCCCAGATGCACGGGACGCAGTGGGACATTGCAACCAGAATCAGGACGCAGAGGACACAGGGGAGGCAAAAAAAAAAACTCGGCGTCAGGACGCGCCGCCCACGCATCAGACGCAGAGTTTTTTTTTGCTGATGCTTGTCACTGCAGAGCAGAGGACAGAGGCAGAACAGTTTCCAATAGTGGACATTTAGACCCTTCTGGGCCAGGCACAACTGGTTCCAGCAAGTGACCAGTTATAGCAGTAAATAGTAGAAGCAATTTGATGATGTTCAATAAAATCTATTGAGATCACATCCGGGGGAACGAATGGAAGCCCTGTGGTGTATGAAGGGTCCCAAGGCAGGATACACCACATGGCCAGCAGGGACTGTTAGAATCCCAACCATTGTATAGTAACTGAAACTGTTTATCGCAATTATTGCATAATTGTAGAGTAAAAATTCAGGATACAAGATTCAAGTTGAACAAGATTTTGTTCCAAACCAGAGAATGTGTACTAGTAAACCAATAACATGGTGTGATAATATGCGATGAGGGTCTTGGTTGGAGCTGACATCAGCTTGAAGACAGGAGAAGATATAGACATCGCTATGGGAACCCGAGTGTCAAAACCTTCACTTTGGTATCAGAAAGGTGATGCTGTAAACTCGCACATCCTGACCTTACAGAAACAGAGAGGAAACAAGAACTGAGAGGTGGCTGTCAGAGATGAGGAATGTGTCATCACCACCCGGCCATGGAGACTGAATATGCATGGAGCTTCTGTTAGGGTTATTAGTTGTGATTTTCTTGGTTCCTATCAGGAGAGTTTCTTTGATGTTATCATCGGGGAGCATTGCTGCACAACAGAACTTGGTGGAACAAGGTGGAGACATCGCAGCTACACATGATGGGAAGGACTTTGATTTTTATTATTATATTTTATGTTCCTTATGCAATCTGGTAATCTCCTTCAGATATCTGAACCTAGGAATTATACTCTCTTCTACTCCCCATCCTCTTGACCCCCTTGAACCCTGACTCTGAACTCCAGAACCGAGCACCTCGTACTTCTCGGTTAGGTTGTACAACTGTTCCTCTACCCCACCTCTGAACTCTTGCCTGCCATGTTCGTAGTATGCCTTGGCCTACCCAACCCTCAGACCCTATCCCTTACAAAAGATTGCATCTATCATGACCCTACCCACACCAATCCATGGCTGCGTCCTACCTCCCCAAAGACATAAACAGTTCCCTTCAGGCCCTTGCGGCTATATGGAATGACTATATCCAAGGCATGAATCATGCTCATGTCCAAGGCCAGTTTACTCTCGCTATAGACCTGGCTCACTGAATCATGAACGGACCTACTCCTCTTCCACGCCAAAAAACCCCTGTCCCTCTCCAATAGACCCCCTAGTACCAACACTTGTAACAACACTGCAATGCCCTAACCCAAGAACGAGATGACCCCGATAATGAAGGCCAAGGCCTCGAGGCCCATCTCCTCATCATTGCAGCCAGTCCCACACAAGTTAATGCAACCATCACATCGCTGAACACAGCCTGTGCCCTCATGCCGGCTACTAGTATGGCAGTCCCTGCTGGCAGCAATAAATAAATTTCAATCCGCAACCCTGAACAATTCCATGCTACTACCAAAAAGCTCTGCCCCTTCATTACCCAACTACAGATAAAACTCCAGGGTGACACCCACCTGTCCACCTGTGAACAATACTGCCTCGGCTCTACCATTGGTCTCCTCCATAGATGCGGCTTCATCCAGCTCCAATACTGAGTCCTGGGTGACCGACCGCATTGACTTCGAAAATAGGGAGGCATTTATTGCTGAACAAGAACAAGCCTTCGGCTCTTCCAACAGAATCCAAAGGGGAGAACAGAGTTTGAGGAGCCTCCAGCAAAAGAACTGGCCCTTTGTGGAATACCTCGTGAACTTTCAATGTCGGGCCGTTGACATCCACTGGAATAATGCTACTAAATGTGGCTCCCTCTACCAAGGCCTTAGCACTGAGTTGAAAGATGCCCTGATACAAGTTTTCCCCGCCCCCGAGTCTGTGAATGACGGCCTCTCCCTTCTCAAGCAGCTTGATAACAACATTCATGCCAGGACTACTGAATAGAAAGACTCATCTTCCTCCGTTAGAAGGGCCTCTGCCCCTGCTGCACGCCTCCTCCCAGCGGCCACCCCAGGCCCTACCTCCACAGCGACTGGTACTGCCTCTGGCCCCATGGACCACTTCACAGGTCATCAAAAGCTCAAGGTATCGCCTGCAGAAAGACAAGAATGAATCAACTATATCATATACCTCTACTGCAGAGGACATCGGCACATGGCTTGTGCTTGTCCTAACAAACGACCTTGCCCCATGCATGGTACTAACACTCATGCCACTCCGGCTTCTGAGAAGCCCCTCAAGGCCCAACAAGAGTGGGAAAACTATTGGTCCCATGTGCAGCCATCAGTACTGACATAAGACATGTTAAATCTTCTCCTGGTTTAGTTATTTCTAGTTTATCTCGGGAGCAAATGGAAAATGAAATTAACGATAACCACTTGGTAGTCACCTGTGAGATCATCAACAACAAACATGTAATCCGAGCCCATGCCCTTATCGATTCTGGAGCAACTGGTTATGCTTTCATGGATATAGACTTCGCTAGCAGTCACCACCTCCCCATATTCCAGCTCAAAGAACCTGTCCACCTCTCTGTCATAGATGGGAGGTCCATTAACTCCGGGGCCTTCACCTATATTGCCTGCCTTGACATCAAAATAAAACATCATCAGGAATCTATCCCTGCCATTGTCAACAAGCTCGGTGGCCTCCTCCTGACTCTTGGTATCCCTTGGCTTAACTAACATGACGTCACCATCCACTACACATCCATCACTGTCACCTTTGAGTCCGACTATTGCCTCAAACACTGCACTCCAGATGTAACAGACATCCAAGGAATTGAACATGTGATCGCCCATTTCCTCGAAGCCTGTACCATCCAACAAGCCCTAGACCATATCGTACTCAAACAACAGGAGGTCAAAGATATCATCCCCCCTATCTACCATGACTTCCTACCACCATTCCTGGAAAAAGAACAAACTCAGCTACCCCCCAGCCAGCTAGTAGTAGACTATGAAATACCTCTAAAGCCAGGTTTCACCGCTCTGTTCAGCCCTTTCTACAACCTGTCCCTACCCGACCTCATGACCCTTAAGGGATGGATTGACAAAAACCGTGATAAGGACTTTATTAGCCCTTCTAGCTCCTTAGGCTCAGCTGCGTTCCTGGTCCTTTTTGTCAAGAAAAAGGATGGTACCTTGAGACTTTGTGTCGACTATTGAGGGATGAGTGAAGAAACTTACCAAGATTATAGACCCCTTGCCCTGTTAACAAAAAACCTTCATGAACAATGCTGAGGCCAAAATCTACACCAAGATCGACATTTGTACAGCCTATAACTAAATGTTACGGGACAAGAAAGACAAATAGAAGACTACCTTCCGCACCCGATATGGGCTCTTTGACTCTAATGTTATGCTATTTGGCCTTACCAACCCTCTCACCACCTTCCCGGCCCTTACTAACAAGGTCCTACACCAGGGACTGGATCGATTTTGTACAGCCTATATGTACAATATTCTCATCAACAGCAGTAACGAGGAAGAACACATAGAGTTGGTACACTGGATACTGAAAACTTTACCAGAGACTGACCTCGAAGCCTAGCTTCAGCAGTGTGAATTCCATATCACCTATGTAGAATACCTTGACTTCATCATCAGCTCTCAAGGCATCTAAATAGACAATGCCAAGGCAGACACAGTTATCACTTGGCTGGTACCCAACCATGTACGAGAGGTCCACCCATTCCTTGGCTTTGGTAACTTTTGCTGCAGATTTATCAGCACCTTCTCACACCTAGCCCGACCCCTCACCACTCTCACCAAAAAAAAGTAAGCCTTCCCTGTGGATCACCAAATGTCAATATATATTCGAATAACTGACAGAAGCCTTCATCTCGGCCCCTGTTGTTGCCCATTTCGAATTTGACAAGGAAGTAATGATCACAACTAAGGCCTCAGACTTTGTTTCTGCTGGTGTCATATCCTAAAAGAACCACAATGGACGTCTCCATCCCGTTACCTTCTACTGCTGCAAACATAGTCTCGCTGAACGCAACTACGATATTTACGACAAAGAAGTCATGGCCATCATCAGAGCCTTTGAGGAGTGGTGCTGTTACCTTCTAGAAAGACAAGTGACAATCCTAACTGACCACCACAACCTCAAACATTTTCCTACCAAGAGGTTGCAGACCAAGCGACAACCAAGCTGGTCTGAGTTCTTGTCCTAGTCTAACTACCAGATCGAATACTAGCCTGGGAAGGTGAATGGTAAAGGTGACACCCTGACCTGTATGAAGACAGTAACCCTGGAGGAAATGGAGGAATGAAGCAGTCACCAAACCCAAGTGGTGTTGCAGCCTCAGTCTCTCAGTTTGTTGGCGAATATTATACTCCCCACTGGAGCGTCTCCTATTCAAGAACTTTGGAAAGAGGCAGATCAAGATGACACCATCTCAATTCAGGTCCTCCATACCCTGGATAATGGCAACTGATACTCCCTGATCCTATCACTGAATTAGGGCAAACGCAGTAGGGATAGGCTACTGTACTGTGAGCAGATTTATATTCCCTGACATAACAAGTTACATCTATGACTGCTACAGGACTGCTATGATTGGCCATCAGCAGGGCACCCAGGATGTCCCAAGACTCATGAGCTCATGTCTCAATGCTGTATCTAGCCTGGTATGAGATGAGTTATTGGCCGCTTCATGGCCAACTGCCATGTTTGGCAACAGAGTCGCACCTCCCAGCACACCCCCTTTGGTATCTCACATCCTCTGCCGATACCTGACCACCCCTGGGAACACTGGCATATCTCCATGGACCTTGTTACTAGCCAGCCATAGAGCCAAGGAAGTGAGGCTATCCTGGTAGTAGTAGATCGAATGTCCAAAATGCACCACCTTATTGCCTACCACACTACTATTGATACCCCCACTGTTACTGTCCTGTACTTCCACCATATCTGGAAACGTCATGGCATTGCAAAAAAAATCACCTCTGACTGTGGTATCCAATGCACTGTAGACCCGTAGGGAACTGTGTCTGAAAGGCTCCAGGTAGAATGGAAATTGTCTACGACCTTCTACCCCCAAACAGATGGTCAGACTAAATACTTAATACTATAATAGAACAGTACCTGCAGGCCTTTGTCAACTACCAACAGGATGATTGGTCCCTCTGGCTCCCCATAGCTAAGTTTGCAGCTAATAACCCTGCTTCTGAGTCTACCGGCTTATCTCCTTTCTTTACCAACCACGGTGACGACCCACACATGGACTTCCTGGACACCACTGAAGAGGTCTGAAATGAACTGGCTGCCAGAATGTTCATGGACCACATCAAAGATATCCACAACCACCTAAAACCTGAGATCCCCTTTACTCAAAACTAACAACAGGAATATGCAGACAAGGGAAGGCTCCCAGCCTCTCCCCTTCAGGTTGGAGACGGTGTTTGACTAAATGCAAAGAATATTCGTACCAAATGGCCCTCTCCGAAGCTAGACAACAAGCATTTCAGTTCTTACCCAGCCCTTGCCCTGATAGGAACCCAACCCTACCCTTTGGACCTTCCACCTACCATGAAGATCCATAATATATTCCCTATCTTCCTCCTTGACCTCACCTCACACAATCACCTGCCAGGCTAGGCAATACCGCTGCCACTACCTGTAGAAGTGGATGGAGGGCCAGAGTGGCAGGTGGAGGAGGTCCTGGATGCTAAGTTCATCTGAAACCAGCTACAATACATTATCCATTGGAGAGGGTAGGTGGAAGCCACCTGGGAACCTGCCAACTCTGTCAATGGACTCTAAGTTCTGGACCGGTTCCACCAATGATACCTTTATAAGCCTGGCCCCTTACTTGAATAACTCACCTCAGGGGGCTTCGGCATCAGAGAGGAGAGCTAGTGGCCTGGCCATCCAGCCATGGAGATTAAATATGCATGGGGCTTCAGTTGGGATTATTAGTTGTAGTTTTCTTTGTTGCCATGTGAAGAGTTTCTTTTGTGTTATGATTGGTGAGCATTGCTGCACAGGAGAACTTGGTGGAACACAGTAGAGACATCCCAGCTATGTACAATGCTAAAGATTTTCTTTTGTATTAGTGATCAGGGAGAACTTCTTTCTATATAAGGAGGTGTGCCCCGTTATATTTTATGATCTTTACGCAATCTGGTAATCTCCTTCAGATAGGTGGATCTTGGAATTACACTCTTTTCTGCTTCACGTCCTCTTGAGTCCCTTGAACCCTGACCTAAACCCCTGAACCGCATACCTCATACACCTCGGTTAGGTTGTACGCCTGTTCCTCAACCTCACCTCTGAACTTTTGTCTGACATGATTGTGGTGTGCCTTAGGCTACCTGATCCTTAGACCCTATCCATTACAGAATACCAGGCCCGAGAATCAAATTGGTAGCTAATAGATTGTGGTAACAGTGGCTGAAAACTAGTAATCAGAAAAGGAGTGAGAACAGAGTATGAGGATGTGGAGAAAGCTTAATCTTGTAGTTGACCTCAGGTCATGACGTCAGGGCTATGACATGGTTGGATCAGAAATGGGACCCGGTCTGGACATATGGGTGGACGGTACCTGCTTGGCAACAGAGGGAATCAACAGAGTGAAAATTGAGACGCAGATGATGCAGGAGGGTGTTGCGCAGGAGTAGTGGGCCTACGGGAAGCAGGTAACGCAGGAGATACAGGGGAGGAGCACGCTGCATCAGGATGTGAGAGGCGTAGATCTGATGTAGAATGACTTTTTACTGATATTAGTATACTGGCTTGGAGACTGGTTTATCTTTAGCTCAAAATCTCCCCCCACTTGGTAAAATACCTGGTTCTCACCTCAACTACATTCCCAGTAATCAGGCAACACTCTCACCTAGTAGTAGACTGCCCTCTTATTTTCACAGAAGGTAGGCCCTGGCCTTCATCCTCCTGATCCTTGCCAGCAGGGCTAACTTGTACATATCCCAAAGAAGTCTTCTGGAACTGTGTCCTTCGCTGGGTAACTAATTGTTTCCACCTGACTCCTACAACTATTCTTACTTGTGAAGCCAGCCTCTCCCCACTTGAACAAGTCAACTCCACCCACCTGACGCACTTCTTTCCTCCCATGGTATCCTCCTCTGTACTCTCTATACGACATCCTGTCTGAGACCTTGCTCCACTCCTGCCTCAGGAGGTACAATGGACTCTATCCTAGTCCTCAAATTCATTAGCACCAGGTCCAGACCAGATTCCATATGCTATTTAAATGCAGGTCCACTTGGCAAACCCCTCTTTCCTAGTTAAGCTCCTCTCCCTACCACTACTCTTTGGCTTCCACCTAATTTCACTTAAGAAAGCTAATGCAGTCATGCTCTCTACCCAGTAAAACTAGGCCACTCCTTACCAGCCTCTTTCCAAATCATTGTTCAGCACTAGACTTTCTCAAAAAGTTATGGAATGAATCGTCACATCTCCCCTTTCCCTGGTCACCAGTACCTGTAGTGTGATTAACCCCCACCTGTACTACTTACTCAGTAGTCTTAGTATCAGTCATACCTATATAGCTCTTACCTCTGAAGTCTGCTAGCTTCTAAGGCGCAGGCTCAAAGCCCTCTTCCTCTTTTTTAATATCCAACTGGGGTTTGATCATATTGATTGCTCTGTTCTAACACGTTTTTTGAAGTCTCAGGAGATGAATTCATACATCGGTACTTAGATTCCACCTTTTCTTTTTAAAATACATTATCAGCTACATTCCAAAGGAGCTCCAAATATGATATTACCAGGTCAAGTGGCAGCCGCACAGGGATTTCCTAGTCCTCCTCTTTTATTTGTCATTCATGTATTGTGTTTCTACTTGCATATCTCTAAATGGATTATGATTTTCTATCTTGATGATTGTACTGTTACTGTGGCTTCTCCTTCACATAAGTACAATATTCAGCACCTCCAACACTACTTTCTGGTTCTGAAGAACTGGGCAGCACCCATAGACATCTCCTCCTCTATGTCCAAGACCAAGCTTACCTACCAGGGAACTCCAATGAATCATGTAAATCACTTACCTATCCTAGTTTCACAGCAATTACTTCCACCCAGCTAGGCAGATACACTGGCTTGACTCTAGGTTTACTCCTAGTTTGGAAACTTACCTCTACTTCACAAAACTACTAGCTCTCACCCAAGGTGGGTTCACTATAGTCCAACAACTCTTACCTCCTACCAGAGGCCTACCTTCTCATCTCAATAGGAGGCTACTTGTAGGCCTCATCCCTTCTCATCTCAATAGGAGGCTACTTGTAGGCCTCATCATCCCTATCCTTTCTCTGAGTGCTCACCTGCCAGTTTCTAACATCTCAATACTCTATAAGAGGAAGGTCTTCTGGAAGTGGATCCTCTACTAGATGACCAACTACTTCTACTAAACCCCTATGTCAATCCAGTTGGGTGAAGACAGCATTCACTCCTTAGTAGTCCTTCTTCCCCCCTAATGCTGAATAGGTACCTTGACAACATCCTGCTTGTCTCTCTAACTAAACCCTTCATCTACCATGCTCTGTTCTGGACTCTTCTCTGACTATTCCTCACAGTTTGTACTCACCTTTCTATTGACAACATTACTGACTCCATTACCTTAATTGCCACCAAGGGACCACTGCTAGGGGTAAACTGGTACTTGTTCCTCAGAGCTTCCAATGCCTTTGCTTCCTGATAGAAGTATTTTCTTCTCACGACTACTACTAGGTCTCTCCTCCTCTAGGACTGGGTACTAGAGGTCCTGCCACCTGCATACTAGCCATACTGTATACCGAAGGCCCCACACAACTTCATGGAGCTGATAAGTGAGGTCAAACAGAACAGAAGTAGGAGACCAAAACATATTAGGTTTGACAGTTGACAGAAAAACCATCAAGGTAGAAATGCAAAACATAGAGGATCTAGGAGTAGGAGGGAAATTGTGTGTTAATCTAAGGAGCCAGAGATACAGGACACAGAGTACAGGGTGGGGACCCCAGTAAGCATGTAAATGTACTACCAGAGTATAGGAAAATGGAGTAATATTGAAATGTGGATCCAGATAAACCTGATACAGGACCTAGTAGAGACCTAGAGAAACAAGGGTATAATAGTAATTGTAACAAGAAAATCAGTAGTCCACAGTAGTATATGTAAAGGAAAGAAATTAGAACTAGGAGGAGAAATTGGTACACAAGAAAGGAGAAGGAAAAGAAGAGGGAAACAAAAGCAGATTTAGAAAAAACAATAAAAAAAAGTGAGAGGAAAAAAGGAGAAGAATTCCTAAGCCTAGAGACAGGGGAGGTAGGACCTCGTGCAGAGGAAGAAGGGGAAATAGAGGAAAGGATTCAAAAAATAATAGATAATAATAAGAATGATCCTTGAGATTTCTCAGATGTCTCAGACTGGGATGAATTAAGATATAGTACATTGTAGTATATAGACATGGTGAAATATGCAGCAAGTAAGGGAAGGTTTAGGAAATAATGAAAATTTAACAACTTGAAAGGGTATAGAATAGGTTAATAGAGGTGGTGTCAAAGTTTGAGGCCGAAAGAGACAATATTGGTGGAGATCGCGGGGGGTACCGCAATAAATACCGCAATAAATGGGCACTTTATTGGCTGAAAACGGGTCTGTAGAGTGGAAAAAGGGGGGACTTTTTGCTTCCAATGTACTCAAACAGGCTTAATTGAGGTAGTAATGTTCTTGGCACCCCCAAATAGGCATGTTTATTACCTAAAAAGTCAGACTACCAGGAAAAATCAGTCAATTATCACTCTGAGTGGGGCTCGAGAGTGGAAAAAAAGCAATTTTTCTATTTCCATTCTATTTAGAATAGCCTAAAAGGGGTATAGAGTGTCTTGGCACTCCAAAATAGGCAGGTTCTTGGCCTGAAAGAGGACACTACAGAAAGTTAGAGTTGTTCATAGAATCTCACTTACATTCCCAGCAAGATACAAAGAGGTGTGATCATGGAATCTCACTCACTTTTCTAACCCAGAAAAAATTGTAAGAACAGAGGGGGTGTAAGACTTCCCGCCTGCTCCCCTTCTCCCCTTCTCCCCTGCTTCCCTGCTCCCCTGCTCCCCTGCTCCCCTTGTCCCCTTCTCATCTTCTCCCCCTCTCATCTTCTCCCTCGCCATTCCAACAATCAATCCCATCACACAAGCACTCCCATCACACCCTTCTCTCTCAATACTACCTTCCTTCTTCTCCCTTAATCCTCTATCTCCTTTCTCCTTCGCCTCTCATACCCATCATACACTTCTCCCTTAGCCCTCTTTCTCCTCTATCTCCTTTCTCCTTCACCCCGAATACCCATCATGCACTTCTTCCTTAATCCTCTTTCTCCTCTACCTCCTTTCTCCTTCACCCCGAATACCTATCATGTACTTCTCTCTTAACCCTCTCTCTCTTCTACCTCCTTCCAACTCCACCCCTCATACCTCTCATCCACTTCTCCCTTAACTCTCCCTCTCTAACCATCCCTCTCCTTTTCCAATCTGTGTACCAATTCCCCACTCCAGTCTTAATCCTAAGTCTTTCAACCCTGAGCTATATCACTCATCACCCCCTTCGCCTACCAAAACATTTTCTCCCCCTCTTCTGAAAAAATCTACTATTCCAACTAGAGTATTCACTTCTCTTCTTTCTCAACTTTCAATCTCTATCCCACAAGAATCCCTCCCTTCTCTAACAACTCAAAAATCTCCATTCTAGAATCCTCCCCATACTAATCTGCCTTACCTGAATCCCATATCCCTAATATCCTTTCTTGAATAAATCTTCCTTTCTAAAATTCTATTTCAAAAAAACTTCTCCAAAACATCCCAAAATAATTCCCTTCTCTTTTTATTCTAATCTCTCCTTAAACTACTCCTATTCCCTTCCCAATAAATTCTTCCACAACCTATCCCCAAATTCCTCTATACTATATCAATTTCCCCAACTACCTAAACAATTCCATAAAATTAATTTTCCTTCCTATATTTCGTAAACCCTCTACTCCAAAATATCCTATAAAATTTTATCCTACTCCTCTACTATCATTTCCAATTCAGACTGACTCAAGTTAATCCAAATCCCATCAATAACACCCCCTTGACCCAATAAATATCATCTCATAAGTCAATCATATCTTACCCGCTATACCCAATTCTATCAATCTCTAATCTATTACAGTTCCTCCCTTTCCTATTAAAATCAATTCCTCAAACTTCTTTGCAAGTCTACCTAATTCAAAACCACTGTGTCAAATTCTATTCCAATATTCTCCTTTTTACTCCTATCTTCTTACCTACCTACCCGTCTGCCACCTGATATATACTCCTGACCAATCCTCCACTGAAAATCTACTTTTTATAAATCAATTCCTAATTCTCTCCTCCCTCTCTCTATAAATTATAAATCTTCCGATACAGTCTCAAAAAATATTTCCTGACTCCTCCTAATATTCTCGTCTATCTATTCCCTAAACCTGCTTCCTACTCCATTAATTCCATTCCAAATTCATTCCTTCCTTATATATATCACATCCCTAAACCACCCTTACATATTACTCCTATTCAAATATTATTCAACTCAAATATTTCCTAATCCCAAAAAACAAATCAAATTATATTTCCTTCATTATGAATCTCTATACCTTCCCATATACTCCTATACTTATAACTCAATCAACTACTTATTTCAAATTTCCCTAATCTAAAATCTCTTCAAAATTTCTTCCTATTTCAACCGTAACCTTAACAAAATACTTACTGCCTCCTTTTCTCCCCAATACTTTATTCCTCAATACTCCCAAACTCTTATTCTACTATTCCCATCCAGCAAGAATATAACTACTATTTCTTTCTTATACTTATATATCCATATATAACAATCTCTACATTTTATTCTCCAAATCCTACACTTCTCTCACCCATATTATAATATCCTTCCTCAACTCCTTATTTCTTCCTTTTCCTATTAATCCTGTCTCACTTTCTAACTATCTCTCTTTTACCCTTTTCTACTTACCTCCTTTCTACTCTTCTACTATTCTACCTGAATAGCTTCCTTAATCCCACTCCATTAACCAAATCACCCTTCAAATATTCTTCTTTTCCTGCTCGATATCTGAGTCTCACATCCCTTTTTCCTTCTTTCTACCTTTCCCTATTTAATCCTTCTACACTTCTACACTTCCTAGCTTTCTATATACTAAGTTTCCTTCCTACTAACCTTTCAACCGTCTAGCTTCCTACCCTCCTATCTTTCTACCTTTCAACCTTCTGACCTTCCCAGCTTTATCCTGTCTAACCTTTCTCGCTTTCTTGCTTCCTAACTTCATCCCTGTTAACCTTGCTACATCGCTTGCTTCAGACCTTCTAAGCCTCTAAGCTTTCCACTACTATACCATCTAAACTTTCCAGCTTTCTACCTCAATCTTAATTTATCCCCTAAAATCTCTTTTCCTTCTTACTCTATATCTGCCTGCTATCTGATATCTATCAAATATCCCATTCTGATTTCCCCTTTCTCTATCTCTTCCTAGCCTCCTAACCATTAAACTCAATTGCTTCTACTCTATATAGTTTTCTACCTCTCACCTTTTTCAACCTTCTTTCAGGATATCTGTCAATCTCCCTGTCCTAACTATCTTCTTATTACCAGTACTATATACTAATCCCTTTCTACTATTTCAACTTTCTAAACTTCTCTCCTCCTCATTTTCTGCATTCTCTGAACAACTTCTGCATTTCACCTAACTATTTTTTCTTTTCTAAAATTCTTTTAAATTTTCTATAAGCCCTTTCCATTCTCTACTGCCTCTCACAATACTCTTAAAGTCTTCTTTCTTCCCCGCCTAACTTATCATATTCCTATAATTCTTCTCAATTCTCCCCATCTCATCTAAATTAAATCTAAATCTTGTCAATTTTTCACTATACTTTCAAAGTCTATATACGTCTTCCGACTTTTCTGCCTCACTCCTCAACTCTCTTTAATTATTCTACATTTTCTTACTGTCTTCTGAATTCTCCACAACTGTTTACAAATTCAAAAACTTTCAAACTGTATCCATGACTTTCAACTTTCTTCTCTGATTTCCAAACTCTATCACTATTATCCCTTCTTTACCTGACAAGTCAATCCTCTCCCCAACTTTTAAATTCTCTGCCAGACTTTTGAATCATCTGCCTCACTTCTGAATTCTCTGCAAGACTCCTGAATTCTCTGTTAAACTTCTGAAGTCCTTGCCAAACTTCTGAATCGCCTGCTAGACTTCCAAATTCTCTCTTTGACTTCTGAATTTTCTACAACTATTTCCTATTCTTTCCCACACTTCTGAAGTCTCTGCCTATATTTTCTATACTCTCCCTCCCTTTCCAATTCTTTTCCTAACATTTCAATACTCTGTCTTACTTCTTAATTCTCTACCTGATGTTACACATATGAACACACAGACCTTCCCCACGCACAGACCTCCTGAAAACCGCGAAGATTTCATAGCCAACACCCCGCTCCAGCCCCGCTGTTGGCCCTGCGCGCAGTAATAGTGTCGCCGGAATTTGGTGTCCCGACAGTATAAACCGGTGAAAACAAAGCATGCTTCATAACACCGTATGCGTCGTCGCCGTCCGTCCGACCGGAGGCTGTTTGCAGGATATATAACAGGGGACCACATGTAACGACCCTACATTATAGAGCTATGGTAACCTAAGTCTACGCCCATACATAAGGCTAAGAGGCTATATGGTAGACTAGGCGGGCATGCCTGAGCATGTCCGAGAGATGCCCGATGGTCCGGGTATCTCGAAGAACAGAAGGTACTTAAGAATAGGTGTACCTAAGTAGCGGAAGTAACATGACCACATCGGTTTCGGCCTAAGGATAGGTCGGAAGGCCGGGTG
>LN890965.1:98590-111694 GCA_900010015.1 Tuber aestivum | reverse complement strand
AGCGTGAGCTATCCGGAAGGGTCCCCAGAGTAGTCCCGGGTAGTGCCGGAGACATCTGGGAAGGTTTTACGCCAATCAAGCCTACACGTGCCCCTTTGCCTTAGGCTCTTTGTGGGTTGTTGGAAGACTCTAATAGCATGATACTTATCACGCTGAGTGGTGTGCCGAAGGTAAGGGACCATGGGTAGCGCCCATGGGTCCCGCCACCGACACAGCTCTACGTGGGAGCGTCGTAGACCCCGTAAGTTCACAATCAAGAAAGATAGAACTTAACTGGAGGACACCTGATGTCTACGGGCGCTTGCATAGTCAATAGCACATGGGAAGGGAGTCATTGGGTTAGCTTTCCTAGGAGTCTCGACAGTTAGCCACTGACGAGACACCGATGCGCAGAGGTTTTCACTCCGGCAGGTGTATTGGTAAACACCTCGCAGGAACCTATGTGCATATGGGAGATTTCTGCTAGAGTGCGCTGACACCTTAGGCCCTTCGGGGATACGGTAATGGTGCCGGCAATCCTTACGGAGAAGGGCATACTCATGTTAGTCGGGGCGACCTGATGGGGGAGTTTTTGGTATAAGTCTGACTACTTGAAGCTTATACGAGAACTCTCCTGCCCCGACAGAATCAACATCCTCTCGAGAGACTTTAATTGAGATAAGCCAGAGCTTAACGATATTAAGTTTTACCATTTACTTTTATTCTTTACACTTTTGCAAGAGCTGTGTTCGAGAGATTCGAAGTTTGGTGCGGTCGCATCCTTAGGAGCCATCTACCTGAGGGAGCCCCCGTTACAGTATATCGTTAAGCGAGCCTCTCGCTTAACTCTCCTCTTGAATTTTTGTTTGGATTGAACCGACGTTAAGGAGTCATGTCTGCTTTGGCAGTCACGATGGAGGAGGAATCGTCGAGTTCCGAAAGCAGTTTTGGCATTGATGATGACCCTCTCAAAGCTGCCATTTTTAGGGCCTCCATTATCGCCGACGTGAAGGGCATCGGCGGTACAAGCGCAAAGATGCTTCTTGAAGCAGCCCCGATCGAAGTCCCCGAACATTGTCGCGATTTAATACTTCATGACGCAGGCCTCGCCGCGTTATCTTTCACGAACGATATTCCCTTCGCTCAAGGAGTAGCGGAGGGGTACGATCATCTAGAAGAAGAAAATGAGACCCGTGGACCTCCTACGATCTCTGTCGCGGAATTTTCTCGCGATTACATCGAACCCTACATCCTCCGAGAGGTGACCCGTGAGGTCACAAGTGCCCGGAAGGAACTGTTGCATTGGAACAAAGGGCAACAGAAGGTGTTTAGAAAGGAAATCATAGGAAAATCGGTGGCGTGGATGAAAAGGCAACAAGATGCCTTTGTCGCAATGCTGAATAACCAGCTTGCAATGAAGATACGGATGGATGCGTTGGAGAAGGCTTGGAATGAGGGATACAACATCGATGAGGATAATGATGTGTTGATGATTGAGGCAGCACCGGCATTGCCTTTGGTGATCGACAAGCCACACAACTTTTCGCAGCAGCTGACGTTGTATGCTAGTGACGATCGGTACAAACCAGAACTAAGTCCGCTAGGTTTGCGGATTCTGGATAGCATAAAAGCGGGAGGATCTGAAGCAGTACAATCCTTAGCCCGCATTTCGACTCGTTCACTCTCAAGGTCAATAGCTCGAAGTCATTCGATCAGCCCAACCGGAGGGATCCGACGGCATGCTTCGCCCAGGCCCACTCGATCAAGTTCTAAGAGACCATTACGGTCTCCCTCTCCCTCAATCACGGTGACTCCAGTTGAGCCACCTACATCACAAGCCCTCCTCCCACCTCCAGACCCGCTAGGGCTAGCTCCGACCCCAGCAGCCACTCCGGTTTCCGCCCCCTGGCCAGTCATGCGCCCTGGCTCACCGGCTCTCGCAGAACGTGTTGAAAGAACATTGGAAATGTTCGAAAATAGTCGACGCGGATACCAATGTCCCTCTACAGCCTCTCAAGGCACACCCGTCCCTGTTGCGGCTACCCCTAGCCAACCCAGCCGGCCACCGATTCAAGTACCGTCGGCACCGGTTAAACCTTCGGGTAATGCTGGCTTTTCGGGTTTCGGACTACCGCCGGTCACACGAGGACCCTACTGTACCCCTACCTGTCGAGGATACGGGGCAAGACATGACCGATTCTGTTACCCCCCTCCAATCGAGGTACCAGATAGTCCTCCAGCGGCAGTCAGACAAGACAAGGGAAAGGGAAAGGAGAAGTGAGAACCCAGGTGTGGGTATTGCATGAACAAGGGTCATGAAGGACCTCCTATACACCCAGAAACCTGTCCGGCGTTAGTCGAATGGTTAAAGGTGTCGCAGGCTGCGCCAAACCCGATACCGTCGCGGAGTAACCAGCCAGCACGCTCAGTGCCGCCACAAGTACCGTTAGGAGGTGGTCCTCCGGATAACGGGAATCGTGGTGGTCAAGGCGAGCGTTTTGATGGTTATGAGAGACCAAGGAAAACCTCTGGCGGGAACGCAGGAGGCAGTGGGGGTGGTAATCTACCTCCCGGTGGTGGATTCTTTGGGGCTGGCGCAGGAGATCCGGGTGATTCCGACCCTGATGACAGTTCTGATGATGACGCCGATTCCCTACCTGATATCACACCCTATTTGGGACCACGTCGTAATGGCTGGAGCGATGAGAAGAAAGACCGATATGACCGTTGGGCCGAAGTGCTACGAGAACGGTTGCAAAACCAATCTCGTTCCTCGTCTTCATCAAGTCGCAGGAAGCCGGAGAAGTTAAGCGGTATTCCTACATTTAAGGGAGTGATCGCGGATCTGGCTAGTTTTCTGACCCTGGTGGAAGTCAAGTTTGAGTACTTTGCCGATTGCCGTCTGACGGACATGGACAAGATCAACTTGGTCATACCTCTTCTCGAAAACGAAGCCCGCAACTGGTACCTGGGGATACACGCTCACATCAACCGTGAGGCTGCGAAAAGAGCGGGAATGCCATTCAACAAGAAAGGGCCGCTCCGGACATGGAAGGGTTTCCGTGAACGGTTAGAGCAGAGTCACGGAGGTGATAATGTGAATCGGGATACGAATCTCCTCTAGTGGAATGACTTGGTGATGAAACTCAACCAAAGCGCTCCTTATCTGGATAGGATAATTGATCTGATGTATAAGCTAAACTACACAGACCATCAACAGGTGAAAGATAAGGTTCGGGCTGGAATAACAGCGAAACTACGGGCAGCATGGGCGTTAAAGACGCCTCATCCCGAAAGCCTCAATGACTACTTGGATCTACTCCGACAGGTCGGTCATAACTTAGAGGATGATAAACGTTTCGGACACCTCGTTGACGAGAAACCCACGAGACCACGAGAGAAGAGAGAGAAGGAAACTTCTAAACCTACTGGAAGGTTCAAGAAGAAGGAGAAAGGTTCGGGTTGGAAGGACAACAAACCGCGGAAGACCGCTAATGTTGGCGCCGGAAAGCAGGCAGGGACGTCTGAGTACGCTATTGCTCATCGAGACATCCCTCAGACCCTGACTGAGAAACGACGCAACAATAAGCAATGCACCAAGTGCGGGAGAGAAGGACACTTCTGGAGACAGTGTTCGGTCACCTCCCCTGTCGTACATGCTGTGAGGAATACCGCGGGAGTGAAACGGTCACGACCAAAAGCGGAATCCTCTACTAGTGGCAATAAGCGATTAAAGCGCATTGAAGCGTCTCGACCGCCGCCCTCTGGCCCCAAGCTTTTGGAAGCCCGCAAACCCTCACCTACCATTATGGAGGTTGACACGGGTGATGAACTAGGTAAGAACCTAACCCTATGAAGGAATTGATAACGGCTAATTTTCTAGATCTGTAAGGGTCTACTGAAAATAAATAGTCGCTCCAAGGACGGATTTAAGGTAAGAACCCATCCGCGATGACTAGCTCTTTAGCGCTGATAAAGTCTTTGACATAGGAATGTCGGGAGACTACCTCGCTAGGTAGATGTTATGGTCGCGCGCGGAGTTTGGTTTCTTTCTTTTCTTGGGTTCAATTATTTCTTAAGGGTAGTTATGTTAATTCATGTTGGACAATTCGGGGAAATTACTTTCAGGTTTTTCTTTGATAAGCATTCTGTTCTGAGGGGTCGCTCTGGAAAATGGGAACCACGCGACATTCAGATGGGGCACAAAGATGCCCTGTTTGGCACCGGTTGACTGGACGTCTCCGGAGAGCAAATGTATTTCTTGTCTTATATGGGTCGTTTGTCTTGTACTTTGGAATTGGTCTTAGGTTATTAGTCTTGAATAAAAGTTACGTTTCAAGTTTACCTGAGGAGGGTTTAGTACCCGAAATCATGCTGGCGTGATAGTAAACAGCACTCCAATTCCCTTTATTGATTAAACTATTCTTGAAAACGTTTACCGACCCGTTGTGGCCGCTCTTGTGTCGAAAGGCAAGAGACAAGCAAGAATGAGTACAAAGAGACAAGGTAAGAAGGCGCGGCATTCTAGCCCACCCAAGCATAGCAAGTCTATTCACTTACGAGTGACACTAGACTGGCGCTTAGGGTGTAGGCAAGTAAGTGCTGAAGCGCTATTGTTATTAGATAGTGGAGCTACTGGCCCAGTGCTAAGTAGTAAATGGATTAAGGATACTCAAGCTCCTTGTATACGGAGAAGAATCCAGACTCCAATACACGATGCAAGTGGCAACCGCATACCAGGATCTGGTCTTCATTATACCAAGTTATTGGATCTGAAGATAGGCGATCACGTAAATGGTATGCGTTTCGAGGTAGCAGATATGGCTGACACTCGTGTCGACGGCTATCTCCCTATGTCGTGGTTAAAAGACCACAACCCAGACATCGATTGGAAAGTAGGATCACTGACCTGGCGCTCAGATTTTTGTAAGGCGAATTGCCTAACAAAGCAGAGGCGGTTAGTTTACATGACGGACGAGGAACTGTTAGCCGAAGATCCCGAAAATGTATATTTTCTTGAGACGGTACAGTTCTCGGATGATAAAGGCGAAGATGTCACAGTCCAACTTCTACCAGAGTATAAGGACTTTGAGGACATTTTCAGTCAAGAAAACATCGATGCGTTACCGGAACATACAAAGTATGATCATAGAATTGATCTGATTCCGGGAAGTACTCCGCCCTTTGGGTCTATCTATCCACTAGCGGAGAAGGAGCGAAAGGCGCTCCGTGAATTCGTAAATGAAATGTTACGAACGGGGAAGATAGCAAGATCTACTTCCTCGTCCTCGGCTCCTATACTTTTCGTACCAAAACCAGATGGTACTTTGAGATTGGTAATAGATTACCGAGGGTTAAACAAGATCACGGTGAAGAACAGATATCCTCTCCCGTTGATAAATGAATTGCGAGGCAGGCTCTCAAAGGCTACGGTATATAGCTTGATGGACCTGAAGAATGGGTATTGGGGGATCCGGATGGCCGAAAAGGCTGTCGGAGATACTTACTCGCATGAGGAGCTCACAGCCTTTCGCAGTGAGTTGGGATTACATGAGTTTAAAGTAATGCCCTTTGGGCTATGTAATGCCCCCGCCACCTTCCAGAGTATGATAAATGACATATTTCGAGATATGCTGGGTGAAGGAGTCGTCGCGTACATGGACGATATCCTGATTTACTCAGAGACAATAGAAGAACATGTCTCTCTGGTCAGGCGAGTAATGGAAAGGTTACGGAAGCATCGACTATGTGCAAATATAAAGAAGTCGTTCTTCCATAAAAGTGAGATAGAATTTCTCGGTTATAGGATATCCGAAAAGGGGATATCTATGACAACAAAGAAGGTGGATACCATCTTAAATTGGAAACCACCGACTAGCGTCGTCGGAGTCCAAAGTTTCAAGGGCTTCGCCAACTTCTATAGAAGGTTCATAGAGGGTTTTAGCAAGATAGCGAAACCTTTGACAGACCTTACTAAGAAGGATGTCCGATTCGATTGGACCCCGGCATGTAGTGAAGCTTTTTTTGCATTAAAGAAGGCTTTCACCACGGGACCAATCCTAGCACATTTCGATCCTGTCCGCCAGACTAAGCTGGAGACGGATGCGAGTGACTTTGTATTAGGTGCTATACTGTCTCAGTTCTGTGAAGACGAGAAGTGGCACCCGGTGGCCTTTCATAGTAGGAAGTTCCACCCGGCTGAGATAAATTATGATGTACATGACAAGG
Source organism: Tuber aestivum (assembly GCA_900010015.1). NCBI lineage: Eukaryota > Fungi > Ascomycota > Pezizomycetes > Pezizales > Tuberaceae > Tuber > Tuber aestivum. The sequence continues at coordinate 105,487 of LN890965.1, read as the reverse complement.
AAATGACTGCCATAGTGGCAGCATTCAAGGAATGGAAACATCTGTTTCGGTCGGTAGAGGGTGAGATTTCGGTTTACACCGATCACAAGAACTTGGAGTACTTTAATAGTACTAAGACCCTCAACCGCCGGCAACATCGCTGGGCAGAATTCCTACAGCCGTTCAATTTCAAGGTAGTTTACCGTGAAGGAAGGCTGAATACGAAGGCTGATGCACTGTCGAGGCGTGGAGACCACCGCCCTGAAGGGGGGAGTAATTCTCTATCAGAGACACCAAAGCCATTTTTTCGCCCCGGACAATGGGTTGTGGGACAAGAGCGAGATCTCTTACGTCCTCATTCATTGGCTGTCTGTCAAGGCTACCGGTTGCAATCTGCATTCTTAGATGCATTACATGCTGCTGCGGAAAAGGATCCTGCTTATATGAGGGATCTAAAGGCTGTGTTGGCGGGAGACAAAGGAGTCGACCGTAACCTGACAATAGAAAGGGACACTCTCACCTACAAAGACAAAATAGTAGAGAGAGGTCTTCTCCTCTATAAGAATAGGTGGTACATTCCTGACTCGCAGGATCTGAAAGACAAGATCATGGAAGCTGAGCACGACTCTCGCATCGCGGGACACTTTGGGACATACAAGACGGTAGGCAGGGTTAGGGCTAACTTCTTTTGGCCTAAGATGGATGAGAGCATTTCGGACTATGTTCGTACATGTGAGGCCTGTCAACGGAACAAATCCGTTAAGCATAAGAAGTTTGGCTTGCTGGAACCTGTTGGTGTACCCTTGAGACCCTGGACGGATATCTCAATGGACTTCATAGTAGCACTACCGGAATCAGAGGGGTATACCAAAATTTGGGTAATCGTGGATAGATTCTCAAAGATGGCACACTTCATACCCCTGGCCACCGAAATCCCAATAAAGGATATGGCCCTGATATTCCTGAAGGAAGTTTGGCGGCTCCATGGGCTCCCAGAATCTATTATTTCTGACCGAGATAGCCGATTCACATCCAAGTTTTGGATGAGCCTGATGCAACAATTGCAACTGAAACTACGGTTATCGACCGCTTTCCACCCTGAGACTGACGGGCAGACTGAGAGGGTGAACCAGACCTTGGAACAATACTTAAGAAATTATTGTTCATATCAACAGGATGATTGGGCATCGCTGCTACCTTTGGCAGAGTACGCATACAACACATCCACTTCCGAGTCCACAAAGTTATCTCCTTTTGAGATTAACTATGGTTTTAACCCAAGGACCAATTGGTCGGGTACAGTCTCGGAACAGCAAGGTGTTCATCCCAGTAGCGAGCTGTTGGTAAAGAACTGGGAAGGTGTCTGGCAAGAAGTCCGAGATACACTTAAGCGAGCTCAAGAGAGACAACGGAAAGGCCATGACCAGAAAAGGTTGCCATCACCGGAATATGTCACGATGGAAGATGTAACCAATGGCAGGAGAAAGAAAGCTGACCGCGTGATGCTAAATCGAAAGAACATCCGCACTAAGCGCCCTATGGAGAAGCTAGACCACCGAATGTTTGGGCCCTTCGTGGTCAAACGGAAGGTTGGTAACCGAGCTTACGAACTCCAACTGCCTGCCCGTTGGTCAATCCATCCGGTATTCAATGTCGGACTCTTAGAACCCTATCGTGAGGACCCTAGTGGTAGGAGGACTAAAGAAGTCCCCGTCCCGGAGATAGTAAATAATGAGCCCAGCTACGTTATCGAGGCAGTCGTAGATAGTCGATGGTACGGTAATATGAAAGCGAAGTTTCCAAATCGTTTCGTCCAGTACCTAGTTTCATGGGAAGGCTATGGCGCAGAGGAGAACTCTTGGGAGCCATATGAGATGCTAGAGGGTACCGGCTTACAAGCCATGAAGGATTTCCACCATCGGTATCCGCACAAACCTAGAGACTATAGGGTTGAAGGCGAACCGAATAAGGGAAATAAGAGACGACGTTAGCGGACCGGGTCGGTCCTTAGAGAAGAGGGGAGTGATGTAACGACCCTACGTTATAGAGCTATGGTAACCTAAGTCTACGCCCATACATAAGGCTAAGAGGAGATATGGTAGACTAGGCGGGCATGCCTGAGCATGTCCGAGAGATGCCCGATGGTCCGGGTATCTCGAAGAACAGAAGGTACTTAAGAATAGGTGTACCTAAGTAGCGGAAGTAACATGACCACATCGGTTTCGGCCTAAGGATAGGTCGGAAGGCCGGGTGAGTTTACCCTGTCTAGGTAAGTCACGTTACCCTGCCATGGAGACCGGCTTCGTGTCACCATGGACATACTTACCCTACCTTCGGGACACTATTACCCTACCTTCCGTCGGAAACGTTCTCGGAAAGATTCCGTGTAATGTTAGGATTGTTTGTTACGCAATGACGATCGACGGGCACTTGCTTGTATATTGATCGGAAGACTACGGGAGGAGCTAGAGTGCTCCGAACATGCTGTAACTTGGCAGGATTATTCCTAACAGGTACCTGCGGCCCCAGGGTTCGCCCCGGGCGTCATGGGCCAAAATGGGTGGAGTTGCCGTTATGCTAGTTAAATGGAATGTATGAAGACATGTCCATAACACTGTATGCGTCGTCGCCGTCCGTCCGACCGGAAGCTGTTCGCAGGATATATAAGGGGGCCAAGGTGAGAAGGTCAGGTACCTTCTCCAAAAGGAACGGAGTAAAACGGACCAAAACTGACTGAGTTAGCGTGAGCTATCCGGAAGGGTCCCCAGAGTAGTCCCGGGTAGTGCCGGAGACATCTGGGAAGGTTTTACGCCAATCAAGCCTACACGTGCCCCTTTGCCGTAGGCTCTTTGTGGGTTGTTGGAAGAATCTAATAGCATGATACTTATCACGCTGAGTGGTGTGCCGAAGGTAAGGGACCATGGGTAGCGCCCATGGGTCCCGCCACCGACACAGCTCTACGTGGGAGCGTCGTAGACCCCGTAAGTTCACAATCAAGAAAGATAGAACTTAACCGGAGGACACCTGATGTCTACGGGCGCTTGCATAGTCCATAGCACATGGGAAGGGAGTCATTTAGTTAGCTTTCCTAGGAGTCTCGACAGTTAGCCACTGACGAGACACCGATGCGCAGAGGTTTTCACTCCGGCAGGTGTATTGGTAAACACCTCGCAGGAACCTATGTGCATATGGGAGATTTCTGCTAGAGTGCGCTGACACCTTAGGCCCTTCGGGGATACGGTAATGGTGCCGGCAACCCTTACGGAGAAGGGCATACTCATGTTGGTCGGGGCGACCTGATGGGGGAGTTTTTGGTATAAGTCTGACTACTTGAAGCTTATACGAGAACTCTCCTGCCCCGACAGAATCAACATCCTCTCGAGAGACTTTAATTGAGATAAGCCAGAGCTTAACGATATTAAGTTTTACCGTTTACTTTTATTCTTTACACTTTTGCAAGAGCTGTGTTCGAGAGATTCGAAGTTTGGTGCGGTCGCATCCTTAGGAGCCATCTACCTGAGGGAGCCCCCATTACACCACAGGCCGTGTCTGGAAGGTGGAATGGAGTCAATCGGACGGGTAACCGTGGAGCTACGAGCTAAGCGAGGTTGACCACGTCGGACATGGACAGAGAGTGTTGGGACGAAATTGCCAACAGTCCAATGAGTTATTGGGACATGCCCGTAAGGACGAGGCACGAACCCCAGTCAAGTGCTCGTACTGTGTAGAGCCAACCGGAGGCCTATGTGTGGATGAGGAACCTTTCCACGATGTTGACTAGTTCGATCGTAGCGAAAAGTCCTCGAAGTCAATGCAGTCAAGTTGTGAAGACAACGAGGCATTTGATAAGACTCTCAACTGAGCTGATTACTCCAGTCAGAGTAAGGAGGATGGTGAGTTGGCTCAAGGTGAGATCACTCACTGATACCTAAAACCTCCGAGACAAAGGAATCATGCATTTTCGCCGGACAGGTTTCAAACGCCCTCGCAGAAACACGACAATGCATGGAGACTTTAGTCCAAGCAGGACGCATAGTTTGTCAGGGTCAAACGGGATCCCCGTACGCTAGTAGGGGATAGGAATTCGGAACGGTACATTGTTTGGTGATAGATAGATGTAGCCCGAGACCACCCAGACGCGCAATATAAATATTGAGGTGCCTCCTTAGCTTTCAGAATCAGCAGCGAACGTAGAAGAGATCTTATCAATATATTCGTTATACTTTGATACCTACTTTTGTTACTAGCTTTCTTGACCACTCTCCAAGAAACCTTATTGGCCCCAGTTACAATTCATTTGACTTAGAATTGGCTGCCGCCTAACACCTGAGTTCCGAATTTTCTGTCCCCCTTCTGCATTGTTTACACTTCTCCGCAAGTCTTAACGTAACTTCAGAATTCTCTACTTGACTATTAAATATTCTACCTGACTCCAACATTCCCTATGGCATTACTGAGTACTCTGCATCGCTTCTGAATTCTCCATCTAACTTCTAAATTTGTTGCCTGACATTCAAATTCTTTACCTGACTAGTGAATTCTCTGTCTCAATTCTGAATTTTACCTTTAATTGCTGAATTCTCTACCTCACTTCTGAATTCACACCATAACTTCTTTATTTGCTACATGACTTCTTCTTTCTCTACCTGACTATTCAATATTCTGCCTTACTGCTAAATTCTCTGCATGACTACTAAATACTCTGTCTACCCTCCAAATTCTTTATCTGACTTCTGAATTCTCCGTCTGGCTTCTGAATTCTCTACTTGACTTCACATTTCTCACCCTTACTACTGAACTCTCTCTATACCTTCACAATTCTGGGCTTAACTTCTGAATTATCTGTATACCTGCTAAATTCTCTATCTAAATTTTGAATTCTGTATTCATCCTACTAGTTCTCTACCTGATATCTGAATTCCTTAGTTCCTTATATTTACTCTACTTATCTTTTTTGAACTCTCTACAGGACTTCTAAATTGTCCAAGTTTTCTCTAAACTTCCTGGATGCCTTCTAAATTCTTTATTGTTACATGCATAAACCTTTCTTGAAAAAATTTACTGGTTTACATCTCCTAACCCTATACCTCCACCTTTTCATCTCTTTAATACCAGTTTCCACCTTTTGATATATAACACAGAACTCTTGATTCTTTTCATTATATATTACCCCATAGTCTCAATTGATTATAATCTCTACTCGCTCATCTTATTAGTAAAATGGTCTGTAATATGTTCTTACTTTACTCTTTAACAGCCTAAACTTACTGCCAAATTGGGTCCTAACATTCTTAATCATAGTAATTTTTATCTTTTGAAAGCCCCTGTACTTGTAGTCACTTGCTTCTATCTCATGTTTTGTAATCTCTATAACTATACTAAGCAACTAAACTTGTGAGGTAGAAGACATAATAGACTCTCAGATTTCAGAATTGAAGATAGTGTTGAAATAGGGTATTAAAATATCAGAGAAATATAATCTACTTGCGTTTGAAAAGTAAATTAACAACTTAGTACTAGTATATAGTAGACGTTAGAAGTCTATACATACTTTTCTCAGCTGTAAAATGTATAAGAACTATACCCCTACTATTTTCGTGATACCATAGGTGTTTTCTCACTCTAATTGTACATATAGCTTCTCATCCTCAACTTCTGACACTACCCATCCTCTCTCTCTTTAGTTTCCAAAACTTACCATTCCCTATATCTACACATTAGTATACTTTAAATACTCTCTTTCATCAACTTCCAAAACTTGGTACTCTTTATATATATAACTGCTGATACTGGTTATTTTCTCTCTCTTCAGCTTCCGAAACCTGCTATTTTCTATATCATTTCACTTCACTACTAGCAATTTTCTCTCTCTGCAGCTTCCCACACTTCCTATTCTCAATTTCTATTCCATTTAATACTTGCTATTCTCTACTTCTATAAGTTCTGACACTTTCTCTTCTCTCTCTCTTCAGCTTCCAAAACTTGCTATTCTTTATATCATTTCACTTCACCTGTAGTAATTTTCTCTCTCTTCAGCTTTCAACACTTTCTATTCCCTATTTCTATCCCTTTTATGACTTGCTATTCTCTCTCTCCCCAGCTTCCAAAACTTGCATTCTCTATTACCCTAATTTTCAACACTTATCCTGCTCTCTCTCTTTATCTTCTGAAACTTGGTATTGTCTATATCATTTTACTTCACTACGAGCAATTCTATCACTCCGCAGCTTCTGCCACTTCCTATTCCCAATGTCTATCCCTTCTAATGCGTGCTATTCTCTCTCTCTACAGCTTCCAAAACTTTCTATTTTTTATATTATTTCACTTCACGAGTAGCAATTTTCTCTCTCTTCACCTTTCAACACTTTCTATTCTCTATTTCTATACCTTTTAATACTTCCTATATTCTCTCTCTCCTACTTTCCAAACTTGCCTTCTTTATTTCCCTACCTTTCCATACTTACCCTTCTCTCTCTCCTCAGCTTCCTAAACTTGGTATTCTCTATAGCATTTCACTTTAGTACTAGCAATTCGCTGTTTCTGCAGCTTTCAACACTTTCTATTTCCTATTTCTATACCTTCTAACACTTGTAGTTCTCCATTTCTCTAACTTCTGACACTTCTTCTTCACTCCCTCTCCAGCTTCCGAAACTTGGTATTCTCTATATCATTTTCCTTTAGCACTAGCAATTCTCTCTTTCTCTAGCTTTCAACACTTTCTATTCCCTATTTCGATACCTTCTAATACTTGTTATTCTCTATTTCTCTAACTTCTGACACTTCTTCTTCTCTCCCTCTTCAGCTTCCAAAACTTGCTATTCTCTATATCATTCCTCTTTGGCACTAGCCATTCTCTCTTTCTGCAGCTTTCAACACTTTCTATTTCCTATTTGTATACCTTCTAACACTTCTTATTCC
>LN890965.1:29482-97468 GCA_900010015.1 Tuber aestivum | reverse complement strand
CAGCTTTCAATACTTTCTATTTCCTATTTCTATACCTTCTAGCACTTCTTATTCTCCATTTCTCTAACTTCTGACACTTCTTCTTCTCTCTCTCTTCAGCTTCTAAAACTTGCTATTTTCTCTATCATTTCCCTTTAGTACTAGCAATTCTCTCTTTCTCCAGCTTTCAACACTTTCTTTTCCCTATTTCTATACCCTCTAATACTTGTTGTTCTCTATTTCTCTAAATTCTCATACTTCTTCTTCTCTCCCTCTTCAGCCACCGAAACTTGCTATTGTCTATATTCTTTTATATTATCATTAGCAATTTTCTCCTTCTTCAACTTCCTACACTTTCTGTTCTCTATTTCTATACCTTCTAACACTTGCTATCCTCTCTCTTTCCAGCTTCTAAAACTTACCTTCTCTATTTTCCTACCTTCCTACCCTTACCCTTCTCTGTAACGTGTTCACGCCGGAGCCCTAGTCACGCTACTGTGTACAATTGGAGCTGAGTGTTTCTCTACCGGAGAATAACAGTTTCGGCTTGCTAAGGGAGGCTTCGGTGGTGTACCAGGAGAATAGAGATAACCGTTCAACCGAGTATATTAGAATACTGTTTGTCGAAGTCTGCTGTTTCCAAAGTGGAAAACGGCAGTCTTTTAAGTACATGTGTTTGAGTATGATCATGAATTCTCACTCATGTTCTTACTCAATCAACACATAAAAATAGCCAAGTATCAACCGATACTTAAAACAAAACATAAAACAAACTAAGCATCAACCGATACTTAAAACAAAACATAAACCAAACCAACTTTAACCGAGTACCAGCTCTGGTTACATTCCCCAAAACAAAACAAAAATCCCAATAACTTAACCAAACGAAGAAAGAAAAGAATCCCGCGCCTCATCCAGCTCATCATCATCGTCATCAGAGGCCGAATGGCACTGGCAGTTGTAAAAACATGCCGGTCCTCCGACACATCCCTCTCCCAGGTCCGGCCCGCTGCAGCTCCTACACATGTAGGAGGTAAAAAATGCGGCCCCACATTTTTTATTGTAGGCTCGTTTAAGCGATTTCCACCACACATTCGTTGTTATGCAATCCATCTGGTTGTATCTGAGGCAGCAAAATATGTAGATCGGTTTTCGCCTCTGCAGGGTGGGTATGTCTCCGAGGCGTCTGAAGTTGAGTCGCCAGAGGTGGCAGTCTTTCTCACTAAGTCTCGTGAAGTCTGAGTTATGCATGGGGAGTATAGAATGGGGTGCGTTTTGGTGTGCGTATGTGGGTAGGAGGTATTGCAGGGGATGTCTGTAGATATGTAGGGGAGGTAGGATTTGTTTATTAGCTCGTAACTCGGTACGAAGTGCACCTTTTTATGTGCTTCTGGTTAGTATGTGTACGTGGGTTTCGTGTAGATGGGTGTGTGGGTCTCGCCTAGAACACTTTTGGTGTGGGTACGTGAGTTTCATGTAGGCTGGTGTGTGTGGGTCTCGCCTAGAACATTTTTGGTGTGGGTGCGTGAGTTTCGTGTAGGGTGGTGTTTGTAGGTCTTGCTTAGAACATTTTTGGTGTGGGTGCGTGAGTTTCGTGTAGGGTGGTGTGTGTGTGTCTTGCCTAGAGTTCTGAAGCTGTTGGTGATTCCGAATCCTCACCTGTGTCATTGGTTGGTGAGAATTCTTAGTCACTATAGGGTGCCCAAAAGCCCCTTGGTGTCCATGGTGTGAGTTCCCACTTGTTTACTTCTGGTAGTATTGGTGCCCAGAACATCGTTACTTCGTGAATCGTTGGTGGATCTCCTTCCTTGTTACTCCTCCACCATTCATGGATTAGTTCAGTCGTGTTTCCGAGTCCCTCAACGGGTTCCCAACTATTTTCGCTTGGAGGGTATTCTTTCCATTTGATCAGGAACTCATCCCAATTGTATCATTGTCGGTGGTCCAGGACTTCTTCTACTTCCCATTCGGGGTGTTCGTTTACTAGTATCGGTGCTGGTTTTGTGTGGGCTCGTCCTGGGAATTTCGCATCATCGTTTCGTAGGTACCGTTTTATCGAGGTCACATGGAAGGTGCCATCCGGGCATTGGTACATTTTTGCGTCCATTTTTACTATGTAGTTTTCTGTGTATTCATCAAATCCGATTACCGTGAAGGTGCCTCTCCACATGGGTTCCAGTTTTTTGCTTCTTCCTGATTGGGTTGCAAACTGGCTTCCATATACCAATACCTGTTCCCTAATCGGAATTCGTTTATGGACTCTGCATCGTTTAGCAGCCTTTCGAGTAGTTCGGAACCATGCCAATTGGAGGTTTTGGAATACTAGGTTCCTCATTTCTTGATGCCTGTTCAAAAATTCGTCGGAGGCGAGCACCAATGATTTTCCAAATCGGAGTGTTTTCATCATTGGGTACTCTTTTCCATACACTATCGCATAGGGTGAGGCACAGTAGGTTTCTGTATATGATCCATTTATGTGTGCTGCTGCTTCGGCCAGTGTTGACTTCCAGTCCTTCTGTCTCTTGTTCGTGATATTTCACATTGCTGTTTTTAATTCTCTGATTCGTCGCTCCACTTGTCCATTAGTCTCATGCTGTCCGGGCTGCGCACAGAGGTGTTCAATGCCTAGTGATTTGCACCATTGTTGCCAGAATTTGGAAGTGAACCATGGGTCTGCATCCGTAAGTATAGAGTATGGGTAGCCATGTGGGGTGCATACATGCCCGGTTAATTCCACAATGGTTTGCTCTGTTGTGTTGGTTGACTTGGTTGGTATGAACCAGGTCCATGCACTTAGTCTATCCATGGTGACCATGACCATATCGTACCCGTCCGATTTGTTGAAAGGTCCAGCAAAGTCAATGGCAATCGACTCGAAGACTTCTGTTGGTATTGGGAGCGTTTTCGCAGTTGCTTCTGGTAGCTGGGTCCGTGGCTTATTGGTTTGACAGGTGCTGCATTGTGCCACATACTGGCAGAAATCATTATTCATTTGCGGCCAAAAGAAATAACTGGTGGCGTAGTGGAGGTTTCTTTTCGCGTTATGGTGGCCACTGCTATGGATGTCTCTCATAATATATTCTCGTAGCGTTTCCATATTTCCTGCATAGCCATGAGGGATGTACAGACACCAAGACCCCTATCGGGTTGGTGAGTATACCAGTCCATCATCAATTTCGTAGAGGTTTAGATTCGTTGAACCGCCACTCAGGAGTTTGTCATACAAGGGGTCACTTCGGTAGCCTTTGATCATTTGTTGTCTTAGACCATTTTCCATTTTCTTGCATACCTGGAAGGTGGCTGGTTCTCCTTCGATTTCAGTACTTCTATCTGTTATTCGTCCATTGTTGGCATCTTCTGCGATAGGTTGATATGGTTGTCTTCTGTGGTCGTCCATCGTAGGTGGCATAACTGATTCGATAACTTCATAAGCGTATGTTTCTGATTCCTCGCTTACCCTAGATGGGTATGGCGCTTGGCTTAAATAGCTTGTTAGGAGGAATTGTAGTGGGCTACTGGGTAGTCCCTCGGTCGGTATTTCCAACCTAGATGGATCGACCCATGTTTCAGGATGGGGGTGATAGATGGAGGGTTGGTGGCTCGAATGGGGTGTGTCGGCTTCTGATGTGAGTTGTTGCATCTCTGCAAGGGCATCTTCATCGGGTGTTCCGTAAGATGTTCCTGACCATTGAGACTTTGGTTTAGGGGAATACCCAGACCCTAGTTTGTCGCTTGCATGATAAGTGCATTCGTCAATATCGCATGCAGTGAAATAGAGGCTTGCATGTTCTCGTTCTGCCGCGGGAGTACTAGTGTGGGTGGTTCGGTCTCCCCAGTCGTTACCTTCTGGAATGGTACAGTCTGCCACCCAGCTTTCGGGTTCCTGGAGCACAGGAGGGGGTGAATTTGGAGTGTTTTGGACCAAAGGTGGCTGGTAGTTTGAGATTGTCGCTTGATAGGTTGTGGTGTTTCATTTGAATTCTGTGGTATCGGATAGGTCGTCGTCCTGACTTGTAGTGTCTTGGGCATAGTGAGGACGTTCTTCTAGAGGAATGTCTTTATAGATCCGGGAAAGAGCATCAGCTAAATAGTTTTTGCTGCCCTCTTGGTAGATTATCTTTGTGTCGTATTTGCTGAGTTCCGTTACCCATCTAATTTGTTTCCTGCTAGGTTGCTTCATGGTCTGCAGGAATATTAATGGGCGGTGGTCTGTGACAATTGTGAACTTTCTTCCCATCATTATGTGGCTGAAACTGTATAAGGCGTCCACTATAGCTAGTGCTTCCTTGTAGGTTGTTCCGTAATTTAGGTGTGGATTAGTGAATTTTCGGCTATGGAGCATTGCCGGTCTCGCTGTTTTGCATGTGGGTCCTTGTCCTACCCAAGCTCCTACTCCGACATCTGATGCGTCTGTTATTAGCCATATTGGTTCCCCTGAATCCTTCAGGGGTTGCATGACTGCATGTTCCTTCAGTAGGCGCTTAATGTTTTTAAATGCCTTATCGTGGGTCGGTGTCCATACCCATTCGGCTCCTCCATTTAGGTCGAAAGGTGGGGCAGCGAATGTTGCGTGGTGGGGCAGAAACTGCGCCACATAGTTCAGTAATCCTAGGAACCGTTGTAGCTCCTTTTTATTTGTTGGTGTCGTCGATTCTTCCAAGGCTCGTATTTTTTCTGTTGCCGCCTGTATTCCGTTATCATCGATAATGTGGCCTAAAATGTCTAATTCTTTTGCAAACAGTTCTGATTTTCCTTTGCTTGCATAGTACTTAGCTGCGCGCAGTTTTTCGTATACTAGTCGGAGATGTTTCTCGTGATCCTTTGCTGTATCCGAGAATACTAGGATATCATCAATGTATACCCAAACAAAATCATGTAGGTATTCGCCCAATAGGTCCTCCATTATGCGCATGAAGGTGGCGGGGGCATTCGTGTCCCCTTGCAGCACTACTCTGCTTATCATTGTTCCGAATAGTGATTTGAGCGAGCTATTTTTCTCATCCCTAGGGTCCACTCTTGTTTGGAAGTATGCGTCGCACAGGTCAATCTTACTTCTGTACTTCCTTCTTCCTACCGCATTTAAAATGTCTTGTTGCCGTGGTATTGAGGGCCTATCTCCGTCCTTCTTGGGTTGCACAAACATAGGGGCTGCTCCCCTTACCGCTTCTGGGTAAAGGATGCCCTGGTTTAGCTTCATTTGGATCCATTCATGCAGCTTGGATTTGTATGCCTCAGGGACCGAGTAAGTTGGCTCATCCTTGATTTGCGCTCCAGGGGTAAGCTGCACTCAGTGGTTGATATTTCGTAGCGGCGGTAGTCCGTCCGGTATTTTGTCCGGGAAAACATCATCATATTCTTCCATTATTGTTTGGCCACTTTCTGCTACCGCTGACCTGTGTTCCCCACTCGTTAGCTTACAAGATACCTTCACCTTCTGTTTAGGGAAGGTGATCATCATATCGCCACAGCCGATAGTGGCTTTGTAACGTGTCATAAATAGCATACCGAGTAATGCATCATACTTTGCCACGTTTCCGACCAACATGGGGTTGTTCGGGAATTTTGCCTTTCCTATCTGCACTGTGGTGTTTGTCTGACAGTCGCTTGTTGATTGTGATCCTTTCATGGCCATGTTGAGCGTTACTGGGTACTTGGTGGGCTGGGTGTTTATGCCGAGTGTGGCTACAAATGTGTTGCTGAGGATATCGGATCCTATCGTTCTAGTATCAAACAGGACCTTTGCTGGGAACCCATTAATTTCTCCCGTTCCTTCTAATGATTGGAAGGGGAGTATTTTTGTATTTGCTGGGGTGGTTTTATAGCAGTCAATCATTGCCATTACCGAGTTGATATGTACCTCTTCAAGGTAACCGCCTATTTCTTCTTCAAGAATGCTTGTTGTAACTTCCTTTTTCACAAATTTGCCTTTGTTTTTCTTCGCATAGCAATCCTTTGCTTACTGGCCTTTCTTTCCACATTCGAAACACACATTGCTTTCCTTTTGCTGCCGTTGCCGCTGGTTGCCCTTGGTTGTCGTCTCCTCCTTTTTCTGCTTACTTGCAGACGTGTTGTGTTGTTTTTCTGTTTCTCCGTTCTGTTGGGGTTGTTTTTGGTAAGCTCCTGTGTCCCACAGGATAGAGTCGTGCCGTTCTGCCCTTTTGATTATTGTGTTTATATCATCAGTTGGTAACTCCTGTGGTTCCATTACCTGGCGCAGTTTCAAGTGCATGGCTACGTAGAATCGTTTCTTTAAGGAGAATTTTGATATCGTTCCTGCTGGGAGTCAGGAGTGGTACATGAGCCATGAGCAGTGTGGTAGCGGTTTTGGTAATTATTTCCATATTGTGGTTGCCCACTTGGGATATTGCATTGAATTTTTCGAATAGTTCATCCTTATTCCGTGATGACTGGAACCGATCTTGTAGATAGCCGGATACAGTTATTGCTCTGACCCTGTCTGGTTCTTGATAATCTTTTATGCATTGTTGGTAGGCTTCCATAGCCGCATCTGTGCAAAATGCTCCTAAGGAAACTCCTGATCCATGATCAGTCATGGATATCCCATGTATAGTAAGGTACTGTCGTACACTAGTAAGCCATCTATCGAAGGCTTCTGGTCTTAGGTCTTCCTCTTTTCCTGAGAACGACTTAGGTTGCGGGATTTTTATTTTTGGTCTGTCATTTGCTGGCGGGTCAGGTAGTGGTGGCCCAGGGCCGGGTGTTCCACTACGAGACATGCTGTGTTCACTATCTGACGAGTTGCTTGGTGGGAGAGGGGGTGGCGATGGTGGTGGTGGGGGTTGCGGTTTGCGTTCCTTCGCAGGTGATTCCGGGAATTCACCAGGTGTGGCGCCTTTCTTCCCTTTTCTTTGGGTTAGGCCTTCTCGTGGGACTTGTTTCCTGCTCCGAGTTGTAAGTGGATCTATGTCGCACTATTTGTGATGCAGGAGCGGACCCCGAGGTCTGCCGCTTCTGCCGGTACAGTTGGATAAGTTGAATCTTCGTAGATTGATCAGGCCCAGATTCGTTGTGGTGTTCTAACCACTCGGTGAGGTTAAAAAAATTTGACGTGTTCACGCCGGGGTGCTAGTCACGCTGCTATGTACAATAGGAGGTGAGTGTTTCTCAACCGGAGAGTAACAGTTTGGGCTCACTAAGGGAGGCTTCGGTGGTGTACTAGGAGAATAGAGATAACCGTTCAACCGAGTATATTAGAATACTATCTGTCGAAGTCTGCCATTTCTAAAATGGAAAACGGTGGTCTTTTTAAGTACATGTCTTTGAGTGCGATCATGAATTCTCACTCATGTTCTTACTCAATCAAAACATAAAAATAACCAGGTATCAACCGATACTTAAAACAAAACATAAAACAAACTAAGTATCAACCGATACTCAAAACAAAACATAAAACAAACTAAGTATCAACCGATACTTAAAACAAAACATAAAAAAAACTAACTTTGACCGAGTACCAGCTCTGGTTACATGCTTGGCCTGGTATTCTGTTGACTTCTTCCTTGATTTGGGTTGGCCGGTCGTCTGCAATCCTTAATCATGTGCCCTGCTATTTCGCATCTTAGGTACAGGTTATTGTTTCGTCTTCTAAGGTATTCGTGTAACCGGAGCTGGTACTCGGTTATAGTTTGTTTCATGTTTTGTTTTAAGTATCGGTTGATACTTAGTTTGTTTTATGTTTTGTTTTAAGTATCGGTGGATACTTAGTTTGTTTTATGTTTTGTTTTAAGTATCGATTGATACTTGGTTATTTTTATGTTTTGATTGAGTAAGGACATGAGTGAGAATTCATGACCGTACTCAAACACATGTACTTAAAAAGACCACCGTTTTCCACTCTGAAAACGGCAGACTTCGACAGTTGGTATTCTAATATACTCGGTTAAACGGTTATCTCTATTCTCCTATTACGCCATCGAAGCCTCCCTTAGCGAGCCCAGACTGTTACTCTCCGCAGAAAAACACTCGGCTCCTATTGTACACAGCAGCGTGCCAGTGACTAGTGCCCCGGCGTGAACACGTTACATTTTTTTAACCTCAGGGAATGGTTAGAACACCACAATGAATCTGGGCCTGATCAACCTACGAAGATTCAGCTTATCGAAGGGTACGGGCAGAAGCGGCCGACCTTGGGGTCGGCTGCTGCATCACAAATAAGTGCGACATAGATTCAGTTACAACTCGAAGTGGGAAACAAGTCCTACAAGAAGGCCTAACCCAAAGAAAAGGGAAGAAAAGTGCCACACCTGGTGAATTCCCAGAATCACCTGCGAAGGAACGCAAACCGCAACCCCCACCACCACCATCGCCGCCCCCTTCCCCATCAAGCAACGCATCAGATAGTGAACACAGCATGTCTAGTAGCGGAACACCCGGCCCTGGGCCACCACCACCCAACCCACCAGCAAATGAAAAACTAAAAATAAAGTTCCCGCAACCTAAGTCGTTCTCAGGAAAAGGAGAAGACCTAAGACCCGAAGCCTTTGATAGATGGCTTACTAGTGTACGACAGTACCTTACTATACATGGAATAACCATGACCGATTATGGATCAGGAATTTACTTAGGAGCATTTTGCACGGATGAGGCTATGGAAGCCTACCAACAACGCATAAAAGAGTATCAAGAACCAGACAGGGTCAGAGCAATAACAGTATCCGGGTATCTACAAGATTGATTCCAGTCATCACGGAACAAGGACGAACTATTCGAAAAATTCAATGCAATATCCTAACTGGCCAACCACAATACGGAGAAAATTACCAAAACCGCTACCACACTGCTCATGTACCACTCCCGACTCCCAACAGGAACGATATCAACCTTCTCCCTGAAAAAATGATTCTACGAAGCCATGCACTCAAAACTGCGCCAGGTAGCGGAACCACAGGAGTTACCAACTGATGACATAAACGCAATGATCAAAAGAGCAGAACGGCACGATGCCATCCTGTGGGACACAGGAGCTTACCAAAGACAAACCCAACAGACCACAGGAATAGGAAAACCACAGACCACATCTGCAAGTAAGCAGAAAAAGGAGCGGACGACAAGCAAGGGCAACCAGCGACAACGGCAGCGAAAGGAAAACAATGAGTGTTTCGAATGTGAAAAGAAAGGCCATTACGCGAAGGATTGCTATACGAAGAAAAACAAAGGCAAATCAGTGAAAAGGGAAGTTACAACAAACATTCTCGAAGAAGAAATAGGCGATCACCTTGAAGAGGTACACATCAATTCGGTAACGGCAATAATTGACTGCTATAAAACCACCCCAGCGAATACAAAAATACTTCCCTTCCAATCGTTGGAAGGAACGGTAGAAATCAACGGATTCCCAGCAAAGGTCCTGTTCGATACCGGAACAATAGGATCCGATATCCTCAGCGACACATTTGTAGCCACAGACGGCATAAACACCCAGCCCACTAAGTACCCAGTAACGCTCAACATGGCCATGAAAGGATCACGATCAACAAGCGACCGTCAGACGAACACCACAGTGCAGATAGGAAAAGCGAAATTCCCGAAAAACCCCATGTTGATCGGAAACGTGGCAAAATATGATGCATTACTCAGTATGCTATTTATGACATGTCACAGGGCAACCATCGGCTGTGGCGACATGACAATCACCTTCCCTAAACAGAAGGTGAAGGTATCTTGTAAGCCAACGAGTGGGGAACACAGGTCAGCGGTAGCAGAAAGTGGCCAAACAATAATGGAATAATATGACAATGTTTTCCCGCACAAAATACCGGACAGACTACCGCCACTACAAAATATCAACCACTGAGTGCAGCTTACCCCTGGAGCGCAAATCAAGGATGAGCCAACTTACTCAGTCCCTGAGGCATACAAATCCAGGCTGCATGAATGGATCCAAACGAAGCTAAACCAGGGCATCCTTTACCAAGAAGCGGTAGCGGGAGCTGCGCCTATGTTTGTATAACCCAAGAAGGATGGGGTGGGTATCAGACCCCTGGTTGACCTCAAGCGACGCAACCAATTAATAATCAAGGATACTCCCTCAATACCACGGCAACAAGACATTTTAAATGCGGTAGGAAGAAGGAAGTAGCGAAGTAAGATAGACCTACGCGACGCGTATTTCCAAACAAGAGTGGACCCCAGGGATGAGAAAAATAACTCGCTCAAATCACTATTCGGAACAATGATAAGCAGAGTAATGCTGCAAGGGGACAAGAATGCCCCCGCCACATTCATGCGCATAATGGAGGACTTGTTGGGCGAATACCTACATGATTTCGTGTGGGTATATATCGATGATATACTAGTATTCTCGGATACAGCTAAAGATCACGAGAGACACCTCCCACTAGTATGCGAAAAACTGCGCGCAGCTAAGTACTATGCAAGCAAAGAGAAATCGGACCTGTTTGAAAAGGAATTAGACATTTTAGGCCACATTATTGATGATAACAGAATACATGCGGCACCAGAAAAAATACGAGCCTTGGAAGAATAGACGACACCAACAAACAAAAAGGAACTACAATGATTCCTGGGATTACTGAACTATGTGGCACAGTTTCTGCCGCACCACGCCACATTCGCGGCTCCACTTTCCGACCTAACAGGAGGAGCTGAATGGGTGTAGACACCGACACATGATAGGGCATTTAAAAACATTAAGCACCTATTAAAGGAACACGCAGTCATGCAACCCCTGAAGGATTCAGGGGAACCAATATGGCTAATAACAGACGATTCAGATGTCGGAGTAGGAGCTTGGGTAGGACAAGGACCCACATGCGAAATGGCGAGACCGGCAATGCTCCATAGCCGAAAATTCACTAATCCACAACTAAATTACGGAACAACTGACACGGAAGCACTAGCCATAGTGGACGCCTTACACAGTTTCAGCCACATATTGATAGGAAGAAAGTTCACGATTGTCACAGACCACCGCCCGTTAATATTCCTGAAAACCATGAAGCAACCCAGCAGGAAGCAAATTAGATGGGTAACGGAACTTAGCAAATACGATACACAGATAATCTACTGAGAGGGCAGAAAAAACTATTTCGCTGACGCTCTTTCCCGGATCTATGAAGACATTCCTCTAGAAGAACATCCCTACTATGCCCAAGACACTACAAGTCAGGACGACGACCTATCCGATACCACAGAATTCGAACGAAACACCACAACCTGTCAAGTGACAATGTTGAACTACCAGCCACCTTCGGTCCCAGACACTCCAAACTCACCCCCTCCTGCACTCCAGGAACCCGAAAGCTGGGCGGCAGACTGTACCAACCGAGAAGGTAACGATTGGGGAGACCGAACCACCCATATTAGTACTCCCCCGGCAGAACGAGACGATGCAAGCCTCCATTTCACTACATGCGATATTGACGAATGCACTTATCATGCAAGCGACAAACTAGGGTCAGGGTATTCCCCTAAACCAAAGTCTCAACGATCAGGAACATCCTACGGCACACCCGATGAAGACGCCATTGCAGAGATGCAACGACTCACATCAGAAGCCGACATGCCCCATCCGAACCACGAACCCTTCATCTACCACCCCCGCCCGAAAACATGGGTCAATCCATCTAGGTTGGAAATCCCAATCAAGGGACCACCAAGCAGCCCGCCACCCTTCTTACAAATGTGCAGTAATACATCAGATGCACCCCTATCCAGAGTAAGCGAAGAATCAGAGGCATACGCCAACGAAGTGATTGAATCAGTTATGCCACCAGCAATGGACGATTACAGAAATAACCTATACTGCGATACTACCGAAGACACTGCCCCTAGACGAATAACGAATAGAAACACAGACATCGAAGAGGAACAAGCTACGTTCCGAGTATGCAGGAAGATGGAAAATAACCTACGGCAACAGATGATTAAAGCCCACCGAAATGACCCACTATATGATAAGATAGTAAGTGGAGGATCAACAGACCTCAGGCTCAACCTCTACGAAGTAGACGATGGGTTAGTCTATTCGCCAACGAGATACGGTCAGTGGTGCCTGTATATCCCACACGGGTATGCAGGAGACAAGGAAACCTTACGAGAATATATTATAAGAAACATCCACACAAATGGTTACCATAGCGCAAAAACGGACCTCCACTATGCAACTGGTTATTTCTTTTGGCCGCAGATGGGAAATGACTTCCGCCAATATGTGACACAATGTGACACATGCCAAACCAACAAACCCAGAACCCAACTACCCGAGGGCTCAGCAAGAATGCTACCTATCCCAGCCGAAGTGTTTGAATCGCTCGCTATCGACTTTGCAGGACAATTCAACAAATCGGATGGATATGACACGGTTATGGTGGTCATGGATAGATTAAGCGCATGGACCTGGTTTATACCCACCAAATCAACGAACACAACAGAACAAACAATCACGGAATTAACCGAACATGTGTGTACACCACATGAGTACCCTTGCTCCATAGTGACCGATGCGGACCCACGGTTCACATCCGAATTCTGGCAACAATGGTGCAAATCCCTTGGCATAGAACACCTTTGTGCTCAGCCAGGCCACCATGAGACCAATGGCCAAGTGGAGCGACGGATCAGAGAACTCAAAACAGCAATGCGGAATATCACGAATAAAAGACAGAATAATTGGAAACCAGCACTAGCGGAAGCAGCAGCACACATAAATGGACCGTATACAAAAGCCTATGGATGCTCGCCCTATGCAGTAGTATATGGGAAAGAATATCCAATGATGAAGACCCTCCGATTTGGGAATTCATCTGTACCGGCCACTGATGAATTCCATAACAGACATGAGGAAATGAGGAACCTAGTGTACCAGAAGCTTCAACTGGCCAGATTCAGAACAACTCGAAAGGCTGCAAAATGACGCAGAGTACACAAACGCATCCCCATCGAACAACAAATCCTAGTATATGGGAGCTAATTTGCAACGCAGTCCGGAAGGAGCAAGAAACTTGAACCAATGTGGAGAGGTCCCTTCACGGTAATCGGATTTGACGAATACACAGAAAACTACACGGTAAAAATGAACCCAAAAATATACCGCCGGCCTGAGGGCACCTTTCATGCAAGCGCGATTAACAAATACATCCCAAATGATGATGGTAAATTCCCGGGACGAGCCCACACAAAGCCAGCACCAATACTAGTAAATGAACACCCAGAATGGGAAGTTGAGGGGATCTTGGACCACCGGAAGGGCTACAATAAAGACGAGTTCCTAGTCAGTTGGAAGGATTACCCCCGAAGTGAAAACAGTTGGGAACCTGTTGAAGGACTCGCAAATGCTACAGAACTAATCCACGAATGGTGGTCTACTAACAATGAAGGAGACCCGCCAACAATCCATGAAGTAACAATGTGTTGGGCACCAACAATTCCCGAAGTAAACCAGTGGCAATTCATCCCGTGGACGGCAAAGGGCTTTTGGGCCCCCTACAGCGACGATGAATTCTTACCAGGAGACGAAACTGGGCAGGACTCAGAATCACCCACACCATCAGAAATCTAAGCGAGACCCACACACACCACCTACACGAAACCCACGCACCCACACCAAAAATAATATTTTAAGCGAGACCCACACACACCACCTACACGAAACCCACGCACCCACACCAAAGATATTATTCTAAGCGAGACCCACACAACTACCGACACAGAAACCGCACACCCACAGAAGCACATAAAAAGGTGCACTTCGCACCGAGTTACTAGCCAATAAACAAATCCTACCTCCCTACACAGCTATGCATATCACCTGCAATACCTCCTACCCACATACGCACGCTAAAACACACCCCATTCTATACACCCCATGCATAACTCAGACTTCACCAAACTTAGCGAGAGAGACTCCTACCTCTGGCGACTCAACTTCGGACGCCTCGGAGACATACCGACCCTGCAGAGGCGAAAACCGATCTACATATTTTGCTGCCTCAGATGCAACCAGATGGATTGCATAACAACGAATGCGTGGTGGAAATCACTTAAACGGGCCTATAATAAAAAATGCGCGCCCGCATATTTTAGCTCCTACATGTGTAGGAGCTGTACCGGGCCGGACCTGGGAGAGGGATGTGTCGGAGGACCGGCATGTTTTTACAACTGCCAATGCCATTCAGCCTTTAATGACGAGGATGATGAGCTGGATGAGGCTCGAGCTTCTTTTCTTTCTTTATTCGGTTAAGTTATTGGGAATTTTGTTTTGTTTTGGGGAATGTAACCAGAGCTGGTACTCGGTTATAGTTTGTGTTATGTTTTGTTTTAAGTATCGGTTGATACTTAGTTTGTTTTATGTTTTGTTTTAAGTATTGGTTGATACTTAGTTTGTTTTATGTTTTGTTTTAAGTATCGGTTGATACTTGGTTATTTTTATGTTTTGATTGAGTAAGGACATGAGTGAGAATTCATGATCGTACTCAAACACATGTACTTAAAAAGACCACCGTTTTCCACTCTGGAAATGGCAGACTTCGACAGTTGGTATTCTAATATACTCGGTTGAACCGTTATCTCTATTCTCCTATTACGCCATCGAAGCCTCCCTTAGCGAGCCCAGACTGTTACTCTCCGGCAGAAAAACACTCGGCTCCTATTGTACACAGCAGCGTGACAAGCCCCCCGGCGTGAACACGTTACAATTCGTCTCTTCCGAGGTTGAGCAACTGTCTTTTTCTTGTTGCATCCAGGTCCATTGCATTGCCTCCTTGCGTGGTGGTCCTCTAGGTCCCATTCTGGTTCCTGGGGGTGTCTTGGTTTCTCGTGTATGTTTAGTTAGACTGGGTTGAGGCTGGCTGAGTCTTTTGTATCCAGTCTAGTTGTCCAAATTGAATTTCTTTTCGAATAGCCCAACTGGGCATAGCTTCCGTAGTCGTGAATTTTTCCTCGCTGTATCTCCAAACTTCTTGATAGGTCCTCTTCAGACCTTTCGTGAACCACCTCATTGCTGTCGCTTCATCGCATTTGGCATCATATTGGAGAAGTCTGAATTCGTACTAATAATCCGTAACGCTTTTCATTCCTTGCCTGATGTCCTCCAATTTGTTCCCAGCCGCTTGGCTTAGTTCCATATTCATGAACTAAGCTTCAAATATAATTTTAAAGTTGTCCCAGGTTGTCCATAGTACGGGTGTCTGACTGAGCACTATAGGAGTAACCCACTATAGGGCTGCTCCCTCGAGAAGGATCAAGGTGTAGCGTATTTTGATGTCATCGTATCCTTGGTTCCATCCCACTGCATTGAAGTATGTGAGGAGTTGGACTATAAATCCCCGTAGTTTGCTTCGTTCACCATCCTATCTGGGTGGTGTTTTGACTTTTGGCTTCTGATCTTTGTTTCAGAATTCTTCTCGTATCATTTGTTGCACTTCTTCTCGAGTGAACAGGGCTGGTCCTGCTGGTGGCGGTCCTGGTAGCGGTGCTGGTCCTGACATTCTTTCAGGTCTTGGTGTGTCTGGGGTTTCTTCTGGTATAGGTGGAGTGATTAGTTCTGGGGTGACAGGACTTGTTGTTCTTGCTGAGTGTTGACTTGCTTCGCGAAGCGCTTCTTCCAATCCCCGTAGTCCTAGACTGTCGTCTTGGATGTCTATGTCTCCCTCGTGATCTCTGTTGAAAAGATCCGTGGTGTAATCATTAAGTGTCGCGTTGTAGACACGTTCTAATGTTAAGAATCCTACCGAGTAGGACCTAGCGACAGGTAACGATACTTCTCTGTAAGGGGATAGTTCTCAGGCCTGTGCCTACGCGATCCCAATAGTCCAGTCCTATGACTACTATCTCGTTCGCGCCTATCTCCTTATTCTTCTCCTTAGTCCTCGCTAGGACTTAATCTCGTCTCGTGGGAGGAAAGACAATTCTTGGGTTTCTTAAGATAGATCTTAAAGAGCGTAAATGTAGGTTTTATTGATAATAACTTTTAAAGGTAGGAAATAAACAAGAAGAACGTGTGAAGAGCTCATACTCAAGGTCCTCGCAACCCCTTTATATAGTAGCTCTTCACCTGGCGTGACTCATACCTCGCGTCACGTGAACCCCGTGACTCATAACCATGAGTCGTGTGAAATCAATCAGACGACTCCTATGAGTCGCTGCACAACATACCTAAAACCAATCAAAACATAATAACCAAGGTCGGTGCACAACTCGCGTCACCTGAGTGAAACCCATGACTCAGAAGTATGAGTCATGTGCGAAAATCATTACATCATGTGACTCACACCTGTGAGTCACTAACAGGTAAACATAATAACCTATGGTGCACTAATGTGCGTCATGTGACATCCCAACATACCTATAACTCGGACGTCCGAGCTATGTGAAACCTATCTTGCTTAGTCACAGTTTGTGACACATATTCCATTCCATATCTGCTGTACTAAGTCCCATATTTCTAATAGAGTTGAATCATACTATAGCTATAAGAGCTTGAACTGAAGTTCATGTGCCTCCAGGTCTACTACTTTGCTTGACTCTTGCAGGCATTGTATAGACTGTTGATACTCTTCCATAGTCCGGTCTCTGTCTTCTTGACTGCTCCTTCGCTGGTATGCCACATTCCCAAAAATAGGAGTCCGATTAAACACAGCCGGTATGCCCTTAAGACTAACAAGCTTGCTTCATAGTCGAAGCCTCCTTCCTGTTTCCTGGATTGCTCTTCCTGTAATGATAACTTCTTTTATAATATTGACTATGTTGACTTAGATATCTTTGGTAGTTGTTTGGACTTTCTATAACTAAGACTAAACTGAAAGTAGTAGTTATATTGGTACTAGGGTTCTCAGTAGTTTTGATTCGCAGGATTGCTTCTTGGTACTTGATAGCAGTAATGTAATCGTGTACAGATGGGTTTTCACACGCTGATAAAGAAGCTGGCTCCGAGTCATTATGTCATAATCATTTGGCACTGATGATGTTAGACATGAGGTAAAGGTGGTATCGGAAATTTTCTGATCAGTTGCATTGAGGATGTCCCTAAAGTCCATGAGTACAGTTATGTATGTACTAACAGAAATGTAATCACTACACTTCAGTTGGTTAAATTCTTGAACCAAGCCTTTACGTCCAGCCTGAGATGCAGCAGTATCAAATTCAGTTTTTAGGACTCCCCACATGGGTTGTGGGGAGTGGAGAATACAACCGAGCAAGGCTTTAGCTTCTGAACTACAGGAGTTGTAGATATAAGAGACTGCCATTCCTCGTACTTATAGTACTCTAGGATCCTTGCTGATTGTACTGACAATAGTGCTTGCTCTTCACTGAGGATTATATTGAGTGCTCCAGCTGCCTGAAGCAGATACTAGAGATCTAGAGAGGACTGAGGAAAGGTGAGCTGGGTAAGTTTAGTTGCTTCTCCATACTTGCAGCGATAGATTGTTTCTGTACTAGCTGCTTTTATATTCAGCATAGATGGGGGTCTTGAGAAATGTATTGGAATAGAAAGTAAGAGAGGAGAAAAATAAAGTATGGGCTTGTATGGACTCTTGCACTGCCCAGGCTCATAACCTGTAAAGATTGAAGCCTTTTTTCATTATATTATTTGGTACACGGTAAACCTACAACTATATATATAGAGCTTAAGACAATAAACAGAATAAGGAAGGACCAGTCCTGTTCACTGTAGATAAAGGAAAGTAAGGCTTAACAACGAACCATACACAAAGAAGGAAACTGGATACAAAGGATCACAAGAAGGTATCTCAAAAAATAGTGTTCGTATAAGGCTTCTTTCTCCTCTCAAATGCTTCTTTCACATCTTTATCTTCTTTCAAGTCTGGTTCCACTTAGGGCTAGCATATGTTGTTGTTTCCGAATGGTTTCTTTAAGGATCTTTGTTTTTCTGAATTCTTTACTTCCGAGTGTTGAGGAATCTAGGTGGTAACGGCAGATTGGAAACACTTCGCTATATACCGTAGTTGAACCGTATTCTCCTGGTAGTTCGAATAGTATTAGTTCCTTCTCTAATTCTAAAGTCTACTTTATCATTCTTACTTCTCTACCCAAACCAATCACATATTGCTACAAATAGAGGTTGATTGGTCACTAGACACAAGATAATCACCTGAATTGCTGATCCTAAGGCTATCAATACCCAACCCCCGTGGCGGGAAATAGCGTAGAAGATTTTCGAAACTTCATTTCCCACAATAACACGTAGCTAGAAAAGCGTGAGGTTTGCTCTCGATTCTCCAGGGCGGCGACACATAGGGTGCTCTCCCCTTCAAGCTATGATACCCGCCAGGGCCACTGTTCTCAGTTACGAGAAGACCTTGTAACAGCCTTGCCCTATTCTCATGCCAAGTCTCTGTGAGATCTCTGGATAATAGCCTGGAACAATTATTATACCTCAGATGCACTAAATTCATTTAATCCTTTTTCAAAGCTGAGCCTCAAAATATCAGTGCAGATATTCCGGGCGGAAATCCCTTCTTCTATTGCGTTCCAACCCCCATTTCGCCACCCAATGACCCCTTATTGCCGACGCGTCTCGGTGGGCAACATCTTGCATGCATATTTCTTTTCATTTCTTTTTTCCGAAGACGGCTCCCCAGAGTCTGAACCACCGTAAAAACTCGAATACAAGAGAAATGTGCTAGGACGTTGCAGTTGCCTCTCCTAGTATGGCGCCGTGTATATTCCTTTTGTTTTGTCTTAGCTGAGGGCTGAGTTTGCGGTGTTTTTCCCACGCTTTGTCGAGAAGGGGAATTCCAACGTCCTAGCACATTTCTCTTGTATTTGAGTTCTTACGGCAGTTGATCGAGTTCAATGCGTGCGCCAAGTGTGTGCATCGCCCTGGATCACGTCAGCAAGGCGTTGCGGGAGCCCCGCTCGGTTAGCTCTTTTCACCTAACCTACCGTATTCCACCGCCTCGTTTATGGTCGACAACACCACTACCCTCTCTTCATCCGACTTTAGAATCGCAGCGGGATACCCCACTATAACCACGCACCGGCAGCAACAACACTAGTAATAGAGACAACGAACAGCCACCAAAACATGGGGCTGTCAGTTGGTATTGGGGACATCGTCCTACTGAGCCAAATCGCGTACAAAATCGCACTAGCTTTTACTTCCGGGAGGAGATCCGCACCGAAGGAATTCAGTGAGGTCGAAAACCAGTTATTCGCCCTTAGCAATGCCTTGGACACGCTCAGCAAGGAGGCCAGGACCAGCGGCGCTAACCCTGACACATCCCCGGAGGAGGACCATAAAGCTGCTGAGAGTCTTGGGGTTATGATAGATAATTGCCGAACGACACTGGAGGGGTTAGACAAGATAGTGCAGGAGTATTGCCCTGCCTTGAGCGATGGGGGAATACGTGGAGCAAGGAGGGCAGAGGATGGCGAGGAGGCAGAGAAGTTGCAGAAGAGGAAGTGGAGCAAGAAACTTAAAGATAATTGGAAGAAGGTGGCGTGGACCATGGGAGATGGGGATTTGAGCACCCTCCGGGAGAAATTGACTTTGCATGTGACGGCCATCACTCTTGTTGTTAGCACTTTACAGAGGTAGTCTACGCTTTCTAGTTCTCGGTTGGATTTGTCCTAATGCCGCTATAGCACGAAGAGCACTCGCCTGAACGAGCAATTCGCCAAGATGCAAAAAACCCTTGAAGGCATGCAACTCGACCGCAAAAAAGATGTGGAAGCCCTCATGGAAAGGCTCCCTACCAGCACGAACCCAATCCCAGAGATAGGGGAGCTAGTCCTGCACCAATCAGTGAATTTCATGAACTGCGCGCCCAACGTTGGCAGCGAGATCGGAAGCATCATCCCGGGTCGTGGCTCGCCGCCAGTTCACGGATATGATTCCGCGAAGAAGGGATACCGGAATAAGCCTATTTTTGAAATATCCCTAGAAGCTGAGGATGGAGGGTTGAGGGTTATTTGTGCCAGGGCCGCCGTTAATTTGGAGTGGGTGCATAGTCAGCAGACCTCGGAGAACAGCAAGAGAGTCAGGGCGTTTGTCTGTCTGTGTCTGGGGACGGGACTGTCAATGGTTCAGTTCGGGAATGAAGTGCATGAGATACACGCTGATCAGCTGGAAGATCTACGCTGTCTGTTCTATCCCAACCGGCAGTAGCGCTGTCAAGATCAAGTGCTGACATTACTCTAGTACTTCCCATGAGCTTCGCAACGAGACTCAGCGGCCCCAGGAGACAATGGCGGCTCTACCCTATCGCCCACGGTCAAGCGGGGGGAGCGCATCAGAAAATCACCATTAGAGGAGTTAAGGCATTTCGTTTGTTTCCCCTATTTGCAGTAACCACCAAACATGGCTAACGAAAGGCTACAAGATATGTCCAAATTCGAACGGAAGTTCATCAGCCGGCTGAACATAAATGCTACCCTACATATGATTTCCCAACGAGAAACCTCGATGTTTGTCTATTTCAGGACTGACGAGCAACCTTATCGTGCTGTTCTACTCGACTGCATAGCGTAGTACCCTTCGGCCTTATAGGCTATAATTTTGCTAAGCATCCTGCAGCGATGATTCGGCTTTCCAAAAACACCTCCGGTCAATAACATATACCCCTGATGCTGCTGCCGCCAATCCCGAGCCGGTAGCAGTGGAATACCACGCTACGGCGGTACAAATACTAAGCTACAAGACCGTTCAATCAGGATGCCTGCAAAGGGGCATGGCAGCCCCGGTCGACTTTTTTGAACACGTCGAGACCGGAGAACTAGTCATATACCTTGCCCCGGATGAAGTGACAGGGGCGGAACACAAAGTGTACATATACTGTGAGCTCTTTCCCAGAGGCCGGTGGAGCCCAGTTAACGCGAAGCAGTCACCTACGACACGGCAGTAGAAGAAGTAGAGGGTATACCCCGCCGGGCGCTAATAAAAGACGTCAGAGGATGCAGTACACGGGGGGAGTCAATAACCGGGAACGTTGAAATAAGGTTTTCCCGGCCAGGAGGTAAACCCCTCGCCCTCACACTCGCCGCCAATGATATGCCAAACTAGACAATCTCCCAGCGGCGAAAAACTTCCGTACAAAGGTGGAAGAAATGACGCAAGAGCTATACATCCAAACCCTCCTCCGCCCACTTGCCCACGAACGGGTCCTGCGACAGATGTACGTGGGCGACGTAGTAATCTCCTCACGTAGCATCCTTGACGCGGAAGTCATCTTCACCGAAGACGAAGCGCCACCAGCCGCGAACCGAAAACGAATACTAATCCGTAGCCTCAGTGGGAGTTGCTATTATTGTCAAGAAGGTACGTACAGCACTCATTTCATTTCTTTCCTTTTCTCTCGCTTCGCATTGGTGGCGTTCCGTGGCTGTAGGGCTGACGATTGTCGGGGAAACAAAAAAAAGTCCTGAGCGAAGGCCCGCGACCCGGGTCGATGGGACGGTTGAGCGAGGCTGTGATCGTTGAAATGACCGATCCACGACAACTGATGGTCTTTGGGTCTGGAGCTTATACACGGGGCCAGTTGGGGATTGAATTTGATATGCCTGCTCGTAAGTCCAGCCCCCCGTGCCAACGCCCCGTATGGTGTCACGGATATGATGAAGGAGGAGAGAGTCGAAACATTCTGTCCGATCCGGTCTGACTAAAATACGAATGAGGAATGAGTAGTGGAAGGGGAATTCTCCAATTCGCTCGTAAAATTCACAGGATGAGAGAGCAACCACGGGTCCGGTCGCAGTTCGGGGGACCAATTCATGGGATTTCTTGTACGAATATTAGTAGATGCTCCCTGAATTATCCCATTCCCATACTCGCAGTACTGTGATTCTCCCGTCCGGCCCCGCGAGCAGGGAGTGACCCCCGGCCCCCGGCGCCGGAACACGCGGACACCCAGGTTGGGCGTTAGCGCGGGTTAATCCCTTGGCGAAGCCTATTAACTGGATGTGCTAGGAAAATGCACAGTAATTAACATATTGAGCCTACCATTTAAACTCCAACATCTCCATGAAGCCTTGTGATATTTCCGCCCTCCCTCCCTTAACTGTAGAAGAATCACCTACTCCATCGTCTAGAAGGGCCAGACTTCCGATCGGTCTGATCGTGAAAATCCCTCGAGGATTGATGTTGAGCAGTATTCTCTTGTCGGCAGAGTACTCGGGCCACTCACGCCCCTCGATGCATAGGTGCTGGCAATCCCTACTCACCAGAGGAAGGGGCGGCACCAATACGAGTATGGTACCCGGGTACTCAGAGTACAATACTTCACAGCGTTCTAGAACGCGCAGCTAACACTTGAAAGAATCCACGCAGCAAAAGGCACTGCAGATGGCACCGGTCCGGGAATCTCCAATCCGTGGATTTCCTACGCTCCGGGCAGCCCTGAGCCTCCTTGGATAAATTGCTTAAGCTCTTGCGAGGGATTCCGTTGTGCCCGCAAGCAAGTAAGCAACATGCAGATGCCGGAAGAGGAGAGGTACGATAGAAAATGGAATGGCATTGTTGAGCGTGAGAACAAGTACAACACCTATCATACCAGTCCAAGTGCTTGTGCAGTTCAGTAGCCCCTGGTGCAGTGCTCGAGTAACTCGACCCCAATATGTCCCGAGTAGTACTGTATAAGCGCCTCCCGTCTGGCACCGGTCCACAGAATTCACACTGCAATCCCTCGGATACAATGCGGTAAACAAACCTATATTTACCTCACCCGCCAGCGAGTGCGAGGCAACATACCAGTATTTCCAATTCGTCTCTCGTACAGCCGCAAGGAGCGATAATCCCTCCCGAAATTGATGCAATCATGGCAATGCAGACACTCGCACCCCCACACTCACGCTTGATGATCACCTACGAGTACTAAGCCAAGCACACCACCAAACCCCGGGAGAGCAATTCGTAAACGGGGAACTCAGCTGGAAAATTGGTTCCGGGCGTGCGGTATGGTGCAGGCACCCGGCATCCCATTGGTTGACGCTTTGAGAGGCTCCGCTGTACTCGAGTACGGTACTCGAGTACAGTCTGGAAGCTCAACAGCGCAGCGCATAGCCAAGCAAAGCCGCTCGAGTAAGCTACAAATAATCGGCGGCGAATGTGGCTGGGGTAACGGGATGACGGCACGAGAACGGCTGAAGGAGCGCAGAGGGTACTGCACCCGGGTAGAGTATGCATGCGTGGATAGGTGGTTGGGATTCGGTATCACACAACCAATTTTTTTTTAATTTTTTTTAATGACCTTGTGGCAATGCCTCGGAAGGGCGGAAGGGGGGGAAGACGTACGCGTCCTCTTCACCAGCCACAGAACACAACAACACAGGTGTGGGTAGCCTCGTCCGAATTCGTGCGTCGGGGTTGAGTTTGGGGCTAGCAGGGATGGGTGGGCTAACTTACCTGTTCAACTGTGAGCATTCGAGCGCTGCCCCGCCTCACTGCTCTGGCTTGCTAACTAGAGTTCAAGACAGGATGGAAGGGACGGGGTTGGCATGGCCTGGCTTGTCTTCGGGGATGGGGATTGCCGTAAACAAAGTGTGGGCCGGAGGGAAAGGAAAGAGGTTTCCCTCAATGCCTTTATTATAAAGTGGCCCCCTATCTGCATCGCTTGTGGTCTCTCTTGAATTTTCCCTTCATTCCTTCACACACACTCGCTATCGACAGTATCATACCTTTTTCCCGTCCATCTCTCATATCGACAAACACTCACTCGAATTCCTTCGGTCCAATTCCACCACTCCAATCATGCAATTCAAATTTCTCTTCGCTGCTTTGCTGACCGCTAGCGCTGCTAGTGCCGCTGAGTACGTTCCTTCTTCCCTCTTCACATGGTTGTGTCGAAGGCACGATAGCTAATAATCACCTCCAGTGTCACCGATATCAACAACCGCGTCACCTCCCTCGCCGGTGCCGCTACCAACGCGGTTAACAGTATCAACTCGGGGGTCACTCAGATCACTGGAGCACCCTCGTCCATCCGTTCAAGCGTCGAGTCCCTCGCTTCGAGCCTCACCTCGGGGGCTGGTTCCCGTGTCTCCAGCCTTCGCTCGGAGATCACCAGCGTAGCCGGGGACGTCACCAGCAAGGCTGGATCAATAATCTCGAAGGTGGAAAGCGACCTGAGCCGGTACCAGACCTACAGCGGGTACTCCTCCTTCACGTCCGGCTTCAAGAGTGTCATCACCGCTGGACCCTCCGCCGTTAGCAGTTACGTCGCCAATCTCCCGTCCAATTTCGACTCGTCCGCTCGCTCTGAGTTTGCCTCCGCCCTGAATAGCGCTGCGGCCGAGGTCACGTCTGGTTCCAGCGGTGCCGGGTCTACCTCGGGCGGAACCGGATCTAGCAGTGGTACTTCTTCCAATGCTGCTGGGAAGAATACCCTGGTCGGGAGTGTCCTTGGTGCTGCGGGTGTCCTTGCTGTTGCTTTGGCCCTGTAAAAAACGAGAACGAACATATAAACAATTGTTTTAGCGGTGCAGTACTGTACAAGGGTTGGGGCCCGACCGTCGTGGGCTTTATCTGGTGGTCTTCCTATGGTGTTTGTCTATTTATTTCCTTGTCATTTTTGTAGAAAGTCTTTTACTTAATCCTTCTCCCTCACTAAGCAATACAAACCTTTTTTTCCCCTTCCCACCACTTTTACTTTCACAGTTCTGCTCCAAGAGCCAGAGTACTCGTACAAGTACAACTGCACTTATCGGCATTCGGGGCATGTTTTCCCTCCAATCTCGGGGGAGGGCGCACGATCCACGATCGGCCAACGGCTGAAAAAAGCAAAGCAATGGAAAAAGAAAGTGTAAGGACTAGCAATCTTACTGGGTTCGCAGGGGTTATCTTTGTAAGGCTTGTCCGCATTTACTCAGTGGGGGCCATTACGCATCGGAAAATCGGCAACGGGACGGTGGCAATGCAAATTAGGGGTTACCGGTACCGGTATTCGATCGGAGAATTATGTTCGGACAGAAACACCATGATAGAAGTCAAAACCCGGGCCGGTTTCTCTGGTGTAGCACTCGATTGAACAAGCGAGAATCGGAGGTTTGGATCACTATCGTGGGGCTCCTTCTGATTCCCATTCACGCCTTCTATCTCTTCTATCTCTTATTGAGGCGTTCTAGGGATATCCTTGTTTTTTATCCCCGTTTTCCTTGTCCCATCCACCGCAGTTGTTTGGTAAGGGTACGATAGACGATGGATGGCAGCCTTTCCCCAATTTCCAGTGACCTCCCCGGGTGCTGGTTTCTCCATTCCCTTGCCGGTGCGGGTGAGTAAAAATATGGCCCTAGAAGTCGGTATAGATCCGGTGCGGGGCCCCCACAATGGACCCTCCCCAGGCACGAATCCAACATGTGCCGTGACGGACCCAACAAGGGATAAAGGTTTTATGCAAAACCATCTAAAATAATACCATCTTTAATCCTATTCACTCCATATTTCGATAAAATAAAGTGAGCACCCATACAAACCGGTTCCGAGGCGATGGATTTTTCTGAGCGCCGACCGCCCTTGCGAAGCGGGACGAAAGAGTGTGGGCAAGGTGGTCGGCTTTTTTGTGTCCGGCCAGTGAGGACATGGTGTGAAGCAACGTGATGACCGATAGGAATTTCACAGCCACTGCCCCTCCAGACAGGGTCTTTGAGAGGGTGTGTTTCGCCATCCGCAAGGACTGTGATGGTCCAGGTGGAAGTAATCTCGGAATTACCCTGGACAAGGGTGCGCCCTCAAGCAGCGACTCGCACTGTGGGAAGCGGCGAGAGCGGTGCCGTGATTGCCGGTATGATTGCGGGAGTGTATGATACGGCGACGGAATTATGCAGGGTGATTGAAATTCCCCTCATTTGATCCCGGCAGGGGTAGAGAGATCGTAGCGAATTCAGGTGTTTGTTGGGTCAAATAGGAAAAGGAAGAAAATAATTCCAAGAGTGTCAATAACAAAGCCCTCATGACACCACTTTTCTCTTGTGCCCAAGCGCTTGTGGTAATTGGGCAGGAAGGAAGTGAGGTTTGGTTCTTCGCATGGCTGCACCCATCCATCGCGATCCGCGTATCGGCCTGCCGCTAGCCGGGCCCCTCGAGGTCGCATACCGTACGAGTACTTGCCTGCGAAACATGGGCACAGTGCTGCTGCGAGTTCTTCATTCGAACAATTACCATTGGGGATATTTGGAATGGTGAGGATTACCCGCATATGCTGAGTCAGGACACAAATCGCTGGTAGCACGTGGAAGTGAGTGCGTTTTACATGCAAAACAGCCATGCTCACAACATTATAGCACCACCTCCGTTCAATCAACAAAACCCAACATTTCCTAAATATCCGAGAGAACCCCCCGGATTCTCTCTTCCTGGTTTTCACAAATAAGCATCTCTCTTTTTTTTTAAGATGTCGGTCGATCAAAGAGTGAAAGTAGCATCAAGTCTTGGCACCTTTTGGATAGAAAACGATGGTTTTGTCGCACTTTTCCAATCCCAACCGAATCATTCTAGTCGCCAAAACAATTATCTATCCCTGCTAGCCCCAACCCTCTGTGTATGAAAATTTGGCATAGTTCTGAAGCTTTGCACATGTATTTTTGTATCCATTGGGCAATCTAAGGAGGAGGCTCAGCCGCTTGAAGTCGGATACTTTTTGTGTGGTACGCTTACACCACCGGTGATTTCTGTCTCCAGCCTCGTGCTGGTGCTCGGGAGTAGTTGCGCCGAACGAGGCATTGAGAATTAGGGGCCCTATTGAGGTTAAGCGACTGTTCTCGGGTCCTTGAAAATTGGTAGGCAGGGCGTGGGCAGGGAAAATACCAGTACCATGTATCCGCTTTCTGGACGAGTACCGGTATTGTGGGGTTCGGCCAAGTTTGCCCAAAGAGGGGACCCCAGATACCGTACTATAACAAGCTCAGAAGGGCCCTTAACCTCAGGTATGCTACATTACCGGATACCGAAGACTGACCAGTCAGATAGACCCCTGTCAACCGCTTGCCACTCTACCGGTCCTTCGAATAAATTACGGGTAATACGGTAGCTGTGAGAGCTTGGATTCCCCCTAGAGTCCCAAACCGTGGCGGGCCGGCATCGACGAAAAAAATAATATTTGGGCAGAGAAGACACAAATTTCCTACCCAATTCCAGCATGACGTCATACCCGGCAACGCGCCGGAAAACACCAGGGCCGGGCACGCCCTCCCCCCGTCACCAAAAGGGCAGGAATCCATACCCACCATCCGAGTAGAGGCGGAGAAGCGCATCGCAGTGCATACGGATATATCACTCGACCGGGTAAAAAGCCAGTTCCCCCAACCCAACAAACTGCAAAGAAACGATAGATTGGGTCGAGAAATGTCTGATTCCGGAGCATGACTAAAACAGTCTTTACTGGGAGTGCTTCAGGCCTCCTTGCTCGTCTTGCTAACCCTGGGGTATGGAGCCTTCGCAGCCAGGCTGGGCCTTGTGCACTCCGGGGTCGCGGGAGACGTGACCGGTCTATGCGTGAAGATATTCCTGCCAGCATTGGGCGACAATTGACGTTGAAGGGTGTGGGGAGTTATGAGTCGATTTTTAGTACGATACCTCACCCTTCCTCCTTTTCCTGTCCCGAATCGACACCCTGAAATATCTCCACGGGTAGTTTGCTAATACCGAGTGGCG
Organism: Tuber aestivum; assembly: GCA_900010015.1. Classification (NCBI taxonomy): domain Eukaryota; kingdom Fungi; phylum Ascomycota; class Pezizomycetes; order Pezizales; family Tuberaceae; genus Tuber; species Tuber aestivum. Next base: position 69,906 of record LN890965.1, on the reverse strand, counting down.
AGTCCACAGTCTGGGGAATGGCACACACGGTCGCCTCCATAGTTCTTGGCGCCTTCGGGAAAAAAGTCATGAACTTGCCGGACTGGATAGTTCCCGCCGTTGTACCCAATAATACTGCTTCTCTATAAACTCTCTAGTGTCAAACACGCTCATGTTCGCTCTTGGACCGAAGTTGATGGACAAGGCTGGCCCCGGAGCCGCCGGTGACGGGGATACCGAAGCTCGGGGCGATCAGGAAACCGACCGAGAATACTTCGCTGTTACCGGCTTTGGTGGGGGTTAGGGTGCGCAGCATGCAGGCCTCCGGCCACAAGCAGTTCGCCGAGCTCCCGAAACGAGTCCAGAACATGATCCCGTTTGCAGGGGATATGGTTAACCCGCCGTTGGTGGGTTCGATTATGGCCGCATTCATCGGGTTGATCCCGCTTTTACATAAAGCCTTTTTCGCAGACACAGAGGACGGCGGAATATTCCGTGCTTGGTTGACCAGTTCTGTCTCAAATATCGGAGACCTGTTCACTGCTTTACAGATGTTTGTCGTCGGTAGTCATTGTGCACCAGTATTGATCCTGAGCATGAAGTTGGTGAGATGCCCAACCGCGGGATTGCATTTGTCTAGGGGGTTAGGTTTTTGTTTTGGCCTGCGCGAGTTTGGTTCCTTTTCTGCTGCTTGTTCCTTGGATGGAGGAATTAACTGAGAGGACTGGTATCATACCATAGCGTTGCCATACCGACGGTGTACTACCTCGCAAAGAAAAAATTCCTGGGTCACGACCCGATGGCCTGGCTTGACATGATACCTATGCCTGTTGGACAGTTCCGTAATGATGATGAGTTCATTGGTGGAACTAAATGGGAATTCGGCGAAGGATAGAATGGCGGTTGCTAGGTTTTTGACTGTATGTTTTTCGTTATCTCGGCTTGTTTAATATGGGGGCTAATGCTGATAGGTGTTATACGCCATCAGCCCGGTAATATGCTTCATGGTGGTTGGTTCCCTCAAGACTTCGGATATGGCGACTAAGGTGTGAAGTAACGTCGTGTGGCGCAGTGCAAGCGGAGTCGGTGCTTGGTTTTGCTTGCTTGCTTATAGAAGGGCTTGCTGCTTGGATCTCGTTTGGAAACCTGCGTACCATGTATTCAGTCGGGAATGGTATATAGCATACGATGCGCAGCGGCGGAGACTGAACAGACATGGGGGATTCGAGGATTGTCACTCAACTGGGAAGTAAGCCGAGTGGCTTGAAAAGTGACCTCGGGTTTTGTCATTTTAATGATCTAGGGGCGGCGGCGAGCACAGTTAGGGAAAGGAGAGTGGGGGTATTGGCGTAGGAGAGAAATGGCCGAGTGTGAGTGTGTAATTGGGTAGTGGTGTACGTATCCATCATCGCCGGGCTCTCCCAGTGGAATTCTTAGGAAGCACCTAAGTGTCTGATGAATCAGCAGTGCTTTCCACTAGTGCCCCAAAGATTTCCCACATTTTGGTCAGATCCCTCACAAATACCATTCGGCGTACTGGACCCTTCTTCCTGTTGGAGGAGCAAACCTCACAAGCAACACTATGATCTGCGGGTGAGATAATGGTACCCATCAGAAGATATGCTTTCACCAACCGCAAGATGACACTATCCGATCTTATAGAATACGGTGCCTCGCCGAGAATATCCTGTGTGGTATCGTGCTTTATAAGACCCGAGTTCGCTTCGGTCCTCACATATCCGGACATGCTTGTCCCGGAGAATGAACAAATATTTCATCGTGGGAATTGATTGAGGGTTTCCCATAAAAGAGAACGAATAACTCACGCTGTGTAACCTGAGAAATGCCGCCATGAAGGGGGGAACCTACTTGAATCCCCCCCCGCCAACCGGCCCTTATAGTCCCCTATCCTTCACCTTTGGAAACCGGGGAAGGCTATTGTGACAGAGAGTGATTATGTAGTTGCCCCAGTGCCAATGTGAAGGGAAGGTTTTCCCTGCCATTTTTGACGGGGCCTACAACGACACTATTTGTAGCTCTCAATTGATTGTGTGCACGGTAATTTTGTTGTGTTGACGGTCAGTTCCACCCATAAGAATTCCGTGACGGGGTGGGGTAATCTGCGTAACAGGTTTTTTGGGGTTCTGGTGGTGACATCAATTTAGTTCTCCGCCAGAGCATGTTGCAGATTTGGGGGTCGTCAGGGGTGTCGCGCTATAACATGGGCGATGTTGGTATCATAATATTATTATGATGGAATTTCGGGAGAATGAAAATGGAATCTCGCCGAATGATATTCCATGATTCGGCGAAAGTCAGGGCAGGCTCCCAATTTATAGTTGATATCAGACTAGGTCAGGTCTTGTACTATTTCCCCGGGGGCTAACACCCTATAAACTTGCGAGAAAGTCCTCTCGTGGTCCTGCTCCAAGTCTCATAGACACAACAAACACTGACGCTCTACCACCCTTACCATCACAATCATCCTACCCACCTGAAAAATATTCACACCAAAGCACAACGCAACCAACAATACAAACGAAATGTCTATCCCAAAAATCGCCTTCCTCATTCTCATGCTCGTGGGGCTTGTCCTCTCCCTCCCACCCGCCGAGCCCACCTGGGACACCCCTGAAGCCATCGCCGCGCTTGCCATCCTCAACGATCCAACTCCCAAGCCCGTCGACCTGACCTTCATGCCCGAACTCGCCGAGCACAATATCACCGCGCAAACCTCCTACATCTGCGATACAACCACCGGCTCCCCGAGAGTCGCGGACCTCCGCCAGGTCGCGACAAACCTTCGGGACAAGTATGGCGACGCAATGTGTCGCCAGGAGAACTTTGGTGGGAGCAGGTGCACTCAACTCCTTGCTTACGGGAATGCCGCCGAGAGCATGTGTGGGGAACCGCTGAGGTGGGTTCCTTGCAGGACCGCTGCCTGGCTTGGGTTCTGGATCGCGGATCATTGCGAATGGAATGGGTTGGTTGGGGGCAGGTTCTGGTTCGATGATAGCCCACCGAGTAGGATTGCCGTTCATAAGAGATTTTGAAGGAGTCGTGGGTGGTTCGTGGAGAGGGAGTTTGTGTGGGGGATGCGGCTAGATGACTTTTTCTTTTGTGGATATAAATCATGATACTCTTTCCCCACATTTGGTCTTGAATTTGCACTTGTAGCGATGCTTGAATCCTCCGAAACTCTGATGGGTTTAGTAGATCCTGAGATGGAGTGCAGGTGCTCCCCTAGTTTTCCCCACTAAAAAAACTGAACTGGAAGTAATTGCGTTTGGTGAGACAGATCAGGATTCACTGCTACTACGTGTTTGGAATTGGACGGGAAGTGATGCCTAGAGCGAGGTCATTTAGAGTTTCACAGCTAATTGTGGTCTCGCAAAGTAGAGATTCATTCTGGGTTCGAATCGCATTTGTTGATTCAGGGACAAGTAACTATTGATGAAGATCTGAAACAAATGAAAAGCGATTAGCTATAACAACTGACTTGTGACACATGACCGGCCTAAATGCTGCACGGAGGAGAATTTCTTGAGCCGGATAACTTAGAAGTTGGGCGGGAGGGCGATTTCAACTCCGGAGAGACACAATGGTCATGGGGCTGTGGCGGCGATGAAAAATTGACATTGTAGTGAATGAAGAGTAGATTCCTAGAATTGTGCACAAGTCTTGGCGTCGTTATCTTGTGGGTATCCCATCTTGGAGTATGCGTCAGGGCGCCAACGGGCCAGGGCCGGGAAACATTGGAGAAGGCACAAGAGCTGTGAATCTCCTTTCCGCCACTGCGCCATTATTAAGTGGTCTGTTTCTGGGATCACCAACTCTCATCCGTTTTATTACCCTTTGGAATAGAGTTCCTGAGACGCGAGCAGCTTCGTAACCATCAGAACGGAGACCTTTTCGATCCGTAGCAACTGAAAGGCTAATATCCTGCTGGGCCTCGGCGTTCGCCTCAAACTCTGGACTCACCGAGAGGCTTATAGCCAAGGATATTATTACTTTTCCTAATTGTTTTGCTGCCTGTACGACGGCCCAACAGCATGATTATCCAGCCTGTGGTGTAAAACTTAGATACTAATACCCTCGTGGATGAAACGTGACTAGCGCCTGTGGTGCAGCGCAGTGGGTACCTAGGCCTAGTCATTAGTTGCCTGCCCCACCTCAATGTGGGATTGGGGCCCCCGGAACTGAATATCTTTGGGAGGGAAGTGAGGTGAAGGTATAGTACCAGATTCTGTGGGAGCTGTTGGTGGGCTCTCTCTACATGTATATACATGCACTCGAGGCATCATCTCTGAGCACCATACATAAACCACGGAAGTGAGGAAAGATTGGAGTTTTGTTGTGTAGGCGGCGCGCAACATGCACTGGTAAATTTTAGTGCCACGCGATGAGTGGGGGTTCTGCGGACACTTGGGGAATGGGTAAGAGGGCTGGTTTTTTCCTATCTTATGGGGCCAGTGGTGCTTTAGAAAGGAGGGCGAGCCGGGTTTTTTTTGACTATTTTCGTGATATAGCATGGAATATGAAATAAATAAGGTTCAGAGGTAGAATTTAATCAGAGGGTACCCAATTACTGTCTGGAAGTTTGAACAGCCCAGTACCCTTCTGCAAGAATCCAGTTAATACTATGTCGGTTGGTCAAATAGAAGACCCCCCCTCCCCCACCCCTCCCTAAACACTCGCAGAAAATACTTGCGCTGTACCGTCACCTCCTCTACAGAAAGCATTCACAGAGCACAAGTCAAAACAAACACTGCCAACAAAACAAACAGGATGCTCACCTCTAAAATCGCCTTCCTCATCTTCATGCTTACGGGGCTTGTCCTCTCCCTCCCATCCGCCGAGCTCACCTGGGACACCCCTGAAGCCATCGCCGCGCTTGCCATCCTCAACGATCCAACTCCCAAGCCCGTCGACCTGACCTTCATGCCCGAACTCGCCGAGCACAATATCACCGCGCAAACCTCCTACATCTGCGATACAACCACCGGCTCTCCGAGAGTCGCGGACCTCCGCCAGGTCGCGACAAACCTTCGGGACAAGTATGGCGACGCAATGTGTCGCCAGGAGAACTTTGGTGGGAGCAGGTGCACTCAACTCCTTGCTTATGGGAATGCCGCCGAGAGTATGTGTGGGGAACCGCTGAGGTGGGTTCCTTGCAGGACTGCTGCCTGGATTGGGTTCTGGATCGCGGATCATTGCGAATGGAATGGGTTGGTTGGGGGCAGGTTCTGGTTCGATGATAGTCCGCCGAGTAGGATTGCAGTGCATAAGAGATTTTGAAGAGGATGGATGTGAAGAGATCAGGGGTAGCGAGTAGAGATGGAGCGGAGGATGTGGGGTGGATGGCCTCTTCTTTTCTTTTGTGGACATAGATTACGAAACCCTTTACAAAACCTAAAATCCGGACACTAAGTTAGATGATGATTCGGTAATTTCAGGGTGGTATGATACGTTCAGCAGACTTTCCTAAAGCCAGCCAACGAACACTCGCTGGGGGTGACAGATTCAGGCTAAGCTCAGAAGCATGCCTCCATTCCCGGGAGGCCTAAGTTCTAACTAGAGAACATTTACCATCAGACCCTAGAAATCTCATTACCTTGAGAGACATAGCTGGATCTTATAAAGATTCCCTCTATCCCAAACAATGGCTTCACGGTTCTAGGTCGAGTATAGCTACTAATGGAACCGTATTTCTTCTACCTACTCTGTTGATTGCTTCGGAAACTAACAGGCGGCAGTTAGCGTGTCTCCTGAGCCCACCGTGCCCACCCATGATTATCTGCACCTCGTATACTAATTTTTTTTTTTCCTTCAAAATTGCTAGCCAGGCACACCAGGCCAATTTTCAAGCTGATCAGACTATTCTGCTAGCACGGCTACAGTAGATCGCAAATAAAGAAGATGATCCACTTTTTCAAAAAAAAAAAAAAAAAGTCAATGTCTAGGGTAGAAACAGATATGTACTAGTAATATTGGACTTTGAAAAGTTATGTTGGATATGATAGGATGGTTAAATATTAGCTAGGTTGGAAACTCCAAGTGCTTCCCAGTGATGCTAACAATAAGCTGCTGTCCCCCCGGGGCCATTGCTACTGCTCGGCACCGCAACCTCACCAACACACCTACCCTTATAATATCTACTCACTCCTCTCTCCACGGTATCGGTTTCCTCCACCCACCAAACCAGCACCGCGGACCCCCTCTCGCCATGTCCAATCTCAAAACTCCAGGGGAATCGGATGCCAGTCCCACGTTTCCGCCGCCACCAGGGGCCCCAGCAACATAAGACTCACCTCACGACGCAAGATTTCAAAACTCCGGGAGACCGGCACCTGCCCCATATTACACAACCCCACTTATCCGCCGAGGTCCTCTAGCATCTGCTAGAAGTCGTCTCAGGTCCTAACTCGCATGCCAACAAGCACTACACCACAAGAATTCATCGGCAATGGAAATCAGCGCGCAAGGGGCGCATCGGGATTCTAAAACTCCTCAACGAGTGGGGTGGCATAGACATCAATTCCGTCGGCACTTGCCCTACTCTATGTGCACTACGGGGCGGCCAAGCCGGCGCCAGCTTGTTCGGTATGAAAATGTTGTTTGGCCACGCTGAGCCGTGCTGCTGCGGAGAGTGCACACGAGTTAGGATGATAGGAGGGTAGATGAGTATCTCTGAGACTCACGAAGGGTCACTACATTGCGGTGCATATCCTGTACGGATACCTGGTGTTGTGGAGATGGTGTTACCGGCCGAGAGGGCTATCTTAAGCATCCTGAATCACTTCGGGCTCACAGCCATGGCGTTTACTGGAAGAGAGGGCAGCGCAGATGCCGTGCCCCTGCTCATGGCTGACCGAAGGAGTGATGTGATTTTCGCGACTATTTTGGTAGAATAGCTAATTATTCTAGGACCTACTGGCGGATCCGGGGGCTAAGATCGGTATCGGGGATTGTCGTGGGGATGGGTATTGGAGATACGGCCCGGGTGTTGTGGCGGGGTGAGGGGATTGAGGCCATTCTGTGGATGAATAGGGGAAGTGCTCCGCTCTCCGGACCGATTGTGGGCTCTATATGGCCGTGATACTAATGTTTGGGGATGGGAGGGTTGGTATTTTTTAACTTGGGAAATGTGGGGTGCGCGTTTATTCACAGCACGGAGTTTACAAGCAATAGTCGGATAATTGGGCTATTGGGGGGGCAAAGGGGGCTAAGAAGTACCGCAGGGGGGGATGATAATATCACAGTGAGCAAACCAGCCCGTGGTTTAAAGTTTTGGGGCACAAGGGTCGTACCCGCTGAACAAAATTTTAAGTAAAGCGCAAAAGACAAAGGAGAGGCTGCAAAATTGGGCATAACAGCCTAACTCGGGTTGGAAGTATTTTGTTAGACGGCGCCACAACAACCTAGCTACCTATTATAGCGGTAGAAGTACTTGAAGCTGTTATACCGCATTATCTGGTCATATCCGCAATGGCGCTAGAGTGCGGGGAAACCACGTGGGTAGAAAGTGAGGGGGGTGACTAAATAGGCGAGTATCAAAACGAAAGCAAGCCATCTTTTGTACTAATGAGAAAAAAACTATGAAACTAGAGAAACTTAACAGGAATAACAAAGTTCATATACAGAAATAAGCTTAATCACGATCAACAAATTCTATAGCAGTATCATCTGTATTCAGATCCGCCATATACCTCTCTGCAGAACCAACAATCTCAGTCTCCTCCTCCTCCCTTCCGGATCCCACATGCCAGTCTCCAACTTTAAGTAAGGAAGAGTCAATTCCCTTAATCGAAAGCTCTGAATCTAGGGTGCCATCGATCGGAAGAGTGAGACCAAGCTTTCGGAATGTCGTAACAATAAGGTTTGAGTATTTTGTTGAAAAGCGCTCTCACGCTTCCCCTACAGCCCAAGTGACCAGGACTCGACATTCTGCAATGGCCTTCATGTTGGATCTGGGGAGTTCGCGGAGGTTTAAGTTATAATCGTGTTCATAGATATCGAGTGCATCATCTAGAATATTCCGGAGAATATCTTTTAGTGGCTTGTTAACTGCGACATCGAGTGGCTGCACAAGGCAAGTACAGCCAGCTGGGACAAGGGAGGGTGTAATGTGATGACTCCGGAGACAGTCAAGGACTTCTCTTTTCGTATGGAATTTCGCAACATCGAGGACGAGGAGCTGGGGACCATTCGGGAGTGCTGGTGCTAACTGGTGATTGATCCAGTCAATGAGGATATCGGCATTGCAGTAGGCGGTCTCATTCCATTTCGTGGTAATACGGGGGTCATATCTTGCGGTTTCTGCTTCTCGTTTTGCTTTTAGGATCTGACTTCGGGGTCCCTCGTACTTTTCCTTTCCTTTGAAAATAAGGAGAGGCTTTATATGCGGCTCACCACTACCAAAAACAGCTAAAACTAAGGTTGCCTGTCTTTTATCCCAACCACTACAGGTTGCTCGAACCTGAACCGAGTGACTACCGTTACTTGCATAGGTTTGGCCATCGAGGTACTCGAATGGAAGTGGTGTTTCATTCATATTAACGATACTGTTTAGCAAATACCGACCAACCTCCTGCTGTTCGTCACCCATTGCTAGCCGGACCTGAGAATTTCGACGATTAAATCGCAGCCATAAGAGAATTACCGCAAGGTAATCATTCGGAATCTTTTGTGACTTATTGGTCGTGAATCGAAGACTAATTGAGTGTCTGGAGAGAAAACCAGAAAACCAGCCATCCGAAAACCGAAACTCGTCCAGCTCTGAGTCTGGATAGCACTCATGAAAAACCTCCTTAGCTTGTCACTCAAGCCAACTTCTTCTTACTGCTTTTCTCTCATTTCGGCGTTGAGCATAACGCTTATAAAGGCCATCTTCCAACTGTGGCCACCTGCAATGTCGGACTTGAGACCTGTTCACATGCTCTTCCTTCTTGCTTTCTAAGATATTCTTTGTATTCAATCGCCAATCGCGGATGGTTGAAATCGGGACCAAAAATCGCTCTGCCACCTCACGGAGAAATGGTCACCTTGCTCCTCCTTCATTCATCCTATCATCAGTAGGAATGCTCTCTCGACTCCACCAATTCAGTACCATTATCTTAAATTCTCGGGTGTATGAGCGCTTTATTTGCTTTCGTGGATTGCTGAAATATCCCATATTCAGGGACCGATTCTCCAGGCTTCTCGCTATCGTTCCGGGTCTGTTGGAAAGGAAAGCTCCTGGAGTTGATACTGGGTTGTGCGGGGTAGACTGAGCCAATTCACTGGCCGTGGGCTGGCGCCGTATTGCCATGAGATGATCTATTGCTGCATCTCTATCCTCGCCTTCCTCCTCCGTTGGAATCGGGTTCAGCAAGAGTTGTATATCCATCCTTCTAGTAACAAGAAGACCACTTCTCCCACGATTTACGAAACTTGATTTATCCTGGACAGCATTGGCCTTTTATTTCTTATGTTCACACAAAGGCATATGACATACAATGCTTTTAGAAATCATAACGTTGAATTCTTAGTGTTTCTAGTGGACCCTTCACTGATAAGCTGCCGGGCAACCGAGTGGCAAGCTCGCTTATTTATCCTTTCTAATTCTAGGTCCCTCTAGTGCCATTGCGGATATGACCAGATAATGCGGTATTATAGTAGACGATACGGATAGAAGCATACCACCGCTTTCAGCCCCGTAAGCGACAATTCTATTTGTCGAGTGAAAGAAATTATCGCACGCGACAGGTTCTGTCTCAACTGGTTCTCGTCACTGCATCGCATAGAGTATTCACCCAATTGGGCACTTGGTTGCCACGGGCCAACTCCGGGAAGGTCTTGCACTTGGCTAGCGGGGCTAGCTCCGGGCTGGACAAAGTGCACGGGATTTCGCGTTTCTAAAGTGATGTTCCGTTGCTGTATCATACAGTAGTACAGTATGGTAATAATGGAACCGCTTCCGAGAGACAGGGCTACCTTTTCATGCTGGTGAGACTTTTGTTGATTGCGGGTTGTATTCATAATATTGCACGCTAAGTGCGAACTCTTACGTTCTGTTGAAACGACCGATTTATTGATTCGAAGGAGAGGTGGGATATTCCCAACTATTATACAGAAAAGAACCAGCCACTGTTTGATCAAGCCCACGCGGCTTCACTTGCCGCCTCACCCGCCACATTATCGGTTGACAAGCTGTCCGGCATTTACTATCCCCAATATGGAAGGATGCTCCAACACGTTCTGAGGAGTTGGGGGGCGAGTGACTGGATGTGGCTGTGGCTGCAGTACAAAATTAAGGCTGGGCTGCAACGCTCAAGCCAGATTTCGGGGTCTAATTCCTTGTATGTTTGGAAAAGTGGGGAAGGCGACCATTCTACGTGGCTCCGGTACCCGGACGCTAGGTACTGTGGTGGTACAGACTACTACTATACAAGTCCAGCGACCGGAGCCACTTTGAATAAAAGTTGCTTGACTCTATTATTTGGTTGTAAATGTTTGGTCATATATTCTAGACTCTTACTTGTGCCGGTAGCGCTCCCCAACCTCCCTCTAGCGCAACCTTAAATCATTCATTGAATCATAATCCCATCACACACCCATTAGCTACTTTGCCGACCTGTAATCCAATCCTTCACCGCCTATCGCCGGTTAGCAACATCACCCTCCCAGGAACTCTTAGGCAAACAACAAACCTCATAATAAACCTTGACCCCCCACTTCCGCCCCCCCCCGCTAACCATCTCCTCCACAACTACCCCTTCATCAATTCGAACATCTCCAAGGAAAAACACAACTACCGCCGCCACCACCACTAGCGGTAATATAGCCAGGAACGCCCACCTAACCCCCTCCTTCACAGCTTCCCTAGCCTGCACCCCGAACGCCAATCCAGCACCTACCGCACCGCCCCCGCCCCCCTTTGAAAATTCCCCCCCGAACTCACCAAGTTTATTATTCAACACTGAGCCCATCACGGCCATTGCCACCGTTCCTCCAAACGGTTCAAAGAACTGTATTGTTCCGACGATAACGGCAAGGTGTGCCGGCTTCTTGGCGATGGCATGGAGTGGGACGGGCATGAATGATATTCCGTTGCCGAAGCCGCTGAGGGCCATCATACCGTATATTAGGGGTTTGTTACGGGATCTCAGGGCCGAGGTTAGGACTCCGATGGATATCGGGAAGGCGAGGTGGCCAAGCAGGAGAGGTGGGAAGGTGGTGCGGGGGCTGACGTTGCAGAGGTACATTGCCGAGTAGGCACCCGCTGAAGCGTTGGGATGTTAGTCGGGATGGTGAGAGGTGGCAGGAGGGAGTCATACCGCCTATGCCTGGGAGGTAAAAGAGCAATTGCAAGCCAGCTTTGCTAGCAGAATCCTGCTCCACAATGGTAAAGTAGACACTGATAAAGTAGAACATTGCGAATAGGGCTACCCATTGTTAGCTCTCTTACAGGATTAGCATATAAGGGCCAAGACTTTACCAGCCCCCTCCACGAAATTCAAAAAAGCCAAAATGACAATATCCTTCTCATAAAACAGATGGACCGGGATCATAGCTTGCTTCCCGGGCACCCGTACCTTTTTCTCCAACCACCGTCCCGGCTCCATTAAGTACTCTACCCAGACGAACGCCAGGAGCAACACTCCACCTACTACCAAGAGGATAGTGACCTGAGGAGAGTCCCAAGCGTACGTTGCCCCGCCCCATGTTAATGCAAGGATGATTGTAATGCAAGAAGCCAAGAAGAGGATTAACCCCGGCCAGTCTATCACCGATATTTTCTGCATAAATGTCCGTCTCGATAACTCCTCGCCGGTGTCCGAGTCGATATGGCGCTGGGATTTGACGAGTTCTGGCTTCAGAACAAAAAATACGGTAACGTGTGCCAGGAGGCAGATTGGTATTGAAAGACCGAAACACCAGCGCCAGTTTACCTACTTTTTTTTAGCAAGAATCCCCCTACGGAGCCCTCGATATCAACTCAGAAGAAGCTCACACATTTGTCAACTGGCTATTCAAATGTCAATATAACCCGATAATTTAAGTATGGCAGATGTCAGGAACTCACCCCCCAATAACCGGCCCAACAGAATAGCTACCGCCAGCGACCAGTGAAAATAAGGTATTCTGCAACGCGTTATCCTTCAAACTAACCTTGTCCGACAAAATCACCGTCATCATAACCCACAATCCTGCCGAACTCACCCCCGCGATAGCCCTGCCCACCAATAACATCTCGAAACTCTGGGCTCCAGCGCAAAGCGCGCTCCCTGCAAGCATTAAAAATATGACAAACTGCAGTGTGGCATGCCGGCCAAAGACATCACTGAGCTGGCCAAAAGCTGGAATAAATGCAGTGGAAGTAAGTGTAAAAGATGTCACTATCCAAGACTGCTGTGTGAGCTGGTCGAAGGAGGCTGCGATATGGGGCAGGGCTGTCGCGATTATCGTGGTGTCTAGAGCGTCGAGGAAGAACGGGAATATCAAGCCGGCCAGGAGCTTGGCGCGGTATTTCCATATTGCCCGTTTTTCGGCTTTTGTCAGGGGATGTTTCTCTCCGTTTGGGAGTGTCCCGGGGGGAGCGGGGTGGATCTGGATTGTGTCTTGACTCCGGCGCCGAGGGGGTGATTGAGCGGATTGGAGTTCTATCTCGTCTGGCGCTGCCGGATTCATTGCTGGCGCCGTATGCTTGTTCTGGCCTGGCGGTTCTTGGGAGAACCCGTAGTTCTTTTTATCCACATTGAAGTCTTAGCATTACGTTTATACCTAGAGATATTTTGTGTTACTTCGCATTTCTCGGGCCGAACCAACCCTTGGCTGGTGGTACTACCGTATTCTACCCGCAGCCTCGTATTCCCTGCCAAGAAAGGCGAAGCACCCCGCATACCGGTAGAATAGGTGGTCCACTCCCGCCACAAGTCCACCTCAGTAGGCGCACAGAAGGGAAATATACAAGTATGAAGTATGAAGGACAGGCCCCGCTCATCCGCCTTGCTTCCCTTTGATGTCCGGCATGATATCCCATGCTAGTCGCTCACGAATTGTAAATATCCCGGCAACAACTACTTGTAAAATAGTCTGATGGCTATTCCAACCTCTGTCCGTGGAAACGGGAAGAAATAGGGTAAAATGCTAAAGATTCTGCGAGACAGTACAGGTACTTTTACGTACAGTACTAATACCAAGCCTATCGTGCCCGAGGGAACTATCATGGTCTTACGTAATATACAACCCCACTCAGCATCTCATGCCTTAATGAACCCACATGATCTGTATTCCACAAAGGGTGACTTTGCCTGCAGGGCCAAGAATTAGGAGAAAAGTAATAACCCCTAACGATATTGTACAGTACTGTGCCTATCCGGTTTCCTGTATTCCTGCTAAAACGCTCATCCGCCGGGGGTGCTGATTCATGTCTGCCTTGCCGGTACGTCAGCCCCCTATAAAGCAATTGGGTACTCGAGCACTAGGGCGCAGCTAATAATGAGCGCATCTGATGACTCCAACTCGTTCCAAGGGAAGATCCTATTAACGCTGCTACTAATAAATACACCTGCACCGGCTCAATACGACAAGGCTCGCTCACTGAGGCGCAAACTGCCCAAACAGCCGCGATCTCCACGGGATTCCGGGAACAATGCCTTTGGATAAGGCGGTGAGTCCAGCCTCCAGGGATACGAAAGGGAAAAGAGGGCTCGTAGACCTCACGCGACATTCAAAAATCCGGTCAAAATCAACCAGCTTCGTGCTGTAGATATGCAGCCAAAAAAGTGGTTCCCCAAAGAAACTACCGCCTCTTGCGCCGCTAACTCTCATGCTGGTCTACAAGCGAAAGGTCCCTTCTATATAATAGAATCCACCGCCTGTCCGGGCAAGTGAGCTTTCTCCCAAGCCCTTGGGCTGCTTGACCTTCGGAATCCCCGATTTCTTGCCGTGTTGGCCCTACCCCTATGCTAGTATTGTTTCGTCCATTATGTTAATAGGAAGAGCAAGGGAGAAATCGTGAATTCTGGCCCCCGCATACAGGAGCCTGACATTGTCTCTTCCTTCGACAGTTCCGATAATATCTTCATAGCGTTGGCAAGGAAATAGGTGGTCGGAGCACTCCCTACCGCTTCCGGAGTAGCCCTGGCGTTGACCACGGTGAAGTGCGGCGGAATAATCTGTAACCTAGGCATGATATCATAGAATTCCTCTCGGTTTCTTACCCTACTACTGAAAAAACGCTCGAGCGGCGAGTATGTAGCATCCGTAGCCCCCGTGTACCATGCGGCCTCATAAACTATAGTTGGAGTTAGCGGTTGCAGCGTCATGCTCCCTTAGAGTCGTCGATGGTGTCCCCGCGATGGCAGATGCGACCTCTAGGATAGCCACGACGAATACGGGGAGCGGTGAGCGAGGAGATAACATACTGTAGTGGTCGCGCCGCCTGGTGCGGGGCTCTGGTGTTCGCACCAAAGTTTAGGTATTTGGGTTTGGGACACCCCCCGCTAGGACAAGATTGCATTGGAACAAAGTTTTTTCCCTCTGCTTCTTAGCCCTGTTTGTACGAGTACATTTCTCTTATCATACCGGGATTGGTAATCAAATGTTCTGTATTATGAATACCTTACTTGAGTTGCAGGTAGGGGAAAAAAGGCTAATCTAATATGTACTGTAAGCTTTTATCTGATTGTCCCCAAAAAATGTCTGATCTGATAAGCCATTGTCCTCTTATACCTCTTGAATACTCATCTTGAACATGGTTGTTGTCTATATCTTGAGAACTCATGTTGACTACCTGGATTTTCAGGACAACAACTTGGATCTTTCTCTTATTTATATGCCTGCTCTACCTCTACCCTTTGTACTCTTCTCTTCACCAACAATCCCACACCCTCATGTTCTGGCCCACACAAATAATACTCCTCAAAGTTGGACTGTGATACAAATCAAATCCCTAAAATCAGTAAAACAAAAGTCTGAAGCCATAAAATTAGGAAAAACAAAGTGTGACAAATGAAGAAAACTTCTATTAATATTATTGTTTCTTACTTTGCTGTTGCTATTGAGGGTAAACCAATTGACTACTATTACTAATTTTAAATACAAGTAAAAGCTCCTTAAAATCACCAGAAGGAATCTGCAAAGATCAAAACAGAAAATAACAGAGATCCAAGGAAATAACACTTGAGAAAAGAAGAAGGTATAAAGATTACTTGTCTTCCTTTATTGATGCTATTAAGAATAAACTAAATCACTAATACTGTTAATTTTAAATATAGAAAACAGCCTGGAAGCTACTAAAAGAAATATTAGAAAATAAAAACAAAAGTAAGATAGATCTACAGTAATCTATTCTTGCAAAAGTAGAAAGGTACAATAGTTTGATTCCTTATTTTGTTATTACTGTTGAGTATAAACTAGGTTACTAATATTATTGGTTTTGAGTATAAAAATTATCTTCAAAATTAGCTACAGAAATCTAAGAAAATCAAAAGAAAATATAAGGACATGTGGAGAGACCAAATCTGATAAAAAAAAGGTACAACATATTTGGTTCTTATTTTGCTATGGCATTGAAGGGTAAACAAACTGACTCTTGTTATTGATTTTGGATATAATAGAAAGCTTATGAACATTACCTGGAGAAATCTGTGAAGATAAAAACAAAAAACAAAAATACATAGAAATCAAACCTAATAAAGATAGGTATGAAGATTTTTATATCTTATTTTACTCTTGCTATTAAAGATAAACCAAGTTATTAATATTATTAATTTAGATATAAAAAAATATCTACCTACTGGAAGAAACCTTGGAAAATAGTATAAGAAACTAAAAATATCTGGAGAAATCAAACCTGATATAAGCAGAAGGTACAAGAGTTTTGTTTATTGTTTTGTAATTGCTGTTGAGTATAAACTAAGTTACTAATATTCTTGATTTTAGGTATAAAAGATATTCCTAAAATTAGTGACAAAAATCCCAGAAAATTACAGTAAAAATATGAAAATTTTAGAGAAATTAAAACTAACAAAACAGGTAAGCTAGAATATTATTGTTTCTTATTTTGTTATTGTTATTAAGGATAAAGCAAGTTAGTAATATTATAGATTTAAGATAAACTACAAATCATGATACAGTACTGTCCTACTTGCAGGCAGAATAAACCTAATGGAGATTTTAATCAAGATAAATATGGTAAACAATAGTAGATATGTTCTGATTACTTAGTAAGAAATTAGTTTTTCTTTATTAGTTTAATAATACCAGTATTTTAAACAAATAGCAGGATTCAAAATTATACCTTTAACAGTAAAATTTAAGAAAAAATGAGTGTTGGCTACTACCTTCAAAGCTGGAAGCCAGGATTCAACTGAGAATGGGGCTATATCAGTTTTATTGATTATTTTTAACTGGAGGTCTGGAAATAAAGACTAATTTCTTAATATACTACCAAGTGGATTGAAGTATAAAAGTATATTTAGATCAGAATAAATAGTTTATATTAAGAGTTTTCCAGTGGTTATAGAGTTAGGTTATAGTAGACTGAACTACTTCTATAGTTATTAGTATAGTTATCAGCTAAATATGTATTGAGAAAAATAAATAACTAATATTGTAACAGATAATTAAGAGAACAAATGGTAGTCTTGAGCATGTTAGCAGATAAGAGAAGAGTAAGATATTGTTTATCATGGCAGTGGTATACTATGGCTGACAAGTAGAATATATGTAGTAAGTTATTCTTCATATTTTAGGAATAAAAAACATTCTCATAAGTGGAACTAATTAAAACTTATAATATAACAGGTAAGAGATTAATAGTAGTAGTCTATACTAAGAGTTAGAGTTATAAGAGGGAACTTAGTAGTTCTAACAATAGAAGAGGCAGATACAGCAATAAGAGGAGTAGTAATAGTATCATCTGATGCTCATCTAGAAGCTTCTATTCTGGAAGTATCAGGACAAGTAAGATTGTTATCACAGTTAAATCATACTTTTATAGATTACAGAACTGAAATAGAAAGTCCATAATTTGGGAAGGATGAATATTAGATATCTAAGATGCAATAATATATACTGAGCTTCTCACTTACCATACAGAAAATTCTAGAATGGAATAGGAAGCTTTAAATCCTCCTACAAGCATGGTGATATCAAGATTGAGAGAATAAGAGAACTACTAGAGCTTCTAAATGACTTAAAAAAGGAAGCAGATACTCAGTCAAAACTATTCTGAAAGCAATTACATAGTTGAAATAGTTTCTTTACCTAAATATCTATTTAATACAATATGGATAATCAGCTAAATGAGTAATGTAGTATCTTATAGCTATTTCAGGTCCATGGTACTATATACTCTAGATTGAAATATTTGAAACCTCTAAGACCCAAGAATACCTTTTATTTATAAATCTACCTCTATGATTCAACCTATACTGTATAAGTAAGATCACCTCAGTACTAGAATTTAATACTTATCTAATTTGTAATATAATTATGATGCTTTAGGAACTATATCCATATATATAACTCTAACTAGATACAAAGTAAGAGATGTTTGTATAACTCATAAGTAGTACTATTTAGCCTTAATACAGGTTTTATTATTAAATAAACAGACTCTATTGCCTTTAGAAAATACTTCTAGATATACATACTTGAATAATATAGTATACACTAAAGTTTTTCTTTAATATTTATTTTATATCTTATACCTGTTTTTTGTTTCTATTTTCTAACTTCATATTTACCTTATTTGTTACTATATCTTTATTTACATAGTTAAATACATGGTGTATGGAATCTGTCAGTAGGTTCATTTCCACTATCTTTTATTATTTATGACCTGATATTCTTACCTCTGGTATTTTTTCTGTCATCTATGAATCTAACTACTCTAAGCCTCTGTTTTGCTTTACATACCAATTAGTACTTGAGTGAATAAAATATTTTAGGTTTCTGATTACCAGTATGAAATTCTCCTATAATATTATTGTATTTCTTCTATCCAAATCATACATAATACTAAACCTCTTATAATATTATTTAGTCCTCAGGTTCTTGCCTCCAATATTTTTGCAATCTTGTTGATAACTATATCTTTATGAAACTCGATCCAAGCTGCAACAGGCCTCGAGTATCGAGGGGGGGACTGCTAGTTTGATGTCCTGTATTATTTGTATCGGTATAACATTGGTGAGGGACTGTAAGTTATATAAAAGTTAATAAAAGTTGAATTTCAACATTCTCTATAAGGCAACAAAGAATCAATAACTGCCAGTAGCACCAATATTTAAAAGAGAGCTCCATGTAAAAACCAAAAGCTAAAAAAAACCAGTCCTGAAAAGCTGACAGGTCAGCATGCCCGGGACATTACGCGGCTGGCACTGACAAACAGCTGTTTTGGGGGGACCGGACACAGCTTGCTGACACCTAACTGTGAGATAGCCGCTGGTGATATTACTGAATGGACAACACTGAGTAACTCAAATGGTAAAGGGGCGCTTGTCCCGCCTGTCGTTCTCACCCTACTATTAAACAATTATTACTATTGTTGGTATGGCCCCCCGTGCTTACCGAGCGGATCCACCACTTCATTCAAGATTTCAGTTGCAACATCCTCAAGATCTGCGGCAAGAATCAAGAATTATATGTTCAAGTTGATAGATCCCTAAGTGAGTTGAAAGGCATTTCAAGTAGTCATCCTTCCGCTACCTGTCTAGACATATCCACTACTCTCTTCTATGTTCCTAATCTCAAAGACTATGCCCGAATCTTCCCGTTTACCCCCCCTCCAATAGTCCTAGTTCAGGGTGTAGAATGGACCTATTTGCCCTTCCAAGCAACAATTCAAACTTTCATTGTCGCTGAGAGAGTTCCGTGACAAAGCCCCTGCTGAGCGTCTTGAATATTTAGGGCTTTTTTTTTCGCTAGTCCCTCTTCAGAGCCATCTCAGGTATAAATTCTCTTCTCACCTTTCCTTCCCCTCACCATCTCCACCTTCCTCACAATCCTATCTGTTTCTATTGGTCCTCACCCACACTCTATTAACGGTAATTTCCCCACGTTATATCTTACTTCCATATTGTCCCATTTTGCTAACCGATATGTCTTCTACGAACAAGTTTTTTGTTTATCATGTCCAAAGTTTTCCGCTCTATTGAACCCGTTCTCCGGGGTCTTCACTTGGAGGCACTGGCTCAGAAAATGGTACCAGAAAACACCACCGCTAAGTACCTTATTGCGCTGTTGACTACCCACTCCGCCGGATTTCAGTGGGATCACATATTCTCCCTGATTGCCGGACTTCTCGGAGTCCTTTTCGTTTATATGGTCGTGAAGCTTGGTCTTCACCTTCAAAAGACCCGGAACGACACTCCATTGAAGGATGTTCCTGGTCCATGGCTTGCGTCTTGTTCCCCGCTCTATCGCTTCTGGTACGCCGTTGTGAAGGGGAACTTTCATAACGACTTGACCAACCTCCACCGCAAGTACGGTAATGTTGTTCGCATTGCTCCGAACGAGGTATCCATATGGGATCCTCTAGTCACCCGCGAGATATATGCGCATGGCGATAAAGGTTACCCAAAGTGTGATATGTAAGTTTATCGTTTCCTACTGCCCCGGCAACTTCTTACACCGCCTAGGTACGATATTGCCCTTCCAAATGGATATTTCAACCTTGCTGTCGAGCGTGATATCCAAACACACGCCGAAGGGCGCCGTGCAATTGCTAAAGATTACAGCATGACCGCAACCCTCACGGCGGAGGCCCATTTTGACAATGTTATTGGGGACTTTATACTAGCCCTTGACAGGAACTTTGCGCAGAGTGGGAGAGTTTGTGACTTTACTACTTGGAGCGAGTACTTCACCTACGATATGATCACCGATCTAGTTTTTGGGGAGGCATATGGGTTTTGCAGGACTGGAATTGACGTCGACGGGAGTCTCAAGGATTTGAGACAGATGTTGCTCCTGAGCCCCTTTTTGTAAGCAACGTGAGCTCCTATTCCGGCCAAGAGAGAGTGCTAATGAGATAGGTCTTACCTTCCCTGGATTTGGCCGATTACACAAAACCGGTGGGTTAAGGAGACTGGGATGAATCACTACGCTAGGGTTTGTCACACCCCGGTTGATTTCCTGTGATTGTGGGAGTGGGCAGGCTAAAAATGAAAATAGAACATCAAGGCGAAGATTTTGAAGCGATTGAACCATGGCAACGTTTCTGGTCGTCTCGATCTTTTGGACGGGTTGCTTAAATCGCGGTATAGAGATGGACATGCCCTACCCATGGGAGAGATTGTGTATGTTCACCAGTTCCCTTATTTTGAACCACTAGCTAATGTTTATTGCCCAGAAACCATGCCTACATCTTTATGTATTACACTTTCCCCCCATATGGTTATTCCTGGAACTAATGTTTCCAGTCTCGCCGCCCCGGACACCGCCTCGGTAGCCCTTCGGGCCCTGTTGATCAATCTTGTCCGCAACAGAGATGTCTACAATGCGGTCATGGATGAATTGACCGGCTTGAAGCTCTCCAACCCAGCAACCTGGAAGGAACTCGCCGACGCACCGCTCCTCCACGCAATTGTCAAAGAGACCCTCCGGCTTCACCCTCCCGCGGGCTTCAACCTCCCTCGGGCAGTCCCTGCCGGTGGTCGCACCATCTGCGGGTACTACCTTCCCGAGGGAACCACCGTTGGAATGAGTGCCTGGTGTGTCCATGCAAACGAGAATTTCTGGGGCAAGGATACCTTGGAATTCAAGCCGGAACGCTGGTTGGATCCTGAGAGTGCATTCAAGCTCGACCGCTACGGACTCAACTTCGGCCAGGGTGCTAGGGCGTGCTTGGGAAAGAACATCGCAATGGTTCAGCTTGTCAAGGTTTGTCTCTCTCGCGCACAGGGCGTTTTTTTTCTTTCCCCCTTCTTCCCTGGGGGATGATGGCTGATCATATTATTAAGGTTGCCGCGCAAATTCTTCTCAACTTTGAGTTTGAGCTCGTTGATGAACACAAGATTCGGGGATTATTCTTGCTCCTAGTTGTTCTTGATGGGGTCAAAGTCTCTTTCAAACGCAGGGTTGGTGGGCCGCTCGATGACACCGTTGAGATGGAGGGGGCCAAATTCTAGGCAATGGAAGGGCACTGGTGGGACGTCTAGTTCGTCAGACACCGGGGGCTTTGTGGATCGTGGTTATGCATATATATGGTTCTCGTGTTTTGTTATAAGAAGGGTGTAGAAGTTCCTGTATGTTACTTTTCACCTTCCGAAGGGGTTGGAAGTCTTTTGTGAGATTCTCTGTGGGATTCTCGGTATAGAGGGGGAGCTTTGTCGACAATAATCAAACAGGGATCTGCTCATGAAATACTGCCTTCAGTGATATATATTGAGGGCTTTCCACCCAGTCCAGGAGTGTTGCCTTAATAAACAGTAGTTAAGGGGCACCCCGAACTACAGACTGGGCAGCCAAGATATTCCCTTCCGGGAGGGGGGGGCAAACGAACCATAACCCATGATAACACAAGAAAACAAACTGTCTAAAGACATAGAAGACAAACCTCCAATAGAAAAGCATTGTCAGAGTAAAGGACAGCATCTATCATAGTATCCGACCCGAATATAGTAGTAAGCACACAGCCTACCAATAGTATCTCTCAACCAATCGGAGAATTTCCGACGAACCCTGTTGGCTCGAGCCAAATGTCAAAAGCTGCAAGGAGATTTTTATGCGTATGGCAATGGAGCCCAACGGCCAGTCAAACCTGTCATCTCCTAGAATTGAGAGGGAGGGTGCGGCACAAGAAGCTTAATTTGCCCCCGCAGCCCAATGCCCTGGGCCGCTGTCAGCGGGGCATACTGTGCAGCCACGCATGCTTGCACAACACCCTCCACCTCTCGACCCGCCAATCCCTTTCCCTTCCCTTCCCTTCCCTTCACTCCCTCCCTCCTTCCCTCTGAGCTTCCTCCCCACCCCTTCCTCTCCTCCCGCCCCCTCCCTTGAGCATAAGCGGCAAACAAACATTCATCGCTGGCAAACACGCAAACATTGACAGAGTGCCCTCCCCTTCCCCCCCCTCTCCCCCATCCACCTCCTTCCATATTTTCGGGCAAGCATCCTGACCCTTTCCTTCATTCCTACACCAGACAATCTAATCCCATCAAACATGGACCCAACCGCGAACCCCTCCGCTGAGCTCGAGTCTCCCGAGCGCGATGGGACAACCACCCACACCATGCCCCCATCCGACCAGCCCCCTCCCGACGTAACTGCTTCATCTTCTGCTCCTGCTCCCGCTCATCCTGCGAAATGTAGTTGCTTCTCCAATTTCCTCCTCTAGGCTCTCCCCGCGGAACGGATTGCTAATTGATCTTGTGGATATAGCCGGCAGCGCCCTTAACGAAAAATTGAAGAAGTTCTTCTCCCCCCACTTCCCCCCTTTGCTAGCAAAGATCAGGGGAAAGGGTAAAGAGAAGGAGAAGAACAAAGCCGCTGATCCTGCTACCGTGGGTGTACCCATGGCTCAAAGAGATGATCAGGAGGAAGCCCACGCTACGAAGAAGGGCTTGGATACTTCCCCCAAGAGTCTTCTCAGAAGGATGACTCGGAGCTCGAAAAAATAATTGGCAATATACGGGATAGTTTTCGAGTGCTGTAATTCTGGGGGTATGGATAATCGCTTACTTGGAGTAATCGGGGATGTGTTATGGAGGCCATTTTTGCTCTTTTCTCTCCCCTCTCTTTCTCTTTCTCCTTCTCGCGAAAACAAGTTCCGTTGCTTTCTTATATCCTTCAACATACCTTTAGCCAGGCCACACTCTGCAATCCCCTCTAATTTGTCTTTTCTCCATAATGTTACCTTTAGATGTAATGCGATACTTATGATACTAAAATTTTTTGCTTTTCTCACCCATACGTTGTGATTCTTGGAGACCCCGGAATCATGGATTCCTGTCAAAGTGATTCAAGAGCCCCTCGCAACCCCCAGCCGGCCGATCGGCCTACTGTCTCCCACCCCTCCCCCTCCCCCACGGCCTCCACCCGAAGACGCAGTACTCGTACAGTATAATTCTCCGAAATACGAAACACAAGAGCCTCCCCGGAGCACCACAATGATATCACGATCCAAGGCTGCGTTACGCTTCGAGCGGATAATAGTGAGGGCGGTTAGTAGTGGTAGAATTATTCGTTGGAGGTGAGGAGCAGTGAGGAGCATAAGGGTGTATTTCCCGCTGTTGGGGTTGGGGTGAATTATACGGGCTTGAATCCGCTTGATAGCTAATCGCCGTTTGCTGCAGTGATGAATTTGCTCTGTTAGAATAAGCCATCCACGTCACTTGTCGATCACAGCCAGCAAGAGCAAACATGCCCAAGTTAACCTTGACTTTTCCTCCCTTCAGAAAGAGGTGAGCACACTCCTATCTACCGGTAGATTTCTCCGGGGCATTAAAACCTTCTCATCCCTTCACCGTGCAACCGCACGGTGAACCTCCGTTGCTCGGGTAAGCGCTTCCTGATATGTCATATCCGAGTGACATATCGTGTACAAGTACGGTTCCCGTGAACGGTACCGGCCTCACTCCAAAAGTCATGAGTAGATTAGCTTTTTACACCAAAGACAAGTAACTTTACGGAAACACCCCCCCTCGCCTTGATTGCTTTGATACAAAAAAAAAAAAAAAAAAGAAGTGGATACAAGGCAACACCTCACGAATAAATCTTTAACCATCAGAACTCTTGGGTGAATTAATGGCCCTTAAAGTCAGGTAGTTTTAGTGCAAAATAGAAACCTGCCCGAGAATTTTCTCACGAGGATCGTACTGTACTGTACTACCAATAGCCTGTTAGTGCAGTACAGTACACTACCCTCGTCACCCGAAAGCAAACACTACGGTACAAATAGTATGGAAAAAAGAAAAAAAAAGGTGGAAAAACAAGCGGACTACAACTCCCCTGGCAGAGTATCTTACTACTGCAGTGTTGGCGGTGACCAGGGCTGATGAATTGACCAGTACTGACCACGAATATGGTCAGTGGGAGGGGGTGACAGGGGGGTGATGGGTTGTTAGGGTTATGTTGGAGTACAGTACCGTACCTACAATCGGAGGACTGCTTTTTGCCACCCATGATAGGTATTATAACTGAAATATGGATGTACAGCTCTTATGTTTTGTATATTTTACTAGCGAGGGGTGCTCAGAGGCAACACAAATTGGGTAATTTTCAGTGAAAGTTAAGATTCTATTTCCACAAACCCTAACCCACTATTTCATTGACCCCTGATGTGACCAGTAGTTGTCGAGTTTGGGGGTGATCAATCGTCACCGCCAACACTGTACTACTATACTGTATAGTACCAATACAGCCCTCTCCGAATTCTCCTCCCGTTGAAAGAAAAGAGGGAAAAAATACAGAAAGAAGGACTTGGCCAGGAACGAATATGAAATGTTAGTGTGTATGCGCTAGAATTTTCTAGAAGGGAACCCGATGCGCGTGTCCGTGCTGCCGCAATGTTTGCGGAATTGCCATAGTATAATGCGAGCGGATGGGCCTTACAAGGCACCTACTGCCGGTGTGCCTGCGGGAAGGGGAGCGCTGGTATGGAAGGGCGTTGTTGGGCGATACTTTATCCGAAGGGGTGGATAGGGGGAGGTTTCGGCGTTTGGAGGTGCCGCAATGGTGCTTGGAAGTTTGGACGGCGTTGAGGTGGGATTGTACTGTACTATGCTGTACGATATTGGTCACATCCCCTGTGGTAGCGCTCCGGTCTTTTAGAAATGAGTATCTAGTTGGAGGGGTCGTGGTGATAGCGGATTGGGGGTCGAGCTTTGGCATCGCACTTAATGTCTAGGACTATTATCGAATATGTATTGGTATTCCGCGCGCCAGCTTCTTAGAGAACGACTGCCGCCATTACCCGGTTGTTTTCCGCGGATTTTCTCAGCTAGATGGCGGGGAATGGACAGGTTCCACCGTCCCAGCACTTGTAGCCTCGTAGGTACACTAATGTTGGAAAAGGTGTGGGGGCTATGTATATTCAAATAGTTGTAGGATACTGCTCCCAAAAACACCGGGAAGAAATTCAGCGCCCACCGCAAAGGTGAAAGCGTTTAAAATAATGTTTAACTACGTACAATACCTCCACTCCAAACACTAGACCAAATTAGAAAAAATAGCGAAGAATAGAGGGAACCAGTGTTTTAAGACCATCCAAGCGATTGCTCAACAGCTTCGTCATTCCCGCCGTCAACCTCACCAGAACCTGGCTTCTCCCGGGAGTTACAGTGCGGCAGCGGCCTATACCACCCGCAAGCCGCCAGCGGAAAAGCCCGCGGCGGGAGTTCTGAATAATTTTTAGAGATGTCTGGCCATAACGCCAAATAGACCGACCGCGAACCCCTCGCAAAGCTAAAAGCGGCCTAGGTCGTCTGCGCCGGCGAAGCACCGATATCTGTAGGACTTAGTCTGTGCTTATAACCAGGTGATCGAGACCGCTCACCTTGCTCACGGGAGGGTTCTCAAGCCTGTTGGAAAACTTGAAGACTTCATCGGCGGCAAAAACACCATGAGGTATGGAATCGTAGTTTAAGATTTGTAGATTCTGCGATACCCTGGTACGGCTTAAACCGACGTAAGCCTGTCCCGGAACAAAAGGTCTGTCGAGGTTGAGTTTAGCGGAGTCTAGGGTCTGTCCCTGCGCTTTATGGATTGTAAAGGCCCATGCTAGCACCAAGGGCACCTGGATACGAAACATTTCATTCCTTGAGGCGAATCTCCGCAAACCAGACAAATACTTGACGTTTTCAAACACCTGGGCCTCCCTGTAAGGAAATATTGGGACAGGTCCTTTCCCGAAGTCTACAATGGGTATAGGAAATCCGTCCCCGGGTTCGTCAACGCTTGGAAAGTATTTTGCGCTTCTCTCAAAGTACAATTGCATATCCGTATCGTGCGCAGCCTTGCTTTCCTTTCGGTATTGTACGTACTGGCATCGTCTGAAGCCGACGATCTTTCCTTTTGCGCCGTTAACTAACCCCCTTCGTTGGTTCAAGTTCCATAAAAGCATAACTTGCGCCCCTACTTTCAGTTGAACTTGGCTTGCGGTTTGGAGACCGTCAAAAAATCCTTCAAGGGTTCTCAGCAGATTAGTCGTTTGATCAGAGCCGACCGGCAAATGTGGGTTTTGCTGTCGAGACATACCTCGGGACTTTGTATCCGAAGTTGTCACAACCTTCCCCTCTTCCCAACTGCTCCCGTCGCCTTGGTAGCAGAGGATCTTAATATGGCGTGCAACATCCATTGCAAAATAATTATATGAGCTCCCTGGTAGCTGAGCTAGCTTTCTTGTATTCTCAAAAGCTACACCCTCGCGTCTGGTATGTAACAACACGGGGTCTAGACTACTATTGTTAGCCGCTGGCGCTCGATCAAGCGTCTTCAAATATTCCAGTGTTGTAGGAGACACAATCCCTCTCCGGATTTCGGATAGCATATGGAACCACCCCTCGTCGCCCTCATGTCGATGTGGGATTTTCAACGACACCGCTTTCAGTTTGCATTGTGGCCAAGAGGTGGTTTGGAAGGCATATTTGGCGGAGTCATTCCACAGGAAGTCGCATGTAGCCCGCCTCCAATCCAAATGGTTGGCGCACCTCAGCCACCGCGTCGGATCCAGACCATATGAATACATATGCCGTTTGTATAATATATCGGTAAGATGGGGGTTGGAAGGGCTTAGATACCGGCGATGTCCCTCTGTCACTAGCCTCTGGCCTGCTTAGGGAATTAGATTAGCTATATATTCTCGGATACCAGAAACCGTGGGCACTACCACATCCGGGGCAGTTCCTAGCCACCTGGTTATCAATAGGGGGCAGCTGATAGAAATCCCCACAGAAGATCAGTTGTATGCCACCTGTAGTTGCCCCATCAAGTCAGGCTATGATACCGCAAAGAGATGACCACACCCACCAAAAGGTCGTGGATCTTTGCGAACTCGACGGCCTATTTCGGCCAGCATGTCAAATAGAGCAGGGTGTACCTACAGAGGGCGAAGTTAGAGACTTAAGTAGGAAGGGGTGATCATAACACCAAGTTTGCTACTACCGGAACAGAGGTAAAGTATGGGAACAGACGTATTGCTTCGAATTTCGAGTCAGCTCAGCAAACACAAATTCCGCAGCCTAGATCATAGAACCGTAAGGTTGGGACGAAAACGTGTTGGCTAGCTAGAGGGAGGATACCGGAGGAGCGCAGCCCGGAGAGACGCCGGCGAGTTCGATGGCTACAGTCTTCTTTCCCCATAACCTTTACCCCTGTTCCAAGCAGCCTGCATTGGCTCTCGGTGACCAAGAGCTAGGGGGTAGAGTGTCCATCTGCGAACGGGAGACCAACCATAGAGATTTCATCCACGATTAAAACCTTAGTTTCTCGCCATAGTCCTAAACGCTTAGAGTACTCGTCAATTGTACCATCGCCGGGTCCAATACCAGCCCAAGAGTGAAGTGTCCGCCCGGCAATATTGTGCGCCGCTACTCCTGTGGGTGCCGTAACACCTACACTTCCACTCCCTTCCTTCCAGTATTTGTATTTCAAATATCGTATAATATACCTTAGGGCGTATGACTTTCCGGTACCAGCTTCGCCCGTCAAGAAAACGTTGTGCCCTTGTTTCACATGTTCCAATGCACGTCTCTGTGCTTCATCTAGTTTATTCCGAGGCCTCAGCATCGGTTTCGTATCTCCAGCTCTGCAAGGATTGAGTTTCGTCAAAATCAACAGAGGATGCCAGAGTAAAAAGAAGTGACGGGAGATGGGTGTTTACAAGTCTGCTTGTCCCCGATGAGAGTTTAGGGGAGACGGCTGAATCCCAAATCTCCTCGCTTGGACGTGGCAAACCCGTAAACAATGTTGTATTCGGCAACAGTGATAAAACGATGGCATCGTATTGATGGTAGAGTGGTGATGATCGCCGCACGGTCGGCTGCGGGGACGAAGGTTGAGCGAAGAAGCCCTCCACGAAAGTTGGAGGTTGTGTCCGCCTAGCGTCTATCGCGTGCGAGCTCAGTGTGTCAGCAATGATATTCTATGTCACGTGACGCACTGTCTCTAAGGATTGCTAGAAAGTAGCGTGGCGCTCCCGTACTTGTGTCGTGATGCAGCGTTTCCCAGAGTACGAGTGGAGTATGGAGTGATGGCTGCGGTCTTTTCGTGCCATATCCTCGCCGCTCCACCCAATTGCGGGCGGAACATAAGAGACCGTCGAGAGGGATAGCAGTGGCTCTACGAGTAGAACTATTTACCGTCCAGTGAGTTCCTGGAACCGAGCACCGCTAAAGGCATAAATTTACCCAACATGTTCGCATCAAACACAAGCCAAAATCTCACTACCGTAATATTAGGACCTTGACCTAACCATCAACTATCATCTTCATCACTCCCGTAAGCTACAAGGCCCATTATCCCAGCTCCCTTTTCCCCATTCCTCTTCTCTTCCTCCTTCGATTCTTGAGCAAG
Source organism: Tuber aestivum (assembly GCA_900010015.1). NCBI lineage: Eukaryota > Fungi > Ascomycota > Pezizomycetes > Pezizales > Tuberaceae > Tuber > Tuber aestivum. The sequence continues at coordinate 41,418 of LN890965.1, read as the reverse complement.
CGCCCCCCCTCTCTCTTTTCCGGGGTCCCTCTCCAACGGCTTCTCTCTAGTCGTAGAACTCCTCCTCCTAACCTTAACCCCCAACGTTCTACTAGCCACCTCCTTCCTCCTCCTCTTTTTTCCACTAGCCCACAAAGCCGTATCCTGATCTCCACCATCTCCACCACCAGACTTATCAGCCTCTGACTGTTGTCTCCGAAAATCATCGAGCCGGCTCTCGAGTTCCTCCTTCCGCGCGTCTTCAACCGCCTTTTCTGTTTTCAGAATTGAGTCCTGCACCAATTAATCTCAAGAGCGCTCGAAGAACTTCAGTGGGGAGGGGGGGGGTGTACCAGATAGTCCACATCATCCTCGTCCAGTGTCTTGAACTGGTTCTTGAACTTCAACTTCTCTTCAAACTCTTCCTGCTTCTTTGCTACCAATTCACCACGATTAGCGACTCTCCCTTTGTATGGAGACAGCGCAATACCTTTATTCGCTTGTAGGATCTCGTACAAGCTTCGCTCGTCCTGCGCTTCCTCCTCTTTCGGCTTCCTTGCCGCTTCAACAGCCTCCTGGGCGGCACTCCATGGGTCAAGGCGAGGGGGCTCGTTAGACGTGTCTTCTGGAATGGCGGTACCGGCGGAGACAAATCCGGAGGACATTATTGACGTGAAAGTTGACGTTTAGTTCACCGCGATGGCCATGGATGACATTTAGTCATCACGGAAGTAACCGTAGAGCCGCATTCTTGGCACTTTCCCTCTCAGGCACAGAATGGGGCAAGAGTGGACGGAACATTTATTTGAGTCTAACCTGCCCAAGGTATACCTGTCAGTTCCTATTACTAGCAAGGATCCTTATTATTATTATTATTGAATCCTCTAATTTATCTGCAATCTAATCTACAGGGAAATGATGGCAAGTGCCCGACGACCGGCACCTCACGAAGTGGATGACTTGGTGGATGGAACATGGCTACCTAGGTTTGGGCGTCCCGGCAAGCCTCCCAGAGGAGATGAGATTAAAGCTGGTTTTGGGAACCTGTTTGATGAGGGTGTTGTGGTGGAAGAGAATGGGAAACGGACCACGGAGAGCATTGGATATAAAGAGGTGTTGATATGAAAGGGCGTTGGTTTTTCGTGGAGGAAGAGAAAACAGAATGCAAAGCTTGTAGGAAGAGATTTTGGGCTGGAAGCTCAGGAAAGAAGGGTGGATCTGAGTTGCCCAAACACCTAAGGAGAATTGAAGCCTCCAAGGAGTTTAGAGAGAAACGGGAGACCTATGAGGACCATATGAGGCGCTCGCTGATGCCTAAGTGGTCGTTTGTTGGGCGTCTGGGGCGAACTAATTGTGGGAAGTGCCGGGGGGCTTGTGGGACAGGGGAGAATTTGGGATTGCACAGAGGACGGATAAAAATTGTTATGAGGTGATAGAGGGATTGCGTGAGGAGCAGGCTCCTCGTGGAGATGTTGATTGAGTCTGTCTAGTAATCTGTTTTGTTTCATTTTGTTTGGGGGTTCCATTGTGGAGGAGTGATTGCGAGACCGGCCTGACGGTGGTAGCGTTTTGCGGTTATTGGTGTTCCTGCCAGCCAACCTTGACTTTGGCTATGAGAGTAGGTGAAAGATTGTGTTGGGTTGGCCTAGAATACCTCATGGAATGCAATGGCTTGGGATAGAGGACCAGAATTGGAATGCTTCCCGGTAGTTTAGTGCCGAATATAGTTTATTGCCTAAATCATGGCCTAAAAAACCCCAAGGCAGGGAACTTCGGTTGGTCCCGGGGAACAAGTGAACAATAAAAATCTCATATATACTGAACACGGTCCATAAGCTGGTGAAGCCGAATTGGCATCGCCGGGTCCACTCACCTTTCTTATTGCTCCCAAGTTGCAGAGGAGGATGAGGTAGATAGGGGTAGGTGTTAGCCACAATGTTTTTATCTCATGCCGAGTCCATTCCCCAACCCTATGAAGCTCCAAGTTCAGTCTTGTGGGCAGGATCGCGATATTTGTTTGAAGTGTTTAGCCCGGTTCAGACCTTCCCAAATGCAAAGGTGAAAAGGAGGGTCAGGAAAATGGTGGTAACGGAAGTTTATGCTATTAACGATCTCCCCCGCCAGTACTCGCATAATCCAAGTTTCAGCACAAAAAATCTCCTAGATAAAAGTCACCTGATTCCTGGACTACCGTACAGTATCTTTGCTCCCCGTGTTCGCTATGTCCTGTTCTCTAGGCTCTCGGTGGCCGCAGAGGTCGCCCCTGTCTTGATATCTAGAGTTTTTTCAACCACAGCGCCCATTTCGAAAGGTATCGCTTCGTGGAAGCGCTCAAAAGATTCCCTTTTTGATTGCCAATAACATAACCTCCGGTTTTCAGTAAAAGCGATAATGGCGGAGAGAAATCCATTATTTACCATCTGAACCCACAGCGAGGCTTGGAGATATTTTGCAGCAAAGGATGCCTGCGGCCAACGACAGTACCCGGGTATCAAGGGTAAGTCTGCCGAACAGGGAGAGAAGGAAGGGAGAGGAGGTGGCGGTGAGAGGGTGAGGTGGAGGAGAGGAGAAAGGATAAATTTGATTTTTGCTTTTGTTGATTTGTTTTTGGTTTTTTCTTCGGGCAGACATGCCGGTGCATATATCATAGAAGGCTTATAGTATTGTAGTTGGTTTAGGTATGATACTACAATCGAAAAGTTTTACATAAAAAAAAAGACTGTCGAACTCCCTCTGGTTGACCTAGCTAGTGCTCGGCCACTTAGAAGACGGGGTTCTCTCTAGAAACTCGGCGAGAGTTCGATTATTAAAATATATTCGGTAACTACCGGGAGGGATTTCAATCCAGGCACTCTATCCCATGACATTACTTTCCACGAGCACCGGTAAGTCAACCCAGCACGACATTTTGCAAGAGTTACACAGACCTTTTCATTTATTAGTGTAGATTAGCTATACAATACAGAAAAAAACATAGGAATTTCAACGGATCAGCCAAGGTTCGACAAATAGATGCTCACACTCTAAGTAGACTACTAGTACTCGAGTACTTGAGTAGAAAGCTAAGCTGTGTCCTACCTCACTGAGGGTGTTGCCTGCTGTAGCTGGGGGCTCACTTGGTCGACTGGGAATTGCGTCATGTTGTGACGCTGAGGTTGCCAGAGATTTGGTGTAACTTGCTTTGTTTGCTATTTAGGGTGCGTCTGGTTGCAACATGAAGCCTTAGATTTACCTGCTCCCTGTGGTCACCAAAATAGCAGAACAGATCATTCTCATTATGCTAGCCCAGTACTAGGAGTTAGAAGAGACCTGGTTTAGGTCTAAGTAGAAGTAGGGCATGCACGATGCTATCTCCGTTGATTATGAATTTTTGCATCACAATGAGGGTATGTAGTATATGGTTGTCACGAACTGTGACTAAGCAAGGCCAATTTCACCTAGCTCGGACTTCCAAGTTATAGGTATATTGGGATTTCACATGACGCACATTAGTGCGCCATAGGATATTATGTTTACTTGTTCGTGACTCACAGTTGTGAGTCACACGATGTTATGATTTTCGCACATGACTCATACGTATGAGTCATGGGTTTCACTCAGGTGACGCGAGTTGCGCACCTGACTTGGTTATTATGTTATGATTGGTTTAAGGCATGTTGCGCAGCGACTCATACGAGTTGTCTGATGGATTTCGCATGACTCATGGTTATGAGTCAAAGGGTTCGCGTGATGCGAGGCATGAGTCATGCCAGGTGAAGAGCTACTATATAAAGGATCACTAGGATCCTGAGTATGAGCTCTTCACACGTTCTTCTTATTTATTTCCTACCTTTAAGTTATTATCAATTAAACCTACCTTTACACTATTTAAGATTTATCTTAAGAAACCCGAGAAGTGTCTTTCCTCTCACGAGGAGAGATTAAGTCCTAAGTGAGGACTAAGAAGAAGAATAAGAAGATAGGCGCGAATACAATAGTAGTCAAAGGACCAGACTATCGGAATCGCGTAGGCATAGGCCTGATAGCTATCACCTTACAGAAAAGTATCGTTACCTGTCGCTAGGTCCTACCCAGTAGGATTCTTAACATTAGAACGTGTCTACAACACGACACTTAACGATTACAACATGGATCCTTTCAACAGAGATCACGAGGGAGACATAGCCATCCAAGACGACAGTCTTGGATTAGGAGGATTGGAAGAAGTGCTTAGCGAAGCAAGTCAAAACGCAGCAAGATCGACAAGTCCAGTCACCCCAGAACCAATCACTCCACCCTTACCAGAACAAACTCCAGAAACTCCAAGACCTGAAAGAATGTCAGGACCAGCACCATCACCTGGACCGCCACCAGCGGGGCCAGCCCTGTTCACTCGAGAAGAAGTGCAACAGATGATACGAGAAGAATACCGAAGCAGAGATCAGAAGCCAAAAGTCAAAACACCACCCAGATACAATGGAGAAAGAAGCAAACTACAAGGATTTCTGGTCCAACTCCTCACATACTTCAATGCAGTAGGGTAGAACCAAGAACACGATGACGACAAAATACGCTAGACCTTAACACTACTTGAAGCAGCAGCCCTACAGTGGGTTACTCCTATAGTGCTCAGTCAGACACCAGTACCATGGACAACCTGGGACAGCTTCAAAATCATATTTGAAGCCCAGTTCATGAATATGGAACTGAGCCAATCGGCATGAAACAAATTGGAAGATATCAGACAAGGAACGAAGAACGTCACCGACTATTGGTATGAATTCAGACTTCTCCAATATGACGCCGAATGCGATAAAGCAACAGCAATGAGGTGGTTCATGAAAGGTCTGAGAAGGACCTATCAAGAAGCCTGGAGATATGGCGAGGAAAAATTCACGACAACAGAAGCCATGGCTAGCTGGGCCATTAGAAAAGAAATTCAATTCGGACAACTAGATTGGATACAAAAGACTCAGCCAGCCTCAAGCCAGTCTAACCAGACATACCAAAAAAACCAAAACATGCCAAGGAACTAGAATGGGACCTATAGGACCACCACGCAAGGAGGCGATGCAATGGACCTGGACGCAACAAGGAAAAGACCGTCGCTCAACCTGGGAAAAGACGAATACCTTAGGAGACGAAACAATAATCTGTGCCTAAGATGCGAAATAGTAGGGCACATGATTAAAGATTGCAGACGGCCTGCCAACCCAAGTCAAGGAAGAAGCCAATAGAACACTAGACCAAGCACAAGATTCCAACCCTGCAGCAATATCAGGGAAATTGATATCGAAGACGAATACGAAACTGTGGCAAAAGATGAAGGTCCCCAGTAATAGATGGTCTGCGGGACCCTCCGAAAGACAAACCCATCTAGACAGCTAACTACTACACTCTTTTAAGTCAGAAAGGAAACAACAATGACAATGATTATATCATGATCCAAACCATAATATATAACGACAAAAAACAAGCAACCAAGATACATGCGATACTCGACTCAGGAGCAACTGAAGACTTCATAGACGAAGAGGTATGCAGAAAACATCACTTAAGGACCAGGAAAACGAAGAAAGAAAGGCAGATCTACCTCACAGATGGAAAACTCAGCGATATGGGGCCAATTACCCATACAGCACAAGTACTTATGAACATTGGGAATCATAAGGAAGTGGCAACCTTCCAAGTGGCGAATCTGCAACACTATGAAATAATCCTAGGGATGCCATGGTTACGACAACACAACCCCACAATCAATTGGGAAGAAGGAAAGGTGGCGTTTACCAGCGAACAATGTACGACATGGTGTCTCAACAGCTCGCCGGTAATATACGCTATACCAGAAGATGAAGCAATCCAAGAGAACCTAGACGTGAGGTTCAATCAAGTTCAACCAAGAAAGGATCCAAGGATCAAAGTCAAGAAGCTAAGCCAAGAAGCAAAGATACCCACAAGAGGGTCCGAAAGGGCAGCAGGACATGACCTGTATGCCAACGAAGAAGTCAAGATACCGGCCAATGGGAAGGTAATTATTCCAATGGGCATAACCATTGAGTTACCACAAGGAACCTATGGGAGTATAGCACCACGCAGCGGTCTCACAGTCAAACATCGACTCACTACCAATGCTGGAGTAATAGACGCCGATTATACAGGTAAATTGAAGGTGGTCATGGTCAACCAGGACAATAAAGACTATATGGTGAGAAGAGGCAATAAGATCGCACAATTGATCATTGAGAAAATCAATGAAGAGGAACTCCAAGAAGTGGAGAACCTGACCAAGACCACCAGAGGAACCAAAGGATTCGGCAGCACAGACCAGGAGAGGCAGCTACAAGAAAAAGCACCAAGGATCGAAATCAACAGGATATCGGCGCGAGCATTCGGGAAATTCTACCGCAAGGAAGAAACAGCAGGAATTCTCAAATGGGATTATCAAGAGCCAGGAACAAGTCTAGCAAAAATCAATATCAGCACAGAGCGAGCCATAAGAAGCCGACCTCAGAAAAAGGACAAACAACTTGACAAGTTGGTACCAAAAGAATACCATCAACACCTAGACTTATTCCAAGAAAAGGAATCAACCAAGTTACTACCACACAGGCCAGATGTCGATCTAGAGATCAATTTCGAAGAAGCTAGCAAAGGACTACCTCAGAAAAGAATATACCCGCTAGGAGAGACCGAACTTGAAGAACTAAGGAAATACATTCAACAGAACCTGGAAAGAGGATGGATTCAGCCATCCTATGCCAATGGAGGATCACCCATCCTGTTTATCAAAAAGAAGGATGGAAAATTAAGGTTATGCATTGATTACCGAGCGCTCAATCACATAACAAAAAAGGATAGATACCCCCTACCTCTAATAGGAGAAGCATTGGATCGACTAGGGTCAGCCAAATATTTCACCACACTGGACATCCGGGATGCGTATCACAATGTCAGAATCAAGGAAGGAGATGAATAGAAAACAACATTCGCGACGAAGTATGGGACCTACCAATACTTGGTTATGCCATCCGGGCTAACCAACACACCTGCCTCATTCCAACGATGGATCAACCAAGTACTTCACAAGTACCTGGATATATGTTGCATCGTCTACCTGGACGATATACTAATATATTCCAAAGATATGGAACAGCATCAAAAGGACGTCAGCAACATAATGGCCAACATCAAAAAATCAGGAATGAGGTGCAAACCCAGCAAATGCGAATTCTACAAAAAGGAAACCGAATACCTAGGATTCATCATCAATGGCGAGGGAGTTCAGATGGACCCGGTTAAAACCAAAGCCATATGAGAATGGGAATACCCAAAGAACAAAACAGATATCCAATGCTTCATGGGATTCTGCAACTTCTATCGAAGGTTCATAGAAGGTTTTAGCTGAACAGCTAAACCACTATACAACCTAACAAAAAAGGATCTAAAATGGGAGTAGGGCACCAAACATCAGCAAAAAAAAACTCTGCGTCTGATGCATGGGCGGCGCGTCCTGACGCCGAGTTTTTTTTTTTTGCGTCCCCTGCGTCCTATGCGTCCTGATTCTGGTTGCAACGCCCCACTGCGTCCCGGGCATCCGGGCTTCCAGCCCCGACGCCCCCCTACGTCGCCTGCATCCCGTCACCACTCCCTCACATGCTCACCTCCGGTACCCTCTGGCCCCGCGGTTGAACGTCTGGATCATGTCCGTACATTGCTACTGCAAAACCGTCGCTCTGATCACAGCGCTCGCGGCCTTGCGTCTGCCTCACCACCTGACGCTCAGCCCCGGCCTCCATCCTCAGGATTCCTGCCTGGCGCCCGCCTTTGTCACCGCGAAATCCAGACCACGTCCTACGCCAGCCAACCCTCCTTTCAAACCCCTACGATGAGCTCCCAGTGTCACCCCCTCCTGACGCTCCGCTCCTGGCTTCTTTCTCCGGATTCCCTCATGGCGTCGCGCGACAATCCTACAATCTGTCCAGTTCCTCCTGCCTGCTCTCGCCACTTCGGAATAACATCAGACTTGAAACGCAACACTCGCTACACTCCCAATTACGCTCTGCTGTGTTGTCTGCTGGTGGCGATCCGTATGAGTGCCTCCCTACGTTGCCGCGACGTTCACATCAGCTGATAGACATCGGAGCCTGCCTCGCGTCCCCTATCCATGATATCGACGACCCCGCGCGGGCAAAAATGTCATGGTTCCTCACTGCAGGTTTGCGGATCCTCCGGCGGACACTTGATTTCTAGCACTTTGTCTTAATCATATTCTATTATTTCTACGTACAGCTTGCTATCAAGAGACCTTTGTCATTCTATGCCCATATTCAAGTTGCCTGTTTGTTGTCGGAGAATTCGCATCTGGTGTTAGAAGTTCTGAGTGTCGCATAATCAATACGTCTGCACGACGTTTGTCAATATATTTCATTAAACGTCCTTAAATCAATGCAACTGTTGACCAGCCATCGCCTGTCTGCCTCCGGAACCAGGTGGGCTTGCCCAAGTATCGTGGCTATGTCCACTATGGTAAACCTTCTCGCATCGGGTCTAGGCTGAACGGTGACAAGATCGTGTAATTCTGACGGACGCCCAGAGTTAACTGCACTCAAAATCTGAACACAAGCGAGTCGATGTATTGTCTTCTGGTGCCTACAATCTCGCAGTTTGAAGAGTGCCATGAGCTTTCCCGGAAGACGGCCGCGGAGCGTACCATACATTTGCTCCCCGCCTGCCTGGACCCAAACCCAATCATTCCGACTAGCCTGGTTTCGAAAAAGCCCGGATCCCGTAGATCTTGCCCGGTGGATGTCGTAAATATCGGTTTCCTGAAAGGTGGGAACTGGGATTTCGAGTTGCGTCAGTAGTTCAAGGGGAAGGAGTCGAAGTATAGCAGGATCGTCGGGGAGGGGAGGCTCTGCGGGCAGCGTCTGGCGGTTATATCGGATCAATTCGGCGCTCGTGTTTTCGGTGGTGATACTCAGGGCATTGCAAAATTCGACCAGACATGCAACATCACCACGGTGCCCGTTCAGGACTCAAAGGCGGGACTCAGCCCCCGGTGCAGGTCCGGTACCGGTTTTGTTCAAAAGGTCGACAATGTCAGCGGGAATAAAAGCTCCTTGGCGTCTTAGTGAATCTAGGTTCAAAAGCCTCATTCGGATCACGTGTTGTCGGCTATAGTTGCTCAGAATCTACCTGGAGGCGTCATTTTTATTCGATCGTCGCCATCCGTCCTTAATCTGATCCTTATGCGCCAGCTCCCCAAATTCAGTTGAATACATGGGAATATTTCCAAACTGGTATATGTGATCACGGAAGTGAGATAGCAGATGCATCTTGATGAAGTTGAAATGACATTTTGACTGAATCAATTCCATTCGTTGGTCGTCCTCCTGCCCGCGATGCTGCTCGCGTATTTTCCGTACCTTCGACCTGGAGTGAGATTTATTCAACTGGGCTTGCTGATGCCATATCCCCCGGACCTGATCCTTCAGTTCGGCTCGTGTCTGGTTCGACATTCGAAATTCTAAGAAGATATCCTTCGTGGCGTAAAACCTGTGGAGATATTGTTCCATATAACCTATAGTCTCTGCTGTATGACTTTTATATTGCGCCATGAAACTGGAATCCAGTAATGACCCGATGCAAGCAAGTGCATGTTTGAAAGGCAGCTGTTGCGCACCGTCCGGCAGTCTCAACGCCATAGCTAAAACTGCTAAAAGACATCGCCCCAAATTGCTCATCTCTTTCCCTTGCCACTGCGTAACCTCCCGGTAAGCTTTTTTGGGAACAAAGAACTCTGGGTACGGCGGCAAAGACTTCCAAGCATTATCAAATGCTTGTAGTCGCCCATGTTTCTTGAGAAATCCTTGAATCCAATCCATCATGTGCTCAAACAGTCCGAGGTAAATTGTATGACGGAGATCGGGCTGGTGCAAGTCAGGCGCAGACACCCGTCGAAGCCTGTGGAAAACGTTCCGCCCGATCTTGACACCCAGAGCGTCGAGTGTGGGGTGGGTCACGTCTGAATCTGACATCTCCGACTCGTCGCGAAGTTGCTGCTCGAGTTCCTCGTTTGTCGCATAATCTCGGGCCTGATATGCCGTGTTCGTGTTGGCACCTAGCTGGTGTCGACGAACCTCACATTTAGTACAGGCGTTGGATTTTATTCCATGAAGGGCGACGTTTTCCATATGGTCCGCAATCCACGCAGCCAATATCAGGAAGCACCTCCGGATGTGCCCATCCGCACAGTCAATTGGGACGCCATCGCACGTAGCATCTTGCAAGAGCTCAAATAAGAGTTCGAATACGCCTTTAAGGGTGTCGGCATTGATTTCTCTCTGGGATCTGTTTGCTGAAGCTGACTGGGGCAACTTAGGAGGGACTGGTAGGAGCGCAAGAAGGAGGATAGCCATCGATCCAGGCCTGTTACACCTAGTCGACGCAAGATTTCCTATCGTAACGTACACCGGCCAGGCCTTCTTGTTACCAGAGAAGTTGGTGAGATGGGTCTGATCGGACATCCCGATAATTGGAACAACCGTGGCGCCGTGTGGAAGGGTTTCCTGTCATAGGTTAGCCAGATCTTTAGTCAAAAGGTGATAAGAAATTGGTATAGTACTTGAACTTCCCACCACCAGTCTGCGGTATGCATTTCAGCATATACTCGGTGTCCATTGTGATCGTATTCACGTTGCGGTGCGTAAATAAGATCTTCTCTATAGGTCATCTGACAAAGAAGATATCGGACACAGTCTAGAAGGTTACGGTGGAAGAAAGGTAACGTTCTCATGCCATCATCCACTTTCCCTTCGTACCATCGCAGATACGGCCTGTATGGATCCAGTATATGGAAGTGGTTCTCAAGTGTATGTATTGAACGGTAGCCGACGGATGCCGAATTACCAAGGCCACTTGAAAAGAACTCATTAATACGCGACTTGGGGACTTTGCTGTGAATAAACCAAGATGCAAGTTTGAAATCGTGCGCGCACGCGAATGGAGCCCATGGGTCCTCCGCTAGATTCTGGTTGTCTCGTTCAAATCCCTTCACCTTTCTAATGGATTCCCCAGCGCCAGGAAAAATAGCCAGTTCGCTGGGCGCTGAGGACGCGTCGAACACACTGCGTGATTCCATACAGGACTCCTCTATAACCTGCGGATTCAACGAGTCAGATAAGTAATCCATAGGATCACCCTCCGACTCATAGTCGGAATCCGTCTGATCCATCTGGTGGAAAGCGTCATGCCGGCGTAATGGGTCAGATTCCCTCTGGCGAAAAGGACTGTCCGAGGTGGTTGGCCGTGTAGTCGACGCGAGAAGAATAGGTAGATTGGTATGGGCGATGCACAGGTGTTTCCGGTAAGGGCCTGCCCGGGCGTATTTGCGGCGACAATAAGAACATTTGATAGGCATTACGGGAGTGAGTGCTGTTGAATTTTTGAAGTGCAACGCAAGTATTCAGACGTGAGCAGAATGCTCAAGTTTTGTTGGGTGGTTCGGGGGAGCTAGGTCACGGCGTCCCTCAAAGGGAGCTATAGTCGAAGTTGTTTAGCGCATGCCCGGTGTATCTCACGAGCACATGGGTTCGAGTTTGTTTTTATGTATCCAGTTCCGTTAGTACTAATAATTTGTTTCCAATTTCGGAGAGTCACTGGACATACTAAGTTTTCAATCTTGAAAGAGAGGCTGGCTCTGACGTTGGCATCGTGCGAAGTTTCCATTGCTGTATTGATTATGTTGAAAATTGTTCCTGATGACTAGGATGTCAGGAACCCCGATGTATAAATGGAGGATCAAGAATGCAGGAGTGTCGTACCAGAAAGACTTTCCACAAGGTACACTATCCACAACGCCCATCATATCCATACCCGGAAAAGTTCAGACGAAGACGAAATGGCTCAAAACAATAACGTACAATACGTCTATATGGTGAATGTGGCTAAGGGAAAGAAAGCTCTAGCCGGACCTACAC
>LN890964.1:834757-845000 GCA_900010015.1 Tuber aestivum | reverse complement strand
AGGGCTTAAAACTACCCTACCGTTGAATACTTAAGTGTTGATTTATCTCTTAATATTGCTAACAGGATGACTACAAAATTTGTCTTCAACACTACTAACATATTTAAACTACAATCTTTTACAAATACTTCTACTTACCTCTACAAGTATAAAGAAGGAAGATGGTCGAGCGTAGGTCGAGGGGCCTCTAGTCAATATGTACTGTAAAGCTTATCTGAAAACGTGCGATCTATCTGATAAGGAGCGCGCGGTTTGACACCCGCCACCCAGGGTATTTCTGATACTGCGCGCGCATGACCAACTCTGCACTGCCATGTACTTCTGGGACTGTTAAACCATGACCCACTCTGCACCACCCTGTACTTCTGAGACTGTCAATCTATGATCAACTATATAGTATGATGTATCTTTCAGCATACATACAGGAAAACATACAAACTATATAAAAAATAAGATAAAATCAAAATAGAAAAGAAAAATCAATGTATTATGTAATGCTGGAACAAAATGGAAAAAAAGTAGACCAAAGTAGGAAAACAAAAACAAAAAACGAGAATTATGGAAATAAATAATATAAAGTTAATATAAAGCATAACCAAGCCAAGCATCTGACTGTTCTCCTTTTGCTATCCTTGCTGGGTCTGTATTCAGCTCTGTGAGAAAATTTTCTATTCCAGAATTGAACAAACCTAATCTATGACTAAATGTATGAATGAAGAAAAAAATTACTGCAAAAATAAAAAGAAATTAAAAATTAATAACAGAGCTCAGAACCGGAATACCAACAAATAAATAATAAAAGCTGAAAAAATACCTTGAAAAAACAATTATAAAATCCTGTACCCTATACTCTATATTGTTGTTTCTTACCTAAAGGGTTAGGGCATATACTTTGAACTTGACAGGAAAGTCACGGCCAGATCTTCTATTTAATCATACCTCCTCTCCCTTTCCTCTTTCCTGTCGGGTCCACCTTCAATCTTGAACGGCCCATTTTCTTTTTTTATCTTTTTTCCTCCAACCTCAGCAACAAAAAAAAATATACCAACAAGAGACACAATTTTCTATCATTATCCCCTCTTCAATTTTCAAAACAAATTCAATTTACAAATCACTGATTCAGAATATAGGAGGAACCGCACAAAGAATGCAACGGTGCGCTCGGTGTAATGTGCGGAAACCTACGGAGGCTTTCGAGAAAGATGTCGAGGGGAGGCTGAAGCGAACATGCCGTGGGTGCTTGGTAAGTAAACAACAAAATAAAGTACATGCTACTTATTTGATGGATTGATTTAATAACTACTTTTGTGGAAACAGGACAGGCAAAGGGGTGGTAAAAGGCCACTTGGTATGGGGAGAAGGGTAGAGAGTACTTCCCATACCGATAGGGGAGAGCGGAGTCAGGATTGTTTGGTTCGTATTACTCTGCTTTAAAGGATCATAGTTAATGGACAAAGAAGTAATACTAATACAAAATGAGAAACAAAATAGGCAGAGGTGAGTACTCCACGAACTAGGTTGATACTAACTATAGGGGGTCTCCAAGAGAGTCTTCCTAGAAGTCCACCAAGGGCAGGAGCACCAGAAATGGTAAGTCCTCGCTTATGTGAGACTGAAGGGCAAGTACTGGGAGAGGTACCCCAGGATGCAGGTAAGATCTTCAAGTAATATTAAACAAGTATAGTACTAAATATTCTATCTGATCCAGCAGTAATAGGAGAAATAAACAGGTGTACCCGGTGTCGTCGTGACAAACCTCTGGGTGAGTTTGATAGGGACAACCAGGGTAACTTGAGACGGTCATGCAGAAACTGCTTGGTATGACTTTTTCTTAGATTTCAGTAATTGAAATAAGGTACATGGATTACTAATAAAAGGAGTATTATACAGGTTACGACGAGAAATCGAAGGCACCAGGCTCTCTCAGAGCAACGCTCCGCGGCTGCAATTTTGGTAATGGACCCTGGGATTGAAACTGAAGAAGTTCAAACCACAAGGTTCCGTGCTTTTATTGCGGAGCGAGCACATTGGACTTGCCATAATTTAGGTCCAATGAATGTTGTTTGTAGTAGCTGCCATGCACTGCACTGGGCTGCAGAGCGACCAAGATCTACGCCAAATATGCAACTAGGAACATTTGAGTCCTGTTGTAAGAAAGGCGATGCTGGTGTGGAGAAGTTGCAGCCATTGCCTGAGCCTCTTAACACCTTGATGACTGGAGTAGATAGTCAATCAAGGGCGTTTCGAGGTCAGCTTCGGCACTGGAATAACCAGTTTGCCTTCACTTCACTCAGCTACAATATGGATGATCGTCCAACTGCAACTGGAGAAGGTTTTCAACTTTTCCAAGTCCATGGAATGATCTACCATCATCAAGGACCACTGGTTCCACCAGCTGGTCGTGATGCCCAATATTCACAAATCTACTTGCATGATCCGGCCTATGCTGCCCAAGTGAGATCTGAAAGAGCTCGTGATTTGGATCCGATGTTAATCAGTTTACTGACTGGGATGTTGCAAGATTGTTGTCCCCTGATCCAGCTGTACCTTACAGCGAGGGAGAGATTTGCTCAGCAAGCTCAACAGGAACACAATTTTCGCATCATTCTGGATCCACAGTTGAACTTGATTGTACGTTCGGGGGCAGATATGAGAAGGGAAAATATTCCAATAGCAGATGAGGTCGCAATGATTCTGCCCGAGGAATATGGAGGTAGTGGGTTCAGGGATATTGTGTTAGCAGAGCGATTAAATGGGGAGGTGCCTCATCGCGGCTTCTCCATCATCAATCCTAACCATGCCTTGTATCTGCCACTCCACTACATTCTCCTTTTCCCACGTGGTGAAGCTGGTTGGCACTGGGGCATGACTCTCAATATGGTAGGCAACAATCGGCAGCAGAATAGACTCCCACAAAGAGCATTCTATCGATTCCGTCTCCATACCGGGACTGATGAGCCATCAACAATTCTCCGTGCACAAAGGCTATTTCAACAGTTTGTAGTTGATGCTTGGGCGATCTGTGATCAGAACAAGCTCAGCTGGCTGCGGTCAAATCAGGCTTCCTTGCGGACCGATTTGTACAATGGCCTAGAGGATGTGTTAGGCAAAGATGATGTCAACTTTAATGAGGTCGGTCGGAGAATAATTTTGCCAGCCAGCTATGTGGGAGGAGATAGATTTATGCAGCAGCTTTACCAGGACAGCATGGCACTGGTTCACCACTTTGGCAAACCGTCCCTCTTTATCACGTTCACGGCTAACCCCAAATGGACGGAGATTCAGTTGGAGTTGCTTCCTGGTCAGACTGCGGCTGATCGTCCAGATCTGGTAGCTAGAGTCTTCAATCTCAAGTTACATGATTTGCTAGATCAGATAAAGAATAAGCACATCTTTGGGTATTGGCAGGGTTGGGTTTGGACAATTGAATACCAGAAGTGTGGACTTCCACATCTGCATCTTCTGCTCTTTTTGAGACCAGACCCACAGTTCCTGACAGCGGCTCGAATTGATCAAATAATTTCCGCAGAACTTCCAACTGAGAATGATCCCATGGGTCAGAAGTTACGGAGTATCATCCAGAATACAATGGTTCATAGCCAGTGTGCTGGAGGAAATGGTCAAGCATTGTGCATGAAAGATTTGAATCCGTGGGTTGTCACTACCTGTCACAAGGGCTATCCCCGTGAGTTTCAGGCAGAGACTATTATACAGGCAAATGGGTATCCACTTTATCGCCGACGTGATATGGGTGAATCCTTTACTATTCCTGTACGAGGATCTGCGGGTACAGTTACAGCATTGATGGATAATCGTAGGATTGTGCCCTACAGCCCCTACCTGTCACTACGTTACAATGCTCATATTAATGTAGAGGTATGCGGGTCAGTACAAACTGTGAAGTATATTCACAAGTATGTATACAAGGGGGGAGATCGAGCAACAATCACTGTGGCCTCAGAGCACGATGAGATTAGACGCTACCTTCATGGACGATATATAGGTCCCACTGAAGCTGTATGGCGCCTGTTCGAATTCGATACTCACAAGGAGCAACCACCTGTGATGCGACTTGCCGTACATTTACCAGGCCAGCAGGCAGTTTACTTCTCTGGCCTACAGAATGAGGAGCAGATCCGTCAACGTGTCCAGAGTGCGTTGTCAACCCTGATTGCATTCTTTGAATACAATCAGAGGAATGAGGATGGGAAAGAGTACTTGTACCAGCAGTTTCCAGAGCACTTTGTATATGTCCGCAATGTTGGATGGAACAAAAGGCAGATGGGAACTGCAATTGGTCGTATGTATTCTGCATCTCCCTTCATGGGTGAAAGATATTATCTTCGCCTACTATTAACTGTTGTCCGTGGTGCTATCAGCTTTGAGCATCTTCGAACAGTTGATGGTATGGTGTACCCTACATTTAAAGAAGCCTGTATAGCATTAAGGCTACTAGAGGATGATGGTGAATGGCAAGCCATGTTTCAAGATGGTGTGCGGTTCATGACTGGATGGGCATTGCGACATTTGTTTGCTTTAGCTCTACAGTATACTACCATTACTAATCCTTATGCTATTTGGCAACAGTTTGCCCGTGATCTTTGTGATGATCTGCCACAGCTTCTGGAATCTGGCAATGTGGCTCTTCCCACAAATGTTATTGATCATGAAGGAATGCAGGATGTTCATCTGGATTATGGTTTGTACCTGATTCAACAGGATTTGAATGAATATGGCAAATCCCTGTCTGATTATGGTTTACCTCAACCTGTGCTCCATTGGGTAGCTCAAAACCCTAGAACAAACAATGCCATGATAGAGGAAGAGTTAGGCTATGATCTGCTGGTTGAACAGGAAGCGAGTGATGTGATGATAGCACAGCTGAACTCGGAGCAGAAAGATTGCTTTTGGGAGATAGTGAATGCTGTGGAGCAACATGAGCAGAATCCTCGCAGAAACCGCAGGTTGGGCTTCTTTCTTCAAGGGCCAGCTGGTACTGGAAAGACATTCCTCTATAAGTGCTTATGCAGCTACTTTCGTGCTAGGGGAAAGATTATTCTTTGTGTTGCTTCCTCCGGGATTGCAGCACAATTGTTACCAGGAGGCCGTACAGCTCACTCGAGGTTTAAAATACCTCTATCTAATGCATCCCTCACTGGATGCAATATTACAAGCACCTCGCCTTTGGCCCAGTTGATCAGAAAGACATCATTGATCATTTGGGATGAGGTACCGATGCAACACAAGTCCTGCTTTGAGGCAGTAAACTGGACACTCAATGACATTTGTTATGTGGATGATAGTTCTCTGTTTGGTGGTGTTCCTACTGTACTAGGTGGGGACTTTACTCAAATCTTGCCGGTGGTACGGCGAGGTTCACGGCAGGCAACAGTACAAGCCTGCCTTCGGTACAGTTCTATCTGGAACCATTTGCAGGTCTTGAGGCTTAAGACAAGTATGAGGATTAGGGTGAGTAATACCAATCAGATCTTTATCAACTTTCTTGAAAGTTTGATCAAAGATCATTCTTTGTATGGTAAAGTTACTCTACTAGCATATATCCGAAAAGTTGGAACAGTTGAGAACCTTTGTGATCAACTGTATCCACAGGCACTCTTGAATGAAGCTGTCACCAATCATAGTGCTCTAATTGGAAGAGCCATTTTGGCATTCAAGAATGACACTGTGAATGACTTCAATGACTTAGTTCTTGATAGAATGCCTGGGACAGAACACCGCTATGAGGCAAGCAATAAGGTAGAACTCGGCGAGGATGCCGCAGCTTCTGAACCCTATGCGGTAGAGTATTTGCAAAGCATTAACTTGGCTTCAATTGCACCTTCATGTCTCAGACTCAAGATTGGAGTACCACTAATTCTCATTCGGAATCTAAGTCCAAAGAATGGGATGTGCAATAGGACTAGATTAATATTGATTGGGATTGCACGTGACTGTCTTCAGGTTACAATACTGGGAGGTAAGTGGGATGGTGAGATTCGCCTCCTGCCAAGGATAAAGTTGACTACAGGTGATGAAGATCTGCCTTTTGTTCTCGAACGGAAGCAGTTCCCAGTCCGTATATGCTTTGCCATGACAGTGAATAAGTCCCAAGGGCAGTCTCTGGAGCAGGTTGGTGTGGATCTCCGCACTGATGCCTTTACACATGGGCAGCTTTATGTTGCTCTGTCACGGGTAACCTCTCTGGATGGTCTTACAGTTTTACCTTCCAGTAATACCCCGAACAGTACAGAAAATATTGTGTACCCTGAGGTACTTCAAGGATTATATGAATGTAAGTTTCCCAGTCTCTGTACAATATTACTCTTTTGTCTATATCATTTCTCACTAATATATTTAATCTTTAAATAGTGTCATGATTTTATGTCCATTACTACTCAGGGCACAAGATACAATTAAGCACCTTATGATGACAATATAAGTTCTGAAGGTATATAAAATTAAATGTCTAATGATGACAATATTAGTTCTGAAGGCATAGAGGTTTTGCTTTGCTTTACTTTTAAGTTTTATATTAAATTTATTTTATCGTTTCAACATTTTATACTAAATTATAATATTTTTATATTTTATAAATGCAGGATGCTAAATACTTAATAATGACCATATGAGTTTTCAAAGAGCAAGTCTCTTGTTTCAAGTTTCTTTGAAATTTCCTTTTAAGTTTGTTTCATTATTTTTAGCTTACTACCTTATTATGAGAATTTTTTTATAACATTACCTTCTGTTTATATTCTTGCCTGATATCTATATTTAACCAAAATAATATGTGTTCTTGCAACATAACTGTCTGTATTCAATTTTCTTTTAGTTTTCATATATAGTATTTGCTTTTATACCTAAATTATAAAGTTGTTTGTAACAGTTG
The DNA here is from genome assembly GCA_900010015.1 of Tuber aestivum. Lineage (NCBI taxonomy): Eukaryota > Fungi > Ascomycota > Pezizomycetes > Pezizales > Tuberaceae > Tuber > Tuber aestivum. Next base: position 838,114 of record LN890964.1, on the reverse strand, counting down.
TAAACCGTAATACAGTAATTATTTGAGAAAGAACTTCAGTTACTAAGCTACTTAAGAAATGAATACAATCTCTGCGGTCATAAAATAAAATAAAATAAAATGTTAAGAATACAAACTGATCCCGTAGGGCTCAGAGAGCAGCTAGTCTATATGTACTGTAAAGCTTATCTGAAAATGTGCGATCTATCTGATAAGGAGTACGCGGTTTGACACCCGCCACCCAGGGTATTTCTGATACTGTGCGCGCGTGACCAACTCTGCACTGCCATGTACTTCTGGGACTGTCAAACCATGACCAATTCTGCACCCCCTGTACATCAGAGACTGTTAAACCATGATTAACGCTACTGTACAATATATTTTGTCTCACTTATACCATGAACTAAATAAAATGAGCAGAACAATAGAAGCAAGATATTATAAATAAAATCACAGAGTAAATCAAATACGAATTGAAGATAAATAAAAAATAAGTAATTGCAATTAAGAAAGAAGACAAAGAAGGAAAAGAGGCCGGATAGTTAAACATATAAAGTATAAAGATAAGAAAATAAAAGCAATAAGAAAATGCAAGAACAAATAAATAAAGAGAATTGAGAAAACAAATTAATAAAAATAAAAAGAAAGAAAAAAGTTAATGGTAAAAAATAAAATTAAAAACAATCGTACAAAACATAAAAATTTAGTAATAAGCCCTGAAACCTATATCCTATCTGGTTGTTTTTACAGGTGGTACAAAGAGCTATTTCTGGAATATCTGACCCCTCTCAGATCTCTCCTGTCTATATAAGACCATCCTCCTCCCCTCTTTCCTCTTCACTCTCCACCTTCTTTCCACTTTTCTCAGAACCTCCATTCCTCCCCACCCCCTGTTGTTTCATCTTCTTCTTACCTTTTTCAAAAACCAGAAAGGTAAAAGAAAAAGAAAAATAAATAAATAAAAAAAAAACAAAATACAAATAAAATAAAAACAAAGAAAAATAAAATAAAATAAAAATAAAATAAAAACAAGAATTGCAATAATAATTGGAATAACAACAATAATCACTATAACAAGAATACTAATAATAAAAATAGGGATATAAACAATTATAAGAATACTAATAAAAAGAAAATACAAATACCAATCAAAATCAAAATCAAAATACAAATTAAAATAAAAAAACTATAAATAAAAATAAAAATAAAAATAAAATAAAAATCAGAAATGCAATAACAATTAGAATGACAACAATAATAGCTAAGAAAAATACTAATAATAACAATAGGAGTAAAAACAATTACAAGAATACTAATAAAAAGAAAATACAAATACCAATTAAAATTAAACTAAACAATAATAATAATAATTATTATTATTATTATTATTATTATTATTATTATCAGAACAATATTAAGAATAACAATAACAATAACAATAAAGCTGACAATACTAATAACAAAAATAATAACAAGAACAATAATATTACTACTACTAATACCAATAATAATAATCAAGGAAAATAACAAAGAAAAATAGAAAATAAAGAGAATGGTAAAAAATATTATCTAATAAGTGATACATCATAAGCAATATAATATTAAGGCAGGAATTTACTAAGATACTTAATGATATAATCAATGGCTATTATAATATTAAGAGATCTTTATTACCCCACCTTCAAGTAATCAATAAATTGAAACTATATAGATATATCCTTAAGGTCTTAAGGGGGCTGCTAATGATTGTTCAAGTTTGCTACCTTGAAAATTCTTGATGTTGTAGGCAGGACAGGTATAAAAACTATAAGCTCTCACAATAAAATTATTAGCAACTTAGTAGGAGTCAGTTAACCCTACCTTATAATATACCTAATACTAATTATACTAACAATCTAATAACAACCAGAAGAAAACAAATAGACCTTGCAGTAAATTGTATTTCCCTGTTCAATGTTTAAACAAAATTAAAATCTGTAACCTCTTAATAGACTGATCCCGTAGGGCTCAGAGGGCAGCTAGTCTATATGTACTGCGCAACAATCTCTCGGCGCGCAATCCATCTGATAAGAAGGGTGCGGTACAGGACGTGCACCAGAGGGTATATCTGAGACTGTGCGCATGACCAACTCTGCCCTGCCATGTACTTCTCAGACTGTCCATTGTGATCAACTCTGCACTACCCTGTACTTCTGAGACTGTCAAACCATGATCAACTCTGCTCTGCAGTATATTTTCCATCACTCATATCATGAATAGAATAAAAAAAACTCAAATAAGAAAAGATAGTCTGAATAAAGCCAGGAAACAAATCAAACGGTGATAGAAAATAAATAAAAAATTACAGAGTAAGATTAGAAAAGAAGTTGCAGTAAGAAATACAAGAGGTTGGATAGTCAAAGCTGTTAACAATGAAGCTGAGCCAATTTGAACAATTAAATACATTGGTGAAGGTATAAATAAAAAGAAGGTAAGAAATAAATTAATAAAAGTAAAAGAAAAGAAAAAAATGAATAGGAGAAAAATGAAATAAACATGAAGAATAATAGTACAAAAGGTAAGAATTTAGTAATAAGCCCTGAAACCTGAACCCTATCAGGTAATTTTTAGAGGTGGTAGAAATCCTCTTCTCTCAGTATATCTGAGCTCTCTCATCTCCCTCCTGTCTATATAAAGCCACCCTCCCCCCTCCTTTTCTCTTCACCTCCACTTCCTTTCCTCTTCACTTCCTGCCTCCTGTCCCCTCCACTCACCACCTCCTGTCCTCTCCACCCCCTGTCCTTGCTCTCCCCCACACCTTTTCAAAAATCAGAAAAATTACAATAAAAATTACAATAAAAATAAAATAACAATAAAATAAAAATAAAATAAAAATAAAATAAAAATAAAATAAAAATAAAATAAAAATAAAATAAAAATAAAATAAAAATAAAATAAAAATAAAATAAAAATAAAATAAAAATAAAATAAAAATAAAATAAAAATAAAATAAAAATAAAATAAAAATAAAATAAAAATAAAATAAAAATAAAATAAAAATAAAATAAAAATAAACTAAAAATAAAATAAAAATAAAAATAAAATAAAAATAATAATCATGATAACCACAACTACAACAACAATAATAATAACAACAATGATAACAACAATAACAACAACAATAATAATAACAATAACAATTATAATAAGAATAATAAGAATAATAACAACAACAACAACAACAATAACAATAACAATAACTATAACAAATACTACAACAATTACTACAATAATTATAATAATAATCACTATAACAAATACTACAACAATTACTACAATAACAATTACTATAACAAATACTTTAATAATTACTATAATAATTACAATAATAATTACTAT
>LN890964.1:763237-801468 GCA_900010015.1 Tuber aestivum | reverse complement strand
AAAGGCAGTTCCAGTCCGGCCAGGGGGGGGGAAGAACCGACGAACAAATTTGCGAACACGGGCACATCATCAGCCACCCATGACGCCTCACTGGCAGGGCCAGCCACCACCCCGGGCTCAGCCACGAATGGCTCAGGCGCCTGCAACCCCGCAGGGAAGGACGCCACAGTGGGCAGCCGCACCGTAGCCACCTCCTCTTCTTCATCAGCCACCCCCCCGCTGGGAGGCGGCGTCATGTCTCCTGGCCCGCCGAACGGAGGGGAGGGCGGACGCCCAGCCGCAACCAGGGCGGCACGCTCCTGTTCCGACAAGTGGAGTCGACGAGACAGCACCGAGACGTGGTGGCGAAGGCGCGAAACCTCCTTCCGAAGAAGAGAAGCCTCATCGACCGACGCCGAAAGGGAAGACAAGGCCGCAGCGACCTTGCCCGCCGAAAGGGAAGAACCTCGCTTAGACATCGAAGCGACCGACCGAAGTGAACGAACGACGGAAACGAAGAACCTAAAGGCAACAAACGTAAGGACAAGGCCTTACGAGGTTAATAAATGTAAGCGAAGGTAAAGATTCCTTCGCGAACAAGGCCTGAAGTTATCGTGAGATAAAGTCAGGGACGACGTGGAGTTTAGGTGGATCCTTGGAACGTAAGAAAGGGTGTCCGAAGGAGATTACCAGAATGCGTAAAGAAAGTAAAATATAAGGGGGCACACCCCCTTATATAGGCAAAAAATCCTCCTCGATCACTAATACAAAAGAAAGTTCTTGGCGTGGCGCGCAGCCGCGGTCCTCCCGTTAGGTTCCAGCATGTTCCGCCACACAGCAACCGATCCCAGTACCATCACAAAGAAAATCCTACTGCGCAACCAAAGAAACCTAACCAAATGTATGCAACCAAAACCCTAATGCATATTCTGCCTCCATGGCTGGGTGGCCGTGACACTAGCTCCCCTCTCCGACGCCGAAGTCCTCTGAGGCGCGCTATTCCGGTAAGGGCCCAGGCTTATTGGGGTAGCGTTCGTGGAACCGTTCTAGGGCCTGAAGCCCATTGACAGAGTCGGCAGGTTCCCAGGTCGCCTCTGCATACCCTCTCCACTTAATGAGGTACGGGAGGCAGTTGTGGACGAATTTGGCATCCAGGACCTCCTCTACTTGCCATTCTTGTTCGCCGTCTACCTCCACTGGTGGTGGCGGCGGTATTTCCTGGCCGGGGAGGGGATCGTGTGAGGCGAGGTCGAGGAGGGAGACGTGGAACACGTTATGGACCTTCATGGTTGGGGGATGGTCCAGCCGATAGGCATCGGTTCCTATCTGGGCAAGGACGGGGTAAGGGCCGAGACGTTTGTTATCAAGCTTCATGGAGGGTCGTTTGGTTCTGATATTCTTAGCATTGAACCAAACGTGGTCTCCGACCTGGAAGTGAGGGGCCGGGAGTCTCCCTCTGTCGGCGTATTCCTGTTGGCGATCCTGTGCGAAGGTGATTTCGGACCTTAGGTGGTTGTGGATGGCTTTGATGCGATCCACGAAAGTTCCAGCAGAGGGTTCATCGGTGGCCTCACCCGGGGTTTCCAAGAAATCCATCCGGGGGTCGTAACCGTGGTTGGCGAAGAAAGGGGATACGCCTGTGGTCTCCGAGGCATGGTTATTGGCAGCGAACTCGGCCATGGGGAGCCAGAGGGACCAGTCGTCCTACTGGTAGTTGACGAAGGCCCTCAAGTATTGTTCCATAATGGCATTGACACGTTCCGTTTGGCCGTCGGTTTGGGGGTAGAAGGCCGTGGACATCTTCCTATCCACTTGTAGCCTTTCACACACGGTCCTCCAGAAGTCTGCCGTGAACTGAGTACCACGATCGGAGGTGATGGTCTTGGGGAGGCCATGATGTTTCCAAATGTGGCGGAGGTATAGTTCCGCAAGGGTGGGGGCATCAATGGTATTGCGGCAGGCGATGAGGTGGCGCATTTTGGACATTCTATCTACCACCACTAGAATAGCATCGTTCCATTGGCTCCATGGCAGGCCAGTGACAAAGTCCATGGAAATGTGTTCCCACGGGCGGTCGGGTATCGGCAGGGGGTGTAGAATGCCAAAGGGGGCATGTCGGGAGGTACGGCTTCGTTGGCACACATGACAGTTGGCTACGAAGCGGCCTATGTCACGTCTCATTCCCGGCCAAACATAGCGTCGGGACAGGAGTTCATGGGTTTTGGCGCGTCCTGGGTGCCCTGCCGAAGGTCGGTCATGAGACTCCTGTATAAGTCGCAAGCATAGTTCGTCATGTTGGGGGACATAGATCTGATCGCAGTAGAGCAGCCGGTCCCCATCGCGTTTGCATTCGTTAAGTGATAGGAGGCGGGAGTGCCTGTCACCTTTGTCGAGGGCGCGGAGAACCTGGATTGGAATCGTGTCAGCTTTGTACGCATCTTTCCAAAGTTCCTCAATGGGGGATGCTCCGGTAGGGAGCGTAATGTTCGCCAACAAACTCAGAGACTGAGACTTCAACACCACTTGGGTCTGATGGTTCCATCGTTCATCCAACTCCTCAGCGGTCTCGTTCTTCATACGGGTTAGGGCATCGGCTTTGCCTTTCAACTTCCCAGGTTGGTATTCGATCTGGTAGTTGAACTGGGACAAGAACTCAGACCAATGGGCTTGGCGGTTGTTCAACAGCCTCTTGGTGGTGAAATGCTTGAGGTTGAGGTGGTCGGTCAGGATGGTTACCTGTCTTCCCAGGAGGTAGCAATGCCACTCTTCAAAAGCTCTGACGACGGCCATGAGTTCCTTATCGTAGATGTCATAGTTGCATTCTGCAGGACTGTGTTTGCGGGAATAGTATGCAACAGGATGGAGACGTCCACTGTCGTCTTTTTGGGACATCACGCCAGCAGAGACGAGGTTGGAAGCGTTGGTTTCTATGATCACTTCCTTGTGGAAATCGAAATGGGCTAAGACAGGAGCCGAGGTAAACGGTTTCTTTAACCGTTCGAAAGCCCGTTGACACTCGGGGGTCCAGACGAAGGGGCGGATCTTCTTGGTGAGGGCAGTGAGAGGGCGTGCCAGTCGGGAGAAGGCGCGAATGAAACGTCGGTAAAAGTTGCCGAAGCCCAGGAAGGCGTGTACCTTGCGCACCCGGTCAGGTACAGGCCACTTGGTAACAGTTTCCACCTTGGCGTTGTCCATTCTGATGCCCTCGGGACTGATGATGAACCCGAGGTATTCCACATGAGTGACATGGAACTCACATTTCTGTGGCTTGGCTTCGAGGTCAGCCTCCTGTAACACTTTGACTACCCAGCGCCCGTGTTCGACATGTTCCTCTTCCGTTTTGCTGTAGACAAGAATGTCGTCGAGGTAAGCCGTACAAAACCGGTCGAGCCCATGGCGGAGCACTTTGTTAATAAAGGCCTGCAAGGTGGCAGGGGCGTTGGTGAGGCCAAAGGGCATGACGTTAGAATCGAAAAGTCCGTAGTGAGTGCGGAACGCGGTTTTCCATCGGTCCCCCGGGTCCAATGGGACTTGGTTGTAGGTCCCACGGATATCAATCTTGGAGTAAATCTTGGCCTCAGCAATGTTCATGAAGGTTTCCGTTAACAGTGGAAGCGGGCCGCGGTCCTTGATGGTTCCTTCGTTCAGGCCCCTATAGTCTATGCAGAGTCGCAGGGTGCCATCCTTTTTCTTAATAAATAGTACCGGGGAGGCAGCTGAGGAGGTGGAAGGACTAATAAACCCTTTGGCTAGGTTTTCGTCGATCCATCCTTTTAGGGCGGCGAGTTCTGGATGAGACAAGTTGTAGAGGGGACCGAAGCGGGGGTTAAAGCCAGGTTTTAGCGGTATTTTGTGATCCATACCGGGTCGACTGGGCGGCAGTTGGATTTGTTCATTTTCTAAGAACACCGGTAGGAAATCATAGTACTCGGAGGGGACAATTTCTTTGACTTCTTGTTGTTCCAACACGGCGTGGTCTAGGGCGCGTTGGAGAGCGTAGGCCTTGAGGAAATGGGGAATTTCATAATCGATTCCTTGGATGCCGGTTACGTCGGGGGTAAAGTTTTTGAGGCAGTAGGCGGATTCAAAGGTGACGGTGTTGGAGGCGAAGCGGATGGTGACATCGTGTTGTTTTAACCAAGGAATACCAAGGGTAAGGGGGTAACCACCAAGTTTGGTGATAAAGGCCGGGACGGATTCGAGATGGTCATTTATTTTCAGGTCGAAGTCGGTGAGGTGAGTAATGGCTCCAAGGCTGATGGGTCTCCCATCGATAACGGAGAGGTGTATAGGTTCCTTGAGTTGGGTTAAGGGAAGGTGGTGACAGCTAGCGAAGTCTTTATCCATGAAAGCATATCCAGTTGCTCCAGAGTTGATGAGGGCGTGGGTTCGGATTACGTGTTGGTTGTCTATGATATCACAGGTGACTACCAAGTGGTTATCCTCAATTCCATTTTCCATTTCGTCCAGAGATAAACTAGAGATAACTAAACTAGGAGAAGACTTAACATGTCCCATGTCAGTGCCGGAGGCTGCACATGGGACCACTAGTTTTCCGACTCTACTTGGGCGGGGAGGGGCTCCTCAGGAGCGGGGCCGCTATGGGTGCTGGCCCCATGCATGGGGCGGGGTCCCTTATTGGGACAAACGCGAGCCATATGTCCATGTGCTCCACAGTTCAAGGAGAGTCCCGGGTTGATTCGCTATTGTCTTTAGGCGGTGGTGAGCTTTCGATGACCTGCAGAGAGGTTCATGGGGCCGGGGGCAGTACCAGTGGATGTGGAGGTGGAGGCGGGAGGAGCCGTGGGGGTACGTGGTGCGGCTGGAGTAGAGGTTCTCCATGAGGTTGAGGGGGAGCCTTTCATTTCGGCTGTAACGGGGGCTCCCTCAGGGAGATGGATCCCAAGGATGCGACCGCACCAAACTTCGAATCTCTCGAACAAAGCTCTTGCAAAATTGTAAAGAATAAAAGTAACGGTAAAACTTAATATCGTTAAGCTCTGGCTTATCTCAATTAAAGTCTCTCGAGAGGATGTTGATTGTGTCGGGGCAGGAGAGTTCTCGTATAAGCTTCAAGTAGTCAGACTTATACCAAAAACTCCCCCATCAGGTTGCCCCGACCAACATAAGCATGCCCTTCTCCGTAAGGGTTGCCGGCACCATTACCGCATCCCCGAAGGGCTTAAGGTGTCAGCTCACTCTAGCAGAAACCTCCCATATGCACATCGGTTCCTGCGAGGTGTTTACCAATACACCTGCCGGAGCGAAAACTCTGCGCATCGGTGTCTCGCCAGTGGCTAACTGTCGAGACACCTAGGAAGCCTACCTAATGACTCTCTTCCCATGTGCTATGATCTATGCAAGCACCCGTAGACATCAGGTGTTCTCCGGTTAAGTTCTATCTTTCTTGATTGCGAACTTAGGGGGTCTACGACGCTCCCACGTAGAGCTGTGTTAGTGGCGGGACCCGTGGGCGCTACCCATGGTCCCTTACCTCCGGCGCACCACTCACCGTGATAAGTATCATGCTATTAGAGTCTTCCAACAACCCATAAAGAGCCTACGGCAAAGGGGCACGTGTAGGCTTGATTGGCGTAAAACCTTCCTCGATGTCTCCGGCACTACCAGGGACTGCTGGAGGGACCCTTCCGGATAGCTTACGCTAACTCCGTCAGTTATGGTCCGTTTTACTCCGTTCTTTTTGGAGAAGGTACTTGACCTTCTCACCTTGCCCCCTTATATATCCTGCGAACAGCGTCCGGTCGGACGGACGGCAGCGACGTATACAGTGTTGTGGACATGTCTTCAAGGTTTCCATTCAACTTGTAAGACGGCAACTTCACCTATTTAGGCCCATGACGCCCGGGGCGAACCCTGGGGCCGCAGGTACCTGTTAGGAATAATCCTGTCAAGTTACAGCATGTTCGGAGCACTCTAGCTCCTCCCGTAGTCTTCCGATCAATAAGCAAGCAAGTGCCCGTCGATCGTCATTGCGTAACAAACAATCCTAACATTACACGAAATCATTCCGAGAACGTTTCCGACAGAAGGTAGGGTAATAGTGTCCCAAAGGTAGGGTAAGTGTGTCCATGGTGACACGAAACTGGTCCTCATGGTAGGGTAACGTGACTTACCTAGACAGGGTAAACTCACCCGGCCTTCTGACCTATCCTTAGGACGAAGCCGATGTGGTCACGTTACTTTCACTACTTAGGTACACCTACCTCTCATGTACCTTCTGTTCTTCGGGATACCCGGACCATCGAGTATCTCCCGGACATGCTCAGACATGCCCGCCTAGTCTACCATATAACCTCTAGGTCTTATGTATGGGCGTAGACTTAGGTTGCCATAGCTCTATAACGTAGGGTCGTTACATCACTCCCCTCTTCTCCAAGGACCGACCCGGTCCTCTAACGTCGTCTTTTATTTCCCCGGTTCGGCTCTCCCTCAACCCTATGGTCTCTGGGTTTATGGGGGTACCAATGGTGGAAATCCTTCATGGCTTTCAAGCCCGTGCCCTCTAGCATCTCAAATGGCTCCCACGAGTTCTCCTCTGCGCCATAGCCCTCCCATGAAACTAGGTACTGTACGAAGCGATTTGGAAACTTCGCTTTCATATTACCGTACCATCGACTATCTACTACTGCCTCGATAACATAGCTAGGCTCATTTTCTACTATCTCGGGGACAGGGACTTCCTTAGTCCTTCTACCACTTGGGTCCTCGCGATTGGGTTCTAAGAGTCTGACATTGAATACCGGGTGGATTGACCACCGGGCAGGCAACTGGAGTTCATAAGCTCGGTTACCAACCTTACGCTTGACCACAAAGGGCGCAAACATTCGGTGGTCCAGCTTCTCCATGGGTCGCTTAGTGCGGATGTTCTTTCGGTTGAGCATCACGCGGTCAGCCTTCTTTGCCCTGCCATTGGTTACATCTTCTACGGTAGTGTATTCCGGTGATGGCAACCGTTTCTGGTCATGCCATTTCCGCTGTCTCTCTTGAGCTCGCTTAAGTGTATCTCGGACCTCTTGCCAGACACCTTCCCAGTTCTTTACCAATAGCTCGCTACTGGGATGAACACCTTGCTGCTCCGAGACCGCACCTGACCAGTTGGTCCGTGGGTTAAAACCATAGTTGATCTCAAACGGGGACAACTTTGTTGACTCGGAGGTGGATGTATTGGAGGCATATTCCGCTAAAGGTAATGGCGATGCCCAATCATCCTGTTGATATGAACAATAATTCCTTAAGTATTGTTCCAAGGTCTGGTTCACCCGCTCAGTCTGCCCATCAGTCTCAGGGTGGAAAGCGGTCGATAACCGTAGTTTCAATTGCAACTGTTGCATCAGGCTCATCCAGAACTTAGAAGTGAACCTACTGTCTCGGTCCGAGATAATAGATTCTGGGAGCCCATGGAGTCGCCAAACTTCCTTTAGGAATATCAGGGCCATATCCTTTATAGGGATTTCTGTGGCCAGAGGTATAAAATGTGCCATCTTTGAGAATCTATCCACGATTACCCAAATTTTGGTATATCCCTCTGATTCCGGTAGTGCTACTATGAAGTCCATTGAGATATCCGTCCAGGGTCTCAAGGGTACACCAACAGGTTCCAACAAGCCAAACTTCTTATGCTTAACGGATTTGTTCCGTTGACAGGCATCACATGTACGGACATACTCCGAACTGCTCTCATCCATCTTAGGCCAGAAGAAGTTAGCCCTAACCCTGCCTACCGTCTTGTATGTCCCAAAGTGTCCCGCGATATGGGAGTCATGTTCAGCTTCCATGATCTTATCCTTCAGATCTTGTGAGTTGGGAACGTACCACCTGTTCTTGTATAAGAGTAAGTCTCTTCTTACTACAAGGTCCTTTGACAGGAAAGCATCCCTTTCTATCGTCAGATTGTGGTCGACACCTTTGTCTCCCGCTAACACTGCCTTTAAGTCCCTCATATAGACGGGATCCTGTTTCGCAGCAGTACGTAATGCTTCCAAGAATGCATTCTGTAACCGGTAGCCTTGACTGGCAGCCAATGAATGAGGACGTAAGAGGTCTCGTTCTTGTCCAATAACCCATTGTCCCAGGCGAAAAAACGGCTTTGGTGTGTCTGACAGAGAAATACTCCCCCCCTCAGGGCGGTGGTCTCCACGCCTTGACAGTGCATCGGCCTTCGTATTCAGCCTTCCTTCACGGTAAACAATCTTGAAATTGAAGGGCTGCAGGAATTCTGCCCAGCGATGTTGACGGCGGTTGAGGGTCTTCGTACTATTAAAGTACTCCAAGTTCTTGTGATCGGTATAAACAGCGATCTCACCCTCTACCGACCTCAACAGATGTTCCCATTCCTTGAACGCCGCCACTATGGCAGTCATTTCTTTGTGATGTACATCATAGTTGATCTCCGCTGGGTGGAACTTCCTACTATGAAAGGCCACCGGGTGCCACTTCTCATCTTCACAGAATTGAGAGAGTATGGCACCTAATGCAAAGTCACTCGCATCTGTCTCCAACTTAGTTTGGTGGACAGGATCGAAGTGTGCTAAAATTGGTCCCGAGGTAAAGGCTGTCTTTAAATCATTGAAAGCCTTTTCACAAGCAGGAGTCCAATCAAATCGGACATCCTTCTTAGTGAGGTCCATCAAAGGTTTCGCTATCTTGCTAAACCCTTCTATAAACCTTCTATAGAAGTTGGCGAAGCCCATAAAGCTTTGGACTCCGACGACGCTAGTTGGTGGTTTCCAATCCAAGATGGTATCCACCTTCTTCGTTGTCATGGATATCCCCTTTCCGGATATCCTATAGCCTAGGAACTCAACTTCACTTTTATGGAAGAACGACTTCTTTATGTTGACACATAGTCGATGCTTCCTTAACCTTTCCATTACTCGCCTAACCAGAGAGACATGTTCCTCTATAGTCTCTGAGTAAATCAGGATATCGTCCATGTAGGCGACGACTCCTTCACCCAGCATATCTCGAAATATGTCATTTATCATACTCTGGAACGTGGCAGGGGCGTTACATAACCCAAAGGGCATCACCAAAAATTGGTGTAGTCTCTCTTCACTGCGGAAAGCGGTGAGTTCCTTATCCTTTTCGGCCATTCGGATTCCCCAATATCCATTCTTTAGGTTCATCAAGCTATATACCGTAGCTTTTGAGAGCCTGCCTCGCAATTCATTCATCAACGGGAGAGGATATCTATTCTTCACCGTGGTCTTGTTTAGTCCTCGATAGTCTATCACTAGTCTAAGTGTACCATCTGGTTTTGGCACAAAAAGTATAGGCGCCGAGGACGAGGAAGTAGATCTTTCTATCTTCCCAGTACGTAACATTTCACTTATGAATTCACGGAGCGCTGTCCGTTCCTTCACCGATATCGGATAGATCGGTCCAAAAGGAGGAGTACTTCCCGGAATTAGATCAATTCTGTGATCATACTTCGTATGTTCCGGTAATTCGTCTATCCTCTCTTGACTAAAGATGTCCCCAAAGTCCTTATACTCGGGTAGAAGTCGGACTGTGACATCTTCACCTTGGTCATCCGAGAACTGTACTGTCCCTAAAAAGTATACATTTTCGGGATCTTCTGCCAACAGTTCTTCATCGGTCATGTAAACTAACCGCCTCTGCTTTGTCAAGCAATTCGCCTTACAAAAATCTGAGCGCCAGGTCAGTGATCCTACTTTCCAATTGATGTCTGGGTTGTGGTCCTTTAACCACGACATAGGTAAGTAGCCGTCGACACGAGTGTCGGCTATCTCTGCTACCTCAAAGCACATACCGTTCACATGATCGCCTATCTTTAAATCCAATGACTTGGTATAATGTAGGCCTGATCCTGGTATGTGGTTACCGCTTGCATCTTTTATTGGAGTATGAATCCTCCGTCGCATACAAGGAGCTTGTGTATGTTTGACCCATTTGCTACTTAGCACGGGTCCAGTAGCTCCACTGTCTAACAGCAATAGTGCTTCGGCACTCACTTGTCTACACCCTATGCGCCAGTCCAATGTCACTCGTAAGTGAATGGACTTGCTATGCTTGGGTGGACTAGAGCGCCCTACTCTTTTACTTTGTCTTGTGGTACTCATTCTTTATAGTCTCTTGCCTTTCGTCACAAGAGCGGCCACAACGGGTCGGTAAACGTTTTCAAGAATAGCCTAAATCACTGAAGGGAATTGGAGTGCTGTTTACTATCACGCCAGCATGATTTCGGGTACTGAACCCTCCTCAGGTAAACTTGAAAGATAACTTTTTATTCAAGACTAACAACCTGAACCAATTCAAAGTACAAGACAACTGAACCATATAAGACTAGAAAATACATTTGCTCTCCGGAGACGTTCAGTCAACCGGTGCCAAACAGGGCATCTTTGTGCCCCATCCGAATGTCGCGCGGTTCCCATTTTCCGAAGTGACCCCTCGGAGCAGAATGCTCATTCAAAGAAAAACCTGAAAGAATTTTCCCGAAACTGTCCCATATGAAACAATTCGATTACAACAGGAAATAACAGAACCCAAGAACCAAAAAGAAAAACCCAAAGTACCGCGCGTGCCCAACATCTATCTGACCAAGTAGTTTCCTAACACTCCTGTGTAAATGACTTGTTAGAACTGAAGGATTGATTTGCGCAGATGGGTTCTTACCTTAATCTGTTCCACTTGAGTGGCCCTTTAATTCCTTCTAGACCTTTATAGATCTAAAGAAATTAGCTTAAGTTATTCCTTCCTAGGATCAGGTTCTTACCTAGCTCATCACCCGTATCAACCTCCATAATGGTAGGTGAGGGTTTGCGAGCTTCTAAAAGCTTCGGGCCAGTTGGTGGCGGTCGAGACGCTTCGATGCGCTTAAGTCGCTTATTGCTACCGGTAGAGGATTCCGCCTTTGGTCGTGATCGCTTCACTCCCGCGGTATTCCTCACAGCATGTACGACAGGAGAGGTCACCGAACACTGTCTCCAGAAGTGCCCTTCTCTCCCACACTTAGTGCATTGCTTGTCTTTGCGTCGTTTATCAGTCAAGGTCTGAGGGATGTTCTTATGAGCAATTGCATACTCAGACGTCCCTGCCTGCCTTCCGGCGCCAACATTAGCGGTCTTCCGCGTTTTGTTGTCCTTCCAACCCGAACTTTTCTCCTTCTTCTTAAACCTCCCAGTGGGTTTAGAAGATTCCTTCTCACGCTTCTCTCGTGGTTTCGCGGACTTCTCATCTCGGAGATGCCCAAATCGCTTGTCGTCCTCAAGATTGTACCCAACCTGTCGTATCAGATCGAGGTAATCGTTGAGGGCTTCGGGGTGGGGTGTCTTCAGCGCCCAGGCTTTCCGAAGTTACGGCATTATCCCAGCCCTAACTTTATCCTTAACCTGTTGGTGGTCTGTGTAGTTCAGCTTATACATCAGATCAATAATCCTATCCAGGTAAGGGGCACTCATGTGGGGCGCCATCAGCAAGTTATTCCATTCGAGAAGGTTCGTATCCCGATTCACGTCGTCACCTCCGTGACTCTGCTCTAACCGTTCACAGAAACCCTTCCATGTCCGGAGAGGACCGTTCTTGTTGAATGTCATGCCCGCTTTCTTCGCAGCTTCACGCTTGATGTGAGCGTGTATGCCTAGGTACCAGTTGCGGGCTTGGTCTTCGAGAAGAGGTATAACCAAGTTGATCTTATCCATGTCCGTCAGATGGCAATCGGAAAAGTATTCAAACTTGACTTCGACCAAGGTCAGAAAACTAGCCAGCTGAGAAATGACTCCCTTGAATGTGGGAATGCCACTTAGCTTCTCCGGCTTCCTGCGTCTTGACTTTGACGAGGAACGAGATTGGTTTTGCAACAGTTCTCGTAGTGCTTCTGCCCGACGGTCGTAATTATCCTTCTTTCCATCACTCCAGCCATTACGACGTGGTCCTAAAAAGGGCGTGACATCGGGTAGGGAATCGGCGTCATCATCAGAGCTGTCATCAGGGTCGGAGTCACCCGGGTCCCCTCCGCCGGCTGCAAAGAATCCACCGCCGGGAGGTAGATTACCATCCCCGCTGCCTCCAGCGTTTCCGCCAAAGGTTTCCCTTGGTCTCTCATAACCATCAAAACGCTCGCCTTGACCACCACGATTCCCGTCATCCGGAGGACCACCTCCCGACGGTACTTGTGGCGGCGCTGAGCCTGCTGGCTGGTTACTCCCCAACGGTATCGGGTTTGGCGCAGCCTGCGACACCTTTAACCATTCGACAAACGCCGGACAGGTCTCTGGGTGTGTTGGAGGTCCTTCATGACCTTTGTGCATGCAATATCCACACCTAGGTTCTCGTCTCTCTTGTTCCTTTCCCTTATCTTGTCTGACTGCCGCCGGAGCACTATCTGGTACCTCGAGTGGAGGGGGTATACAAAAGTGTTCATGTCTTGCCCCGTATCCACGACAGGTGGGGGTACAATAAGGTCCTCGTGTGACCGGCGGTGGTCCGAAACCCAAAAAACCAGCATTACCCGAAGGTTTAACCGGTGCCGTTGGCACTTGGATCGGTGGCTGGCGGGGTTGGCTAGGAGTAGCCGCGACGGGGACTGGGGTGCCTTGCGAGGCGGTAATGGGACGAGGGGGTCTGTTCGAGGTCCTTTCCAGTATGTTCAATGTCCTCTCAATTCGATCAGTGAGTCTTGGAGACCCTTGTCTCATGGCTGGCCAAGGAGCTGAGATCGGTACTGGTGCAGGCGTGGCTGCAGGAGTGGGATTATGCTCAAAAAATTCTGAAGGAAGGTGAGCCGGTTTGAGCTCAAACATAGAGGACGGAGGAGGATGGAGCGATTGTGTGACAGGTGACGGTACCGGCGTTACTGAAATCGAAGGAGAGGGTTCTCGTATAGGCCTTGATGGCTGTGGCGAAACTCTTCGTGGTGCTTGCGGGCGAGAAGTCCCGATAGGACTTACCGAATGGCTTCGAGCTACCGAAGCCGAGAGGGAACGAGAGGAGGCGCGAGCGAAGGAGTTTCCCGCTTCGGATCCTGGATCCTTTAGGCTCTCCACGATTCGTAGACCTAACGGGCTCAACTGAGGCCGATACCTCTCGTTTCTCGCGTAGAGAGTCAGTTGCTGAGTGTAATTCTCAGGTCTCTCTTTGATCAGTTTCACCGCCGGGACAGCCTCAATCATCAGGACATCATTGTCCTCATCTATCTTATACCCCTCTTCCGCTGCCTTCTCCAACGCTGCCATCCGCACCCTCATTGTTTCTTGGTTCCTCAACAGGACCAAAAACACCTCCTGTTGCCTTTTCATCCACCCAACCGATGAATCTATGATCTGTTTCCGGAACACCTTCTGTGTTTTCTTGTTCCAATTGTGTAATTCCCCTTTGGCCTTGGTGATCTCCTGCATCACTTCCCGTAGGATGTAGGGCTCGACGAAATCGTGCGTAAATTTCGCGATGGTCAATGCTTCGGCTGCGGGGTTGTCCTGGAGGACACCCTGTGCGAAGGGGATGTCATTGGTAAACGACAGTGCGGCGATGCCGGGGTCCGGTAGGACCAGATCTCAACACTCATTGGGGAGTTCGATGGGAGCAGCTTGGATCAGCAGGTTAGCTGCCTCCCCGAGTCCTCGTGTGTCAGCGATGATAGATGCTCTGAAAATGGCAGCCTCTAATGGATTCTCGTTGAGATCCAAGCTGCTGTTCGAACTCGACGTTCCTTCTTCGACCGTGGGTGGCAAAGCTTGCGTGGCGATGGTGGTCGGTCAACGTCACTTCCCACCAAAACAAAATCAGGAGGAGAGTTAAGCGAGAGGCTCGCTTAACGATATACTGTAACGGGGGCTCCCTCAGGAAGATGGATCCCAAGGATGCGACAGCACCAAACTTCGAATCTCTCGAACAAAGCTCTTGCAAAATTGTAAAGAATAAAAGTAACGGTAAAACTTAATATCGTTAAGCTCTGGCTTATCTCAATTAAAGTCTCTCGAGAGGATGTTGATTGTGTCGGGGCAGGAGAGTTCTCGTATAAGCTTCAAGTAGTCAGACTTATACCAAAAACTCCCCCATCAGGTTGCCCCGACCAACATGAGCATGCCCTTCTCCGTAAGGGTTGCCGGCACCATTACCGCATCCCCGAAGGGCTTAAGGTGTCAGCTCACTCTAGCAGAAACCTCCCATATGCACGTTGGTTCCTGCGAGGTGTTTACCAATACACCTGCCGGAGCGAAAACTCTGCGCATCGGTGTCTCGCCAGTGGCTAACTGTCGAGACACCTAGGAAGCCTAACTAATGACTCTCTTCCCATGTGCTATGATCTATGCAAGCACCTGTAGACATCAGGTGTTCTCCGGTTAAGTTCTATCTTTCTTGATTGCGAACTTACGGGGTCTACGACGCTCCCACTGGCACGTAGAGCTGTGTCAGTGGCGGGACCCGTGGGCGCTACCCATGGTCCCTTACCTCCGGCGCACCACTCACCGTGATAAGTATCATGCTATTAGAGTCTTCCAACAACCCATAAAGAGCCTACGGCAAAGGGGCACGTGTAGGCTTGATTGGCATAAAACCTTCATCGATGTCTCCGGCACTACCCGGGACTGCTCGAGGGACCCTTCCGGATAGCTTACGCTAACTCCGTCAGTTACGGTCCGTTTTACTCCGTTCTTTTTGGAGAAGGTACTTGACCTTCTCACCTTGCCCCCTTATATATCCTGCGAACAGCGTCCGGTCGGACGGACGGCAGCGACGTATACAGTGTTGTGGACATGTCTTCAAGGTTTCCATTCAACTTGTAAGACGGCAACTTCACCTATTTAGGCCCATGACGCCCGGGGCGAACCCTGGGGCCGCAGGTACCTGTTAGGAATAATCCTGTCAAGTTACAGCATGTTCGGAGCACTCTAGCTCCTCCCGTAGTCTTCCGATCAATAAGCAAGCAAGTGCCCGTCGATCGTCATTGCGTAACAAACAATCCTAACATTACACGAAATCATTCCGAGAACGTTTCTGATGGAAGGTAGGGTAATAGTGTCCCAAAGGTAGGGTAAGTGTGTCCATGGTGACACGAAACTGGTCCTCATGGTAGGGTAACGTGACTTACCTAGACAGGGTAAACTCACCCGGCCTTCTGACCTATCCTTAGGACGAAGCCGATGTGGTCATGTTACTTTCACTACTTAGGTACACCTACCTCTCATGTACCTTCTGTTCTTCGGGATACCCGGACCATCGAGTATCTACCGGACATGCTCAGACATGCCCGCCTAGTCTACCATATAACCTCTAGGTCTTATGTATGGACGTAGACTTAGGTTGCCATAGCTCTATAAGGGAGGGTCGTTACATCGGCGGCTCGGGCACGGACATTGTTGTTGAGTTACTTGAGGAGGGAGAGGTAGTCATTGAATGGTTCGGGAATGGGGAAAACATGTACTAGGGCATCTTTCAACTCCGTGCTGAGGCCCTGGTAGAGGGAGGTACATTTGGTGGCAACATTCCAGAGGGTGTCTACTGCCGGGCGTTGGAAGTCGGCAAGGTATTCCACGAACGGTCGGTTTTTTTGCTGGAGGCTCCTCAGGGCACGTTCTGCGGTTTGGACCCTATTGGGGTCGCCAAAGGCCTGTTCCAGTTCGGCGTAGAGGGCTTCCATGTTTTCAAGGTTGATACCGTCAGGCAGGACCAGGTGCTGGATCTGGAGGAAGGCACGTCCGCCGAGGAGACCGATGGCGTAGCCGAGACGGTGTTGTTCGCCAGTGAACCGGTCTGCATCACCCTGCAGTTTCATCCGTAGTTGGGTGACGAAGGGACAGAGTTTCTCGGTAGTGCCGTCAAATTGTTCAGGGTCCAGGATAGAAACTTGTTTGTTGCCCGCAGCGGGGGCTGCGGTACCATCGGCAGGCATGAGGGCGAGGGCGGTGTTCAGGGACGTGATGGTGGCGTTGGCCTGCGTGAGGCTTGCCTCCACAATGGTAAGACGGGCCTCAAGGCCTTGGCCTTCGGTACGGGTATCATCTCGTTCTTGGGTAAGGAGGTTGCAATACTGTTTTAACTGTTGGTATTGGAGGGTCTGTTCAGTGGCAGGAGGGGTAGGTAGGCCAAGTATGTTGTTGGCTAGATTCCTAGCAAGGATGAACTGGTTCCTGACTTGGTCGACAGAGTGTTCTTGGATGTCGTGATCGGTCAAGGCTCCGAGGGCCTGGAGGGAGCCGAGGATGTTCGTGGGGAACTGGGACATGGTGTGGTGTGGGTTGAGTCCTGGTTGATGCAATCTTGTATAACAGGCAGGGTCTGAGAGTCTGGTAGCCCAAGGCACACCACAACAGGGACAGGCAAGAGTTCGGAGACGAGGTCCGGGTACGACGGTACAACTGAAGCCAGTTGTACAAGGCTCGAGGGTTTAGGGGTTCAGGGTCAGGGTTAAGGGGTTCAAGAGGACGCGAGATAGTAGAGTGTAATTCCTGGGTACAGGTGTCGGAATTCAATTTAAATTCATTTTTATCCCCGTGCGCGCCTTACAGGCTTATGCTACGAGAGGTCATCCCATCATGCACCTACTATAAGGGCAGGCGGGCCTCCGGTGGACCACAAGCGGACCGGAACAGCACTCGAAAGCAACCGCCTGGGGCCGGGGTCCCCACGATACACCGGTGCAGCCTAACAACTCTCAACAAGACCAAAAACCTCCAAACCCAAACCAATAACACCTCCGCGAGCGAGCAAACACGAAAGCTAGGTACAAGTTCATCAACAGCCCCGATCACCCCTGTACCAACCGACAACCCGATGCCCGACCAGACACGAACAGAGCGACCGAAGTCCTTGGTCCCACTCAGTAAGGTAAAGGGAGTTACAGCCCGCGGCCATCCCAAAAAATAAACAAATCAAAATACAAATCCGGTCTGAATACCGTCCCGCAATCCCATCCTCCACAGTAGAAAATCCCCACGGCACAGAGCCGACCGCCCATCAAGGGGAAACATTGGGTGCGGCATCACACCAACCTGAAACAACCCGACCGGGTCCCCAGCCACCAGGGAGGAGTGCCACCCTTGCAATGGGTGTGACCGCCAACCCCAGCCACAGCCAGGTTACCAACCGGGCCGGCACACATCAGCCCCCACCAGGGGAGCCGAGAGCCAACCACCCCACACCGCCCCAAATAGATCGGAGGGGGGGGACAAATCTCAGGGTCAAGGCCATCCCCACCCAGCCGACGGGCAGGGAGGAGACCCAAAAGATACTGGAAATGCAAGCGGCCGGACTATTATCGCGAGAAATGGGTGGATGAGGAACAATGCGTAGACAACGAGCGACCGCGCGATTTGAACCTAGATGTAAAACCGAGGAGCCGAAGCCCTCAGCCAATGGAGTAGAAAGGATGTCAGCCAAAGCGAACTCCAGCTATCCAGTCTGAGACCTGAGACCCGTAGGAACAAGGGACGCAACCCCCCTAAACCGACGAAACGAACGCGAAATCCTGCGGGGAAACGAAGACAGGAAAGCCGATACTGGTTTACCGAAATGAAGGTCCAACTGTAAGGAGATAACCGAAGTCATCAAAGAAGCCAGAGTATATTCCCGTGGGAAGCTCTTAGCAAAAGAAGGCAACCAGGCCCGCGGGCGAGGAAGAAAGGGTGTCCGAAGGAGATTACCAGATTGGGTAAAGAAAGTAAAATATAAGGGGGCACACCCCCTTATATAGGCAAAAAATCCTCATCGATCACTAATACAAAAGAAAGTTCTTGGCATGGCGTGCAGCCGCGGTCCTCCCGTTAGGTTCTACCATGTTCCGCCACGCGGCAACCGATCCCAGTACCATCACAAAGGAAATCCTACTGCGCAACCAAAGAAACCTAACCAAATATATGCAACGAAAACCCCAATGCATATTCTGCCTCCATGGCTGGGTGGCCATGACACAATAGCCCCTCGAGAGACTTTAATTGAGATAAGCCAGAGCTTAACGATATTAAGTTTTACCGTTTACTTTTATTCTTTACACTTTACAAGAGTTGTGTTCAAGAGATTCGAAGTTTGGTGTGGTTGCATCCTTAGGAGCCATCTACCTGAGGGAGCCCCCATTACAGTATATCGTTAAGCGAGCTTCTTGCTTAACTCTCCTCCTGATTTGGTTTTTTGGTTTGAACTGACGAGAATAAATCATGTCTGCTTTGGCAGTCACGATGGAGGAGGAATCTTTGAGTTCCGAAAGCAGTTTTGGTATTGATGATGATCCTCTTGAAGCAGCCATTTTTAGGGCCTCTATTATCGCAGACGTAAAGGGCATCGGCGGTGTGATTACAAAGATGCTTCTCGAAGCAGCCCCGATTGAGGTCCCCGAACATTGTCGCAACCTAGTACTTCACGATGCTGGCCTAGTTGCATTATGCTTCACGAACGACATCCCCTTCGCCCAAGGCGTATCAGAGGGATACGATCACAAGGAAGAAGACAACGAGATCCGTGGACCACCTACGATTTCAGTCGCTGAGTTCTCTCACGACTACGTTGAACCCTACATACTACGAGAAGTCCCCCGTGAAGTCACTAAGGCCAGAAAGGATTTGTTGTAATAGAATAAGGGGCATCAAAAGATGTTTAGGAAGGAAATCATAGGCTCGTCGGTGGCATAGATGAAAAGGTAGCAGGATGCCTTTGTCGCAATGCTGAACAATCAGTTTGCAATGAAGATACGGATGGATGCGTTGGAAAAGGCATGGAAGGAAGGATACCTCATCGATAAGGATAATGATGTGTTGATGATTGAGGCCGCACCCGTGTTGCCTTTAGTAACTGATGAACCAGACGACTTTTCACAGCAACTAACAATGTATGCTAGAGACGATCGATACCGACCAGAATTAAGTCCGTTAGGTTTATGGATTCTGGAAAGTCTAAACACAGGCGGGTCAGAAGGAGCACAGTCCTTAGCCTGCGTTACGACTCGTTCACTCTCTATGTCAGTGGCTCGAAGTCATTCTGTCAGTCCGATCGGGGGAATACAACGACATGCGTCATCCCGACCAGCTCGATCCAGCACCTCGAGACCATTAAGGTCTCCCTCTCCATCCATCACGGTGACTCCTGTTCAGCCACTGGGGTCCCAGACCCTCCACCCTCCTCCTGCATCGTTCGGATTAGTTCTGCCACCGTCCCCTACTCCTGTCGCTACCCTATGGCCTGTCATGCGACCAGGATCACGGTAACGGGCAGGGTCTGAGAGTCCGGTAGCCCAAGGCACACCACAACAGGGGCAGGCAAGAGTTCGGAGGCGAGGTCTAGGTACACGGGTACAACGGAAGCGAGTTGTACGAGGTTCAGGGGTCAGGGGTTCAGGGTCAGGGTTCAGGGGTCTCGGATGACGCGAAGTAGAAGAGAATGTAATTCCTAGGTACAGGTGTCCAAATTGAATCTAACTTTAGTTAAACTCGTCGCGCCAATCTGGCTTATGATCGAGCGCCCCCCCGACCGGAGCTTAACGCCGGCCGGGATCCACCGATGGGACTGGGGCCCTGCTACCCCCGCTAAAAACAGTCAACTAAATACAAGATACCGAAACCTCCAAACCCAGACCATGCAGACCCGTTACTGACCCCGAAAGAACACCACAGGCCAACACCCCCGTGAGCAAGCAACACACGAAAGCTAAGTACAAGTTCATCAACAGTCCGGCACCCACCCGCCCCACCTAGCCAGGCCACGGGAATCTCAGCACAAATAAAAAATCACTACCACCGGCAGCACAGCTCCGGTCTCGCTCCAAAATTCCTCATAACAACATAACAAAAGAAATCCCCTCCACCCCAACCCCACCCAGCGACCAAGAAAGCGTTCCAGCACTGTCTGACCTACAGAGGCGGTACGAAGCCAGTCTCCTCAAAGCCAAGTCGAGGCGGCATGGCAGCCAAAACCCCTTGCACCGTATTAACGATCCCGGAAGGCTCCTAGGGCTAGCCACAATGGTCACCATATCAACAATCTTGGGACCCCACAAACCAGGGTCCCGACAAAACACAAAGTAAATGTAAAGGGGGCGACGACAGACCGTGAAAGCCAGTGGGGCCTATCTCTCACCCATGGTATCCTACCCCCCAACCAGTCACCCACATCCCAACCCAACAGCCGAACAAACGAAACAACACGAAACCCAAAGAAACCCAGCCCAGCGACACCACCAACCCTCTAGCCCAGTATGAACCCCCCGCGACATTTCGGCCAAGGGACCAAGCGTAATAATAACAAGGGCAAAACCATCACCACGCCCCAACACAACCGACTTCCATCCATTCACCATCCAGGCCCCGGGGGGTTACGGTGTACCTCACACTATCACAAAGTCAGTCGAGGGCCGGCTCCCAGTGTTATTTCTCCCGCCTAGCCCAACATGGCTCCAAGCGCAATGCCTCAGGCACAACTTCAACTCATTTAATGCATCAGGTGCAGATCAGGTCCGCCAGACCAGGCGCCCCCAGGTGCCGCACCGTAACATCGATCCAGCCACCAAGTCGCATCAAGCCGAAGCTGAACCTGGACTTCCCGGCGACTATATATATCCGATGCCATGACGGCCGGCCATTATCTGCCAGCACCGCCACAGCCCAACCGTAGCCACACATATAAGCCACGGCCCCACAGAGCCCACCGCCCCAACGACTAGCGAAGGCAATAACCACAGGCCATTTTACCGAGGAAACATGGGGTGCAGGTAATGTAAATGGGCGTCAAGCTCCTGAATCAGGAGGACAGCCCCAGGGACACCCAGTAGAAGGTAACCAGGTGGGACCCAAACCATGCCACCCGAAGGCCAAGGAAGGGCCACTTCAAGAGACCGAGGCCGCATACAACACGGCAGCCAACAGCCTACTCGTCCATCTACCGGGGCAGCGTAAACCCAGGAAGACAGGCATAGAATGTCCAAGCCAAAGGAAACAGGCCCAGACCGGCATCATCATGACAACCAGCCTCAGAACAGTCGCGACCGTAGAGAGTAAGCACCAGTCAGGCTAAGTGAGCCGAGGAATACCACACTTGCAATGGGTGTGATCGCCAAGGCCCACCAACACCCAACACGGCTAGTGCCAAGGCCCCCACGCGAGGGAGCCCAGCAGCCAATCGTCCACCACCACCACACTCCCAACCATAGAAGTCAAGAGAGGGGGCGTAACCACTAGGGTCAAAGGCATCCCCACCCAAATCGGGCAAGGAAGTAGACCCCACAACCACCCGTAGCTGCCACACGAACGGAAAACATCGTGGGAACGGGAGGAAACAACATCGTAGGATTCCGACCGAAGAATGTAGCCGACAGCCAGGGATTCCTATCAGGGGGCCCGACTGTAAAAATGTGATGCGATCGGTACGACGAGTTAAATCCAGAGCGGTCATCAATCGACTCTGTAGGCGTTAGTGTCACTGGAAACAACGCGTGAAACAACCAAACCGTGGGCCTTAGAACTCCAACACAAAGAATGGAGGCGCCCGATCCTCTCAGCGACAGGGTGATCCCCCCACAACAACCACTCCCAACCAACTCAACGAACGCGAAATCCTGCGAGGTAACGAGTACAG
Source organism: Tuber aestivum (assembly GCA_900010015.1). NCBI lineage: Eukaryota > Fungi > Ascomycota > Pezizomycetes > Pezizales > Tuberaceae > Tuber > Tuber aestivum. The sequence goes on along the minus strand of LN890964.1, from coordinate 779,949 downwards.
GAAAGCCGAAACATTTTACTGAAGAGAAGACCCATCAAGCAGAAAAGAAGGCCCCCCAGTCCATACAGCGTCACAATAGAGATGAGCCGAGGGGAGGCGAGACGAGTACCACGATACAAACGAACACCAAACAACAACTCCACCAACATCAACTTCAACCCTCAGGACTACTAGGCGAACCCAGATGACTCCCCCAAAGGTATTAGAAGAAAGGCTTCATCGTCGTCGCTCGGGAATGAAGGAAAGGGTGTCCAAAGGAGATTACCAGATTGTGTAAAGAAAGTAAAATATAAGGGGGCACACCCCCTTATATAGATAGGAAATCCTCCGCGATTACTAATACAAAAGAAAACCCTCAACGTCGCGCGCAGCCGTGATCCTTCCATAACATTCTGCCAGGTTCCGCTGCGCGGCAACCAATCCCAATCACCGTACAAAGGAAATCCTACTAAGCAACCAAAGAAACCACAACCGAAAATCCAAGGTTCTGTCCTCATACCAGGCCGGGTGGCCGTGACACTAGATCCCCTCTCCAACGCCGAAGTCCCCTGAGGCGCGTTTACTCACGTAAGGGTCCTGGTTTCTGGGGGTAGCACTCGTGGAAGAGTTCCAAGGCCTGGAGTCCGTTGACGGACTCTGCCGGCTCCCAGGTGGCTTCTGGATATCCCTTCCAACGAATGAAGTACCTCAGGCGGTTCCTAACAAACTTGGCGTCTAGGACCTCCTCGACTTGCCATTCCTGTTCTCCGTCCACCTCTACAGGTGGTGGGGGAGGTGTTTCTTGGCCGGGGAGAGGGTCCTGGGATACAAGATCAAGGAGGGAGACATGGAATACGTTGTGGATCCTCATAGATACGGGGAGGTCTAACCGGTAAGCATGGGTACCGATTTGGGCGAGGACAGGGTAGGGGCCGAAGCGTTTGTCGTCCAATTTCAGGAAGGGTCGTTTGGTGTGGATGTTTTTGGAGTTTAGCCAGACACGGTCTCCCACCCTGAAGTGAGGGGCAGGGAGCCTCCCTTTATCGGCATATTCCTGTTGTCGATCCTGGGTGAATGTGATCTCCGTCCGCAAGTGATCATGGATGTCCTTGATACGCTCCACGAACGTTCCTGCGTTTGGCTCATCCGTGTCCTCATCGGGGGTGTCCAAGAAGTCCATACGGGGGTCGTAGCCGTAGTTGGCGAAGAAAGGGGATATGCCAGTAGACTCAGAAGCGTGGTTGTTGGATGCGAACTCGCCCATGGGGAGCCAGAGGGACCAGTCGTCCTGCTGGTAGTTGACAAAGGCCCTCCAGTACTGTTCCATGATGGCGTTGACGCGCTCCATCTGACCGTCTGTTTGGGGGTGGAAGGCGGTCGACATCTTTCTTTCCACTTGTAGCCTTTCACACACGGTTCTCCGAGAGTCCGCTGTGAACTGAGTACCTTGGTCAGAGGTGATGGTCTTCGCGAGGCCATGATGTTTCCAGATGTGGCAGAGGTATAGGTGGGCAAGTGTGGGGGCGTCGATGGTTGTGCGACAGGCGATGAGGTGGCACATTTTGGACATCCGGTCTACCACTACTAGGATAGCGTCATTTCCTTGACTCCATGGTAGGCCAGTGACAAAGTCCGTCAAGATGTGTTCCCAGGGACGGTCGGGTATCGGCAGGGGTCGTAGGATGCCAAAGGGGGCGTGCCGGGAGGTGCGACTTCGTTGGCAAATATGGCAGTTGGCCACAAAGCGGCCTATGTCCCGTCTCATACCAGGCCAAACGCAGCGTCGAGACATGAGTTCGTGAGTCTTAGCCCGTCCTGGGTGCCCTGCCGAAGGTCGATCATGAGACTCCTGTATCAGCCATAGGCGTAGTTCATCATGTTGGGGGACATAAATCCGGTCACGGTAGAGCAGCCGGTCCCCATCGTGTTTGCATTCATTGAGTGACAGGAGACAGGAGTGTCTGTCGCCGTTGTCGAGGGCACGGAGAACCTGGGTTGGAATCTTGTCAGCTTTATAGGCCTCTTTCCACAGTTCGTCAATGGGGGATGCTCCAGTAGGGAGCGTAATGTTCGCCAACAAACTCAGAGACTGAGACTTTAACACCACCTGGGTTCGATGCTTCCTCCGTTCCTCCACTTCTTTGGGGGTCTCATTCTTCATACGCGTTAGGGCATCAGCTTTGCCATTCAACTTTCCAGGTTGGTACTCGATCTGGTAGTTGAACTGGGACAGGAACTCGGACCACCAGGCTTGCCGGTTGTTTAACAGCCTCTTGGTAGTAAAGTGTTCGAGGTTGAGGTGGTTTGTCAGGATGGTGACCTGTCTTCCCAGGAGGTAACAACGCCATTCATCGAAAGCCCTGACAACAGCCATGAGTTCCTTGGCGTCAATGTCGTAGTTGCATTCCGCCGGGCTGTGCTTGCGAGAGTAAAATGCGACAGGGTGGAGATGTCCACTATCGTCCTTTTGGGACATGACGCCAGCGGAGACGAAGTCGGAAGCATCGGTCTCAATGATCACTTCTCTGTAGAAATCCAAGTGGGCCAGGACAGGGGCCGAAGTGAAAGCTTTCTTTAACCGTTCGAAAGCTTGTTGACACTGGGGGGTCCAAATAAAGGGCTGATTGTTCTTGGTGAGAGCAGTGAGAGGGCGTGCCAGGCGGGAGAAGGCACGAATAAAACATCGGTAAAAATTTCCAAAACCAAGGAAGGCGCGGACTTCGAGCACGCGGTCGGGCACGGGCCAAGCGGTAACGGTTTCTACCTTGGCATTATCCATTCGGAAACCCTCTGGGCTGATGATAAAACTCAGGTACTCCACATTGGTAACGTGGAATTCACATTTCTGTGGCTTGGCTTCGAGGTCAGCCTCCTGTAAGGCCTTGAGTACCCAGCGGACATGTTCGATGTGTTCTTCTTCCGTCTTGCTGTAAACCAGGATGTCGTTGAGGTAGGCAGTACAGAACCGGTCTAATCCTTGGCGGAGGACCTTGTTGATAAAGGCCTGCAAGGTGGCAGGGGCGTTGGTGAGGCTGAAGGGCATGACGTTAGAGTCAAATAGTCCATAGCGGGTGCGGCAGGCGGTCTTCCATCGGTCCTTTGGGTCCATGAGGATTTGGTTATAGGCCCCACGGATGTCGATCTTGGAGTAGATCTTGGCCTCAGCAATGTTCATGAAGGTCTCAGTTAACAGAGGGAGGGGTCCATGATCCTTGATAGTGCCTTCATTCAGCCCTCGGTAATCCACGCAGAGTCTCAGGGTGCCATCCTTCTTTTTGATAAATAGCACTGGGGATGGTGCAGAGGAGGTGGAAGGGCTGATGAAGCGTTTGTCCAGCTTTTCATCGATCCATCCTTTGAGGGCAGCGAGTTCTGGTGGGGACAGGTTGTAAAGGGGGCCAAAGGGAGGGGTGAAACCGGGCTTCAGAGGTATTTCGTGGTCCACGCCAGGTCGACTAGGAGGTAGTTAGGTTTGCTGTTTTTCCAGGAACGCTGGTAAGAAATTATGGTATTCGGGGGGGACAATTTCTTTGACTTCGTGTTGTTCCAACACGGTGTGGTCGAGGGCCCGTTGGAGGGCATAGACTTTGAGGAAATGGGGGATTTCATATTTGATTCCTTGGATGCCGGTTACATCCGGGGTGCAGTTCTTAAGGCAGTATTCGGATTCAAAGGTGACAGTGTTGGAGGCGAAGCGTATGGTGACATCATGCTGTTTCAGCCAGGGGATGCCCAGGGTAAGTGGGTAGCCACCAAGCTTGGTAACAAAGGCGGGGATGGATTCTAGGTAATTGTTTATCTTGAGGTCGAAGCGTGAGATATGGGTGATGGCCCCTGAGCTAATGGGTCTTCCATCGATGACAGAGAGGTGGACAGGCTCTTTGAGTAGGGATAGGGGTAGGTGGTGACGGCTAGCGAAGTCTATGTCCATGAAAGCATAACCAGTTGCTCCAGAGTCGATAAGGGCATGGGTTCGGATTGTGTGTTGGTTGTCTATAATGTCAGAGGCGACTACCAAGTAGTTATCCTCAATACCATTTTCCATTTCGTCCAGAGATAAACTAGAAATAACTAAACTAGGAGAAGACTTAACATGTCCCATGTCAGTGCCGGAGGCTGCACATGGGACCACTAGTTTTCCAACTCTTCTTGGGCAGGGAGGGGCTCCTCAGGAGCAGGGACCGTGTGTGTGCTGGCCCCATGCATGGCACGTGCCCCTTTGTTGCGGCAGGCGCGAGCCATGCGCCCATGTCCTCCACAGTAGAGGCAGAGGCCCCGATTGATTCTATCTTGCCTTTCGGCGTTGGTGAGCTTTCGACGACCTGCGGAGAGGTCCATGGGGCCAGGAGTGGTGCCGGTGGAGGTGGAGGTAGAAACGGGAGGAGCTGTTGGGGTACGGGGTGCGGCAGGGGTGGAGGTCCTCCAAGAGGACGAAGAGGAGCCTTTCTTTTTGGCGGCGCGGGCACGGACATGGTTGTCAGGTTGCTTGAGGAGGGTGAGGTAGACATTGAAGGGTACGGGAACCGGGTAAACGTGTACCAGGGCATCTTTCAACTCGGTGCTGAGGCCCTGGTAGAGGGAGATACGCTTGGCGGCGTCGTTCCAGAGGGTGTTGACAGCGAGGCATTGGAAGTCGGCGTGGTATTCCACGAAGGGGCGGTTCTTTTGTTGGAGGCTCCTCAGAGCACGTTCTGCTGTCTGGACCCTATTGGGGTCACCAAACGCCTGTTCCAACTCAGCACAAAGGGCATCCATGTTCTCGAAGTCGATGTGGTCGGGTAACACCCTGTGTTGGATCTTGAGGTAGGCGCGTCCGCGCAGGAGGCCAATGGCGTAGCCAAGTTGGTGTTGTGTGCCATTGAACCGGTGGCTGTCACCCTGGAGTTTCATCCGTAACTGGGTGACGAAAGGGCGGAGTTTGTCTGTGGTGCCATCGAACTGTTCGGGGTCTGGGATTGAGACGGGTTTGTTGCCACCAGCAGGGGCAGCGGTACCCGGGGCAGGCACGCGGGCGAGGGCGGTATTCAAGGACGTGATGGTAGCATTAGCCTGTCTGTGTAAGGCTAGCTTCAACGATAACGAGACGGGCCTCGAGGCCTTGGCCTTCGGTGCGGGCATCATCTCGTTCCTGGAGGAGTGCATTGCATTGTTCTTGCAGGTGTTGGTACTGTGGGGTCTGTTCTGGGGAGGTTGCTGGAGGAGGAGGGGGAGCAGGTGCGTTCAAAATTCGGCGGGCCAGATCTCTGGCGAGGTTGAACTGGGCTTGGAGTTGGTCGTGGTCTAGGCTTTGTGCATGGTCATCCCCCAGGTTCGCAAGAGTGTGAAGGGGACCATTGATGTCGTTGGCGAAGTGGGACGTGGCCATGGTTTGGTGTGGGTTGGGTCCTGGTGGAACGAAATCTTGTGTAACGGACAGGGTCTGAGAGTCCGGTAGCCCAAGGCACACCACGAACAGGGGCAGGCAAGAGTTCGGAGGCGAGGTCTAGGTACGGGGATACAACCGAAGTGAGTTGTACGAGGTTCAGGGGTCAGGGATTCAGGGTCAGGGTTCAGGGGTCTCGGAGGACACGAAGTAGAAGAGAATGTAGTTCCTAGGTAAAGGTGTCCAAACGAGATTACCAGATTGGGTAAAGAAAGTAAAATATAAGGGGGCACACCCCCTTACATAGATAGGAAATCCTCCGCGATTACTAACACAAAAGAAAACCCTTAATGTCGCGCGCAGCCGTGATCCTTCCATAACGTTCTGCCAGGTTCCGCTGCGCGGCAACCAATCCCAATCACAGTACAAAGGAAATCCTACTAAGGAACCAAAGAAACCACAACCGAAACCCCAAGGTTCTGTTCTCATACCAGGCCGGGTGGCCGTGACAATCACCTGCTCTTGTGGAACGCGTCGAAAGGACATTGCAAATGTTTGAAAATAGTCGACGAGGAAACCGACGTCCCGCTACCGCCTCTCAAGGCACTCCCATCCCTGTCGCGGCTACCCCTAGCCAGCCCAGCTGGCCACTGATTCAAGTGCCAATGGCACCGGTTAAACCTTCGGGCAACGCTGGCTTTTAGGGCTTTGGGCTACCGCCAGTTACATGAGGACCCTACTGTATGCCCACCTGTTGTGGATATGGGGGAAGACATGATCGATTTTGTCATCCCCCTCCACTCGAGGTACCAGACAGTCCTCCGGTGGCGGTCAGACAAGATAAGGGAAAGGGACGAGAAGCAAGGGATCCCAGATGTGGGGATTGCATGCACAAAGGTTATAAAGGACCTCCAGAACACCCAGAAACCTGCCCCGCTTTGACAGAATGGTTGAAGGTGTCGCAGGTTGTGCCAAACCCGATACCGTTGGGGAGTAACCAGCCCGCAGTCTCAGTGCCGCCACAAGTACTGTCGGGAGGTGGTCCTCCGGATAACGGCAATCGTAGTGGTCAAGGCCAGCATTTTGATGGTTATGAGAGAGCTAGGGAAACCTCTGGTGGAAACGTTGGAGGCAGTGGGGGTAGTAATCTACCTCCCGGTGGCGGATTCTTTGAGGCTGGTGGAGGGGATCCGAGTGATTCCAACCCTGATGATAGCTGTGATGATGACGCCGATTCCCTACCTGATGTCACACCCTTTTTGGGACCACGTCGTGCTGGTTAGAATAATGATAAGAAGGACCGATATGACCGTCAGGCAGATGCACTACGAGAGCAGTTGAACAAGCAACCTCATTCCTCGGCACAGTCAAGCCGCAGGAAGCTGGAGAAGCTAAGTGGCATTCCCACCTTTAAGGGAGTGGTTGCCGATCTGGCTAGTTTTCTGACCTTGGTCGAAGTCAAGTGCGAGTACTTTTCCGATTGCCATCTGACGGACATGGATAACATCAACTTGGTGATACCTCTTCTCGAAGAGCAAGCCCGCAACTGGTACCTTGGGATACATGCTCACATAAACCGTGAAGCGGCTAAGCGAGCGGGTATGCCGTTTAACAAGAATGATCCGCTCAGGACATAGAAAGGTTTCCGTGAACGGTTAGAGCAGAGTCACAGAGGTGACAACCTAAATCGGGATAAGAATCTTCTCGGGTGGAATAACTTGGTGATGACCCCATACCAGAGCAGTCCCTACCTGGATAAGGTTATCAATCTGATGTACAAGCTGAACTACACACACAACCAACAGGTTAAGGATAAGGTTTGGGCTGGGATAACGTTTGAGCTTCGGAAGTCTTGGGCGTTGATGACGCCACACCCCTAAAACCTCAACGACTACCTAGACTTGCTTCGGCACGTTGGCCACAATCTCGAAGATGACAAGCGCTTTGGACATCTGAACAAGGATAAACCCACGAAGCCACCAGAAAGACGAGAGAAGGAAACTTCTAAACCTTCAGGAAGGTTTAAGATGAAAGAGCAAGGTTCGGGTTGGAAGGACAACAAGACGCGGAAGACCGCTAATGTTGGCGCCGGAAAGCAGGCAGGGATGTCTGAGTATGCTATTGCTCATCGAGATATCCCTCAGACCCTTACTGAGAAATGACGTAACAATAAGCAATACACCAAGTGTGGGAGAGAAGGACACTTCTGGAGACAGTGTTCGGTGACCTCCCCTGTCGTACATGCTGTGAGGAATACCGCGAGAGTGAAACGGTCACGACCAAAGGCGGAATCCTCTGCTAGTGGCAATAAGCGATTTAAGTGCATTGAAGCTTCTCGGCCGGCGCCATTTGGCCCAAACTTTTGGAAGCCCGCAAACCCTCACCTACTATTATGGAGGTTGATACGGGTGATAAACTAGGTAAGAACCTAATCCTGTGAAGGAATGACTCTGGCTAATTTTCTAGATCTATGAGGGTCTTATGGAAATAAATGGTCGCTCAAGCAGGATGGAATTAAGGTAAGAGCCTATCCGCGATGACTAGCTCTTCAGTACTAATGAAGTCTTTCACATAGGAATGTCGGAAGACTACTTCGTTAGGTAGATGTTACGGTCGTGCGCGGTGTTTTGTTTTTCCTTTTCATTCTTGGAATTTGGTTATTTCTTAAGGGTATTTATATTAAATTCATGTTGGACAATTTCGGCAAATTACTTTCAGGTTTTTCTTTGATTGAGCATTCTGCTCCGAGGGGTCGCTCTGGAAAATAGGAACCACGCGACATTCGGATGGGGCATGAAGATGCCCTGTTTGGCACCGGTTGACTGCACATCTCCGGAGAGCAAATGCAATTTTCTTGTCTGATATGGGTCGTTTGTCTTGTACTTTGGAATTGGTCTTGGGTTATTAGTCTTGAATAAAGAGTTATCTTTCAAGTTTACCTGAGGAGGGTTTAGTACCCGAAATCATGCTGGCGTGATAGTAAACAGCACTCCAATTCCCTTTTATTAATTAAACTATTCTTGAAAACGTTTAGCGACCCGTTGTGGGCGCTCTTGTGTCGAAAGGCAAGAGACAAGCAAGAATGAGTACCAAGAGACAAAGTAAGAAGGCGCGGCACTCTAGCCCACCCAAGCATAGTGTCACAAACTGTGACTAAGCAAGGCAGATTTCACATAGCTCGAAATTCGGAGCTAAAGGTATGTTGGAGTTTCACATGATGCACACTAGTGCGTCATAGGTTATTATATTTACCTGTTCGTGACTCACACTTGTGGATCACACGATCTTATGATTTTCGCACATGACTCAAATTATGAGTTATGGGTTTTACTGAGGTGACGCGAGTTGCGCACCTGATTTGGTTATTATGTTTTGATTGGTTTTAGGTGCGTTACGCAGCGACTCATAGGAGTCAGCTGATGGATTTCGCATGACTCATAGTTATGAGTCACAAGGTCGCGTGACGCATAGGTATGAGTCACACCAGGTGAAGAGCTACTATATAAAGGGTCACTAGGACCCCTCGTATTAGTTCTTCACACGTTCTTCTTGTTTATTTCCTACCTTTAAGTTTTTATCAATAAAACCTACCTTTACGCTCTTTAACTTTTATCTCACCTTAAGCGAGAAAACTATTTCTCGTCCCACGAACAACGCCGGAGTCCTAACGAGGACCTAAGAAGATCAAGAGGAATAGGTCAGATACGATAGTAGTCAAAGGACCTAACTATCAATGTCGCGTAGGCGTAGGCCTAAGAACTATCGCCTCACCGCAAGTTAAGAATCGTTACCTGTCGCATAACTCGTCCCCAGCGCAGGATTCTTAACATTAGAACGTGTCTACAACGAGACACTTAACGATTACACAACGGATCCATTCAACACAGATCACGAGGGAGACATAGACATCCAAGACGACAGTCTAGGATTAGAAGGATTGGAAGAAGCATTAAGCGAAGGAAGTCGACACTCAGCAAGAGCGACAAGCCCGGTTACACCTGAACAAGTATCAAGAATCCTACCGGTCGGATGAGAAATGCGACAGGCAGCGATTCTTATTTGTGACGAGGCGATAGTTCTAAGGCCTATGCCTATGCGATAGTAATAGCTAAGTCCTCTTGACTTCTATCTTATCGCGTCTATCCCTCTAAATCTTCTAAGTCCTCGCCTAGGACTTAAGCATTGTTCGTGGGACGAGAAATAGTTTTCTCGCATCAGGTGATATATAGGTTAAAGAGCGTAAAGGTAGGTTTTATTGGTAATAACTTAAAGGTAGGAAATAAATAAGAAGAACATGTGAAGAGCTAATACTAGGGGTCCTAGTGACCCTTTATATAGTAGATCTTCACCTGACGTGACTCATACTTATATGTCACGCGAACCTTGTGACTCATAACTATGACTCATGCGAAATCCCTCAGCTGACTCCTATGAGTCGCTGCACAACATGGCTAAAACTAATCAAACATAATAACTAAATCAGGCGCGCAACTCGCGTCACCTGAGTGAAACCCATGACTCATAACTTGAGTCATGTGCAAAAATCATAACATCGTGTGACTCACAACTGTGAGTCACAAACAGGTAAATATAATAACCTATGGCGCACTAGTGTGCGTCATGTGAACTCCCAACATACCTATAGCTTGGAAATCCAAGCTATGTAAAATCTGCCTTGCTTAGTCATAGTTTGTGACATTAGCTCCCCTCTCCCTCAGCCCGAGTCCCATCGGGCTTTGATTCGCGTCTCCATCCCCCTTGATGGTCCCTCCAACTCTCTTCCCCGTGGTAGTAGCTTCGATTAATCCTTCAGACAGCTCTTGCGGTCCGACCCGAATGTCTCCGAGCCTCTTCCACCTGGCTCTCCAATTCTCTTTCTAAAGCCTCCCTTGCTCCTCTCTCCCTCGCCAGCTCTCTCTCGAGTTGACGTACCCTTATCTTGGTTCCTCTCTTCATTGCCTCCAGCAACACTTGTGTTAGCCGGAGGTCTTTTTCCAATTCTACTATCACCGCCTGTTGGTCCTCTGCCTGAGGCAACCTCGGTGTAGCTTCTTCCATCTCTTCCTCCCATGAGACATGCCTCGTCTTCCTGGGTTTGACCCATTTTTGTTTTTTCGCCCCTCTCCTCTTGGACTCTGTCCGCGGAGTCGGTTTGATGTATTCTACCAGAGCCACTGGCTCTGGTGTCGCGGATCTCACTGGTGATCCCAGGGGTGAAGTCTTGGGTGGCTATCGGTTCGCCTCCCGAGGCCAATATCCCGAGCCTTCCTTCTTCCTTTTGTGTACTTGGCACTGGTCGTTGTAGCATCCTGTCCATGACAGGTTCGCGTGTTCCCTTTCGGGTGTAGGGGTTCTTGATAGGGGTAAGTCTACCAGGTTTACCCAGTCTTCGTCCGTAGGTTCTTCCTTGGTCGGTGTTGGGGTCCGATACCCCAGGCTCGTTGGTGTAATGTGTTTGAACGCGTCGCGTTCTGGACCGTTCTGGAGGGCCGATGGTGTTGGCGAGTGTTGGTAGTTCATCTTGGGATGTTCCCAATGGTAGGAGTCGGTGCAGTATAATGCGGGTGTGACATGCCCTGATTCGGGTATGTCCTCGACGGTTGGTTGTTCGTTTGTGTAGGTAACGTTTGTGGAATTGGTGGACTGCATTTTGTGCGTGATCAAAGTTCTCGGCTGGGTACCAGGTCTTGTCGTGTGCAGGAGAGTATCCTGTTCACTTTGCTCTGTATTGCAAGCGACCGTAGTGTAACCGAGAGTCGATAATTTCTTCGAGTTCATATTCTGATTCACCGTCTATCTCAATAGGCGGTGGTCCGAGTTGTTCTTGGGAAGGTAGAGGATTGTCTTGGTAGGGTTTGAGGAGGCTGATGTGAAAGGTGTTGTGGATTTTCATTGATGGTGGGAGGTCGAGCTTATAAGCGCGGCTTCCTATCCTTGCCAAGATTTTAAATGGTCCTATTTTCTTATGATCCAATTTTTTCGTTAGGCGTGTTGTTTTGATGTTGCGTGGTAGCAACCAAACCATATCTCATGATTTCAGGTTTGGATCGGGTTTTTGGTCATGATCGTATTCTTCCTTCTGTCGTAATTACGCCGTGACCATTTCTGTTCTTAATATGTTGTGTAGTTGACTCATATCTTTCTTGTCCGTTATCTTTCCTTGGAGCATATGACCTATGGTTTCGTGTTCTGGATGTAGTCCGTAATTTGCAAAGAAGGGGGTTGTCTTGATAGTTTCCTGTTTTCCATTGTTGTAGGCGAATTCCGCCATAGGCAGCCATTTGTACCAATCATCTTGTTGATAATTGATGTAGGCCCGTAGGTATTCTACTAATATGCCGTTGATCCCTTCGGTTTGCCTGTCTGTCTGCGGGTAGAATGCTGTGCTCATGCGCCGTTCGATTCCCAGTTTTTCTGTTATCTCTTTCCATATTTCTGATGCAAATAGTAATCCTCTATCACTAATGATATCTTTTGGTAATCCGTGCAGTCGATATACTTCTTTTAGAAATATTTCCGCTAATTGTATTGCCGTCATATCCGTCCTGCACGGTATGAAGTGACTCATTTTGGTCAGACGATCCACCACTAGCAAAATGGCATTTCAAGCATTTGACTTTGGTAGGTCTGTAATGAAGTCAAGTGATATTGATTTCCATGGTTTTTCTGGGGCTTCGTTTGATTTGAGTAATCCATAAGGTGCATGTCGGACCACCTTAGTTCCTTGACATGTGTCGCAGTTTTTGACGTATCGCTTGATGTCTTCGCTTATCTTGGGCCAATAGTATCGTCGGTTGATGAACTCGGTAGTTTTGGCTGTTCCTCCATGTCCCGCGTGTGGGGGGTCGTGATGGTATCGTATGATCTCTGTGCGTAGTTCTTCCTTATCCGGTATCCAGATTTTCCCATCATACCATAAGTATTCATCCTTCCATTCGCATAGTCCTAGGGCTATGCCTTTGATTTCCTTCGTGCCAGCTTCCAGTTCCTTTCTTATCTTTTGACATTCCTCATCTAGTTGGCTTTCATTCCTGATATCTTCTTCCAATATTGTCCTTGTACTGATTTCGTTCAGTGACTCGTATCCACTGTCTTCTTCTTCCATTCGGAAATATTTTTCCTTTGATAATAGTATTTGTTGTCTTTGTTTGATCCTCTCATCCTCGGAGGTATTTGGTTTGTCGTTTGACCTTCGAGTCAATGCATCTGGTTTTCCTCCTTCTTTTCCTGGACGGGATTCAATCTTGAAGTTGTAAGTGCTGAGTTTTTCCATCCATCTTATTTGTCGTCCGTTTAGCTCCTTTGTGGTCATGAAGGATACTAAGTTTTTGTGGTCGGTGAGGATTTTAACTGATGTATTATTGTTTTGAGCGTATCTTCTCCACTCCTTCAAGGCCTGAACTATTGCTAATAGTTCCTTATCGTAAACATCATAGTTGCATTCTGCTGGAGTCATTGTCTTGAATCTGAATGCCACTGGTCTCCATTTGCCGTCTTCGCATTTCTGCGATAGTATGCGCGAGCATACATATTTGGAGGCGTCCGTTTCGATGATGGTTTCTCTTTTTGGATCGAAGTGCACCAAAATTGGGCCTTGGGTGATCTTGGTCCTTAATTCTTCAAAGGCCTCCTTTTCCTTAGGTCCCCAATCGCATTTGAAGTCTTTCTTGGTCAGGTTATATAGTGGTTTAGCCGTTCTGCTAAATCCTTCTATAAACCTTCGGTAAAAATTGCAGAATCCCATAAAGCATTGGATATCAGTTTTGTTTTTTGGGTATTCCCATTCCCATATCGCTTTAGTCTTAACTAGATCTATTTGTACTCCTTCTCGGTTGATGATGAATCCTAAGTATTCTGTCTCCTTTTTACAGAATTCGCATTTGCTAGGTTTACATTTCATTCCCGATGCTTTCATGTCTGCCATAATGTTGCTGACATCCTTTTTATGTTGTTTCATATCTTTGGAGTATATGAGTACATCTTCCAGGTAGACGATGCAGCATATATCCAGGTACTTGTGAAGTACGTTGTTGATCCATCGTTGGAAAGATGCTGGTGCATTGGTTAGCCCAAAGGACATAACGAGGTATTAGTAATTCCCATATTTCGTGGTGAAAGTTGTTTTCCATTTGTCTGCTTTGCTTATCCTGCCATTGTGGTAGGCGTCCCGTATGTCTAATTTGGTAAAGTATTTGGCTGACGCTAGTCGATCCAGTGCTTCTCTGATTAGAGGTAGGGGGTATCGATCCTTCTTGGTTATGCCATTGAGGGCTCGGTAGTCGACGCATCGTCTTAACTTCCCATCCTTTTTCTTGATGAACAGGATGGGTGATCCTCCATTGGCGTAAGATTGTTTGATCCATCCCCGTTCAAGGTTTTGCTGAATATATTTTCTCAGTACTTCGAGTTCAGTTTCTCCCAGTGCGTATATTCTTTTTTTGGGTAATTCCTTGGTGCTTCCTTCTAGATTGATCGCTAGGTCCACCTCGGGTCTGTATGGTGGTAACTTGGTGGATTCCTTTTCTTGGAATAAGTCCAGGTGCTGGTGATATTCTTTTTGTATTATTCGATCCAATCTTTCTTCTTTTATTTGAGTCCGATTCCTTATGGCCAGCTCGGTACTGATGTTGATTTTGGCCAAACTGATCTTTTCTTCTTGGGTGTCCCACTTAAGGATTCCTGCCAGATCTCTGGGGCGATAAAACTTGTTGAATGCTTGTACCGATATCCGATTGATTTGGACCTTTGGTTGTTTCTTCTTGGTTGGACCTTGGTTGTCCATGCTTCCGAACCCTTTAGATCCTCTGGTGGTTTCTCTTAGGCTCGTCACCTGTTGGAATTCTTGTTCGTTGATCTTTTCGATGATCAGCTGTGCAATCTTGTCGCCTTTCTCCACGTTATGGTCTTGATTTCCTTGGTTGACCATGACAGCTTTCAATTCAACTGTGTAGTCAGCGTCTATTACTCCTGCGTTGGTAGTGAGTCGATATTTGACTGCGAGACCACTGCGTGGTGCTCTGCGCCCATAGGTGCCTTGAGGTAGCTCCATGCCAGTGGCTATTCCTGTGGGAATGATTACCTGCCCTCTGGCAGGTATCGTAACTTCTTCATTAGCGTATAGGTCATGTCCTGCTGCCTTCTCTGATTCTCTTGTGCGTATCTTAGCCTCGTGGCTTAATCTTTGAACTTTGATCCTTTGATGCTTTGTCTGAACTTGACTGAATCTGGTGTCTAGGTTCCTTTCATTTGCTTCTTCTTCTGGAGTTGCATATATTACCGGAGAACTGTTGAGACACCATGTCGTACACCGTTCGCTGGTAAACGTGACCGTTCCTTCTTCCCAATTTAGGCTGGGATTATGTTGTCTTAACCATGGCATTCCGAGAATTATCTCCTGGTATTGTAGATTTGCCACTTGGAAGGTAGCCACTTACCTATGGTTTCCAATTTCCATAGGTACTTGCGCGGTATGGGTTACAGGTCCCATGGCACTAGATTTCCCATCTGCGAGGTAAATCTGTCTTTCCTTTTTTGCTTTCTTGGTTTTTAGCTGATGTCTCTTATAGACTTCTTTGTCGATGAAGTCTTCCGTGGCTCCTGAGTCGAGCATTCCGTGTATCGTGGTTTCTTGTTTTTTGTCGTTATATATTTTTGTTTTGATCACAATATGATCATGGTCGTTATCTCCCGTATTTTTGCTTAAAAGAGTGTAGTAGTTGGCCGTTACGATGGGTTTGTCTTTTAGAGGGTCCCTCAGACCATCTATTACTGGGGACCTTCATCTTTTGCCACCGTTTCATATTCTTCTTCGATTTCGATTTCCCTTAGCTTACTGCATGGTTGAAACCTAGGGTTTGTTCTCATGTTCTGGGGCTTTCTTCCTTGATTTGGAGTAGGATTGGCCGGTCGTCTGCAATCCTTAATCATATGTCCTCCTATGCCACATCTTAGGCATAGATTGTTGTTTCGTCGTCGCAGGTACTCGTCCCTCGGAAGGTTGAGTGAGGGTTTCCTTCTAGTTGCATCCAGGTCCATGGCATCTCCTCCTTGGGTGGTAGTTCGATAGGTTCCATTCTGGTTCCTGGGAGTACCTTGGTTTCTTGTGTTCGTGTTATTGCCTTGCGTTGTATTGGACTGGCTTCTTTGAATCCAGTCTAGTTGTCTAAACGGGATTTCTTTCCGAATGGCCCAGTGGGCCATTGCTGTCACGGCCACCAAATTTTGTTCACTCTTGTCGCGTGTTTCCTACCTGGAGGAGCTCCCCGTAGTTCTCAGGATTCACGTTCTTGAAGGGACAAGTGTGGCAAGACGGACCCAGTTGACCATGTGCGGCAGGTAGGATTAGTACGTGGCGATTCCACGTAGCAAGAGACAAGAGCTGCACCTGGTCTGATACAGTGAAGGATCTCCTAGTGTTTCGGAACGTACAGGAAGGACATACGTTATAGATCGGAGGATTTCCTATAGTGATATGTTGGATTGAGCTCGGAGGAGCTCCGTTAGATTGAGGGATTTCCTTTGATATATCTATGGGGTGTGCCCCTTGATATTTTACTTTCTTTACGCAATCTGGTAATCTCCTACCTTTGTATATACTTAGGAATGACGTCCACTCCTTGCTCTCATGTTTATCGTGAAGTAACCTTCAGATTGTTTACCACTCCGCATTCCGGACTACGAAAGAGAACGACATTGATACCTCGTTACTCTTTATTCTTTCATGCTCTTGCTTTGCTAGACTTAGCTTGACCACAAGTAGCGAGCCTGCAGTATGGCTCACTATCTTTAATTAATACCTTTAGGCCTTCCATCGTGTCCGCCGGTCCTCGGTTAACTATCTTGACGATAGTTCTCCCGCCTGAACCTTTGCGCCCGTGGCCTTCCATCGTGTCCGCCCGTCCTCGGTTAACTATCTTGACGATAGTTCTCCCGCCTGAACCTTTGCGCCCGTGGGTTTCCATCGTGTGCGCCCGTCCTCGGTTAGCTATCTTGACGATAGTTCTCCCGCCTGAACCCAGTAGATCCCTAGGATCTCAGATCCTCCGACCCTTATGAATCCCTTAACAATATTGCATTCAGCAACGAACCTTTGAACCTTCTGGATCGACCATCGACCTTCTTTGACCCTTTAGACCTCCAGTGGGATACTGGATGATTACCTTGGCCGGTTCGATGCCGGTCGTGTTGCATAGACCTCTGGCGGGACGCCAGTTGATACCCCTTGGCCGGCTTGATGTCGGTAACCCTCCTTGAACCTCGCTCCTCGGCCGCATACCAATCAGACGGATTAACCTTGGACAATGAGGCCCCTTGACCTAGACCTCCAGTGGGATACTGGACGATTACCTTGGCTCGCTTGGATGCTCCTTAG
>LN890964.1:716156-762846 GCA_900010015.1 Tuber aestivum | reverse complement strand
AGACCTCCGGTGGGATGCCGAACCTGTTTATATCTCTTGTTCCGATTGTGGCGTGCCTGGGACTACCTGCTCAGACCTTGTCCGTTACAATTGCTTCAGTTGTAGTCAATCTTTGTTCGCTAAATCTCCATGTGTCTTGATAGGACTTTCTTAAGCCTTTCATGAACCACCTCATAGCAGAGGCCTCATCGCAAGCCACATCGTACTAGAGTAGTCGGAACTCGTACCAGTAATCAGTGACAGTTTTTGCACCTTGGTGAATATCTTCCAATTTGTTCCTTGCTGATTGGCTCAGTTCTACGTCTGTGAATTGGGCTTCGAATATGTCTTTGAAGCTGGCCCAGTCTGTCCAGGGTGCAGCGTTGCTAACCACGATGGGGGTTATCCATTTTAGTGTCTATCCTTCCAGTAGTGTAAGGGTGTATCGTATTTTGTCTTGGTCATTTCCCAGTGTCCATCCGACGGCATCGAAGTAGGTTAAGAGTTGGACCATAAATCCTGATAGTTTGCTTCTTTCTCCATCGTATCGTGGTGGGGTCTTGACTTTGGGCTGTTGCCCGGCTCCTCTAATAGCTTCTCGTATCATTTATTCCACTTCAGCCCGTGGAATCATCTGGGGAGATGCTGGTCATGCCGGAGGCAGACCTGGGGGTGGTGCTGGTCCTGACATTCTCTCAGGTCTTGGCGTCTCAGGTGGGTCTTCTTCGTTCGGAGGGGTAGTTTGTTCAGGTGGAACCGGACTTGTCGATCATGCTGAGTGTCGACTTGCTTCGCTTAATGCTTCTTCCAATCCTGCTAATCCTAGACTGTCGTCTTGGACGTCTATGTCTCCCTCGTGATCTCTGTTGAATGGATCTGTTGTGTACTCATTAAGTGTCGTGTTGTAGACACGTTCTAATGTTAAGAATCCTACCTGTCGGATGAGAAATGAGACAGGTAACCATTCTTACTTGTGACGAGGCGATAGTTCTGAGGCCTATGCCTACGCGATAGTAATAGCTAAGTCCTCTTGACTTCTATCTTATCGCGTCTATCCCTCTAAATCTTCTAAGTCCTCACCTAGGACTTAAGTGTTGTTTGTAGGACGAGAAATAGTTTTCTCCTGTAAGGTGATATAAAGGTTAAAGAGCGTAAAGGTAGGTTTTATTGGTAATAACTTAAAGGTAGGAAATAAACAAGAAGAACGTGTGAAGAGCTAATACTAGGGGTCCTAGTGACCTTTTATATAGTAGCTCTTCACCTGGCGTGACTCATACTTATATGTCACGCGAACCTTGTGACTCATAACTATGAGTCATGTGAAATCACACAGCTGACTCCTATGAGTCGCTGCGCAACATGCCTAAAACCAATCAAACATAATAACCAAATCAGGCGCGCAACTCGCGTCACCTGAGCGAAACCCATGACTCATAACTTGAGTCATGTGCGAAAATCATAACATTGTGTGACTCAGAACTGTGAGTCATGAACAGGTAAACATAATAACCTATGGCGCACTAGTGTGCGTCATGTAAAATCCCAACATACCTATAGCTTGGAAATCCAAGCTATGTAAAATCTGCCTTGCGTAGTCATAGTTTGTGACAACAAGTTACTCCTGCGAACGAAGAAGACCCACCTGAAACGCCAAAACCAGAAAGAATGTCAGGACCAGTACCACCCCCAGGTCCACCTCCGGCAGGACCAGCACCTCCTCAGATGATTCCACGGGCCGAAGGGGAACAAATGATACGAGAAGCTATAAGGGGAACTGGGCAACAACCTAAAGTCAATACCCCACCACGATACGATGGAGAAAGAAGCCAGCCACGAGGATTTATGGTCCAACTCTTGACCTACTTCGATGCGGTTGGATGGACACAGGGAAACGACCAAGACAAAATACGATACACTTTGACACTACTAGAAGGACAAGCACTAAAATGGATAACCCCCATCGCGGTCAGCAAGGCTGCACTCTGAACGGACTGGGTTAACTTCAAAGACATATTCGAAGCCCAATTCACACACCTAGAATTGAGCCAGTCGGCAAGAAACAAATTGGAAGACATTTACCAAGGGGCAAAAAATGTCACTGTTTATTGGTACGAGTTCCGACTACTCCAGTATGACACGGCTTGTGACGAGGCCTCTGCTATGAGGTGGTTGATGAAAGGCTTGAGAAAGACCTATCAAGATGCCTAGAGATTCAGCAAAGAAAGATTCACTACCACCGAAGCAATGGCCTACTCAGGCTGGGCCATTCGGAAAGAACTCCAGTTTGGACAACTAGACTGGATTCAAAGGAGCAAGTCTAATACAACAAAAGACAACAATGCGATTACAAGAAACCAAGGCGTACTCAGGAACCAGAATGGAACCTATTGAACCACCACCCAAGGAAGAGACTCCATGGACCTAGATGCAACTAGAAGGAGACCCTCACTCAACCTTCCGAAGGACGAGTATCTTCGATGACGAAACAACAATCTATGCCTAAGATGCGGCATCGGAGGACATATGATCAAGGATTGCAGACGACAGGCCAATCCAACTCCAAATCAAGGAAGGAACCAGCAGAACATGAAAACAAACCCTAGGGTTCAACCAAGCAGCAACCTAAGGGAAATCGAAATCGAGGACGAATATGACACGGTGACAAAAGACGAAGGTCCCCCGCAGGAGATGGTCTGAGGGATGCTCCTAAAGACAAATCCATCATGACGGCCAACTACTACACTCTTTTAAGCGCAAACACGAAAGATAACGACAATGATCATATCATGATCAAAAGGAAAATATATAATAACAAAAAACAAGAAACCATGATACACGCAATGCTCGACTCCGGAGCCACAGAAGACTTCATCGACAAAGAAGTCTGCAAGAAACATCAGTTAAAAACTAAGAAAACAAAAAAGGAAAGACAGATTTACCTCGCAGATGGAAAACCCAGCGCCATGGGACCTATAACCCATACCGCGCAAGTACCTATGGAAATTGAAAACCATAGGGAAGTGGCTACCTTCCAAGTGGCAAATCTACAACACCATGAGATAATTCTCGGAATGCCATGGTTAAGACAACATAATCCCAGCCTAAATTGGGAAGAAGGAAAGGTTATATTTACCAGCGAACGATGTATGACCTGGTGTCTCAACAGTTCGGTGGTAATATATGCAACTCCAGAAGCAGAAGCAAACGAAAGCAACCTAGACACAAAATTGAGTCAAGTTCAAACAAAGGATCAAAGAATCAAAGATCAAAGATTAAGCCACGAGGCTAAGATACCCACAAGAGGATCCAAGAAGGCAGCAGGACATGACCTGTACGCCAATGAAGAAGTCACGATACCAGCCAGAGGGCAGGTAATCATTCCCACAGGAATAGCCATAGAGCTACCTCAAGGCACGTATGGGCGCATAGCACCACGGAGCGGTCTCGCAGTCAAACATCGACTTACTACCAACGCAGGAGTAATAGACGCCGACTACACAGGTGAATTGAAAGCAGTCATGGTCAACCAAGGGAACCAAGACCATAAGGTGGAAAAAGGCGACAAGATTGCACAGCTGATTATCGAAAAGATCAACGAACAAGAATTCCAAGAGGTGACGAGCCTAAGAGAAACCACAAGAGGAACGAAAGGGCTCGGAAGCATGGACAACCAAGGTTCAATCAAGAAGAAACAACCGAAGGTCGAAATCAATCGGATATCAGCACAAGCGTTCAACAAGTTTTATCGCAGCGGAGATATGGCTGGAATCCTTAAGTGGGATACCTAAGAAGAAAAAATCAGTCTGGCCAAGATCAACATCATGATCAGTAGAGAGCTGGCCATAAGGAATCGGACTCAAGCAAAAGAAGAAAGATTGGATCGAATAATACAAAAAGAATATCACCAGCACCTGGACTTATTCCAAAAAAAGGAATCCACCAAGTTACCACCTCACAGACCGGAGGTGGACCTAGCAAGCGATCTAGAAGGAAGCACCGTGGCGTTACCCAAGAAAAGAATATACCCACTAGGAGAAACCGAACTCGAAGAACTAAGAAAATATATTCAGCAAAACCTTCAACGAGGATGGATCTAACAATCATATGCCAACGGAGGATCACCCATCCAGTTCATCAAGAAAAAGGATGGGAAGTTAAGACTATGCATCGACTACCCAGCCCTCACCAGCATAACCAAGAAAGATCGATACCCCCTACCTCTAATTGGTGAAGCACTGGATCAACTAGCGTCAGCCAAATACTTCACCAAATTAGACATATGGGATGCCTACCACAATGGCAGGATAAGAAAAGGAGACGAATGGAAAACAACTTTGGCCACGAAATATGGGAATTACCAATACCTCGTTATGCCCTTTGGACTAACCAACGCACCAGCATCCTTCCAACGATGGATCAACAACGTGCTCCACAAATACCTGTATATATGCTGTATCGTCTACCTGGACGATGTACTTATATACTACAAAGATATGGAACCATACAAAAAGGATGTCAGCAACATTATAGCAGACATCAAAGCATCGGGAATGAGATGCAAACCCAGCAAATGCGAATTCGATAAAAAGGAGACGCAATACCTCGGATTCATCATCAACGGAGAAGGAGTACAAATGGACCCAGTTAAGACCAAAGCAATATGGGAATGGGAATACCCAAAAAACAAAATGGACATCCAATGTTTTATGGGATTCTGCAATTTCTACTGGAGGTTTATAGAAGGATTTAGCAGAACGGCTAAACCACTATACAACCTGGGCAAGAAAGACATCAAATAGAATTGGGGACCTAAGGAAAAGGAGGCTTTCGACGAATTAAGGACAAAGATCACCCCAGGACCAATTTTGGTACATTTTAATTCAGAAAGAGAAAGCATGATCGAAATGGACGCCTCCAAATATGTATGCGCGGGCATACTATCTCAGAAATGCAAAGATGGCAAATGGAGGCCAGTGGCATTCCGATCCAAGACAATGACCCCAGCAGAATGCAACTATGATGTTCGCGATAAGGAACTATTGGCAATAGTTCTGGCTTTGAAAGAGTGGAGAAGATACGCTCAAAACAACAATACAGCAGTTAAAATCCTGACCGACCACAAAAACTTAGTACCCTTCATGACCACGAAGGAGCTAAATGGACGACAAATAAGATGGATGGAAAAACTCAGCACTTACAACTTCAAAATAGAATATGGTCCAGGAAAAGAAGGAGGAAAACCAGATGCATTGACTCGAAGGTCAAACGACAAACCAAATACCCCAGAGGATGAAAGAATCAAACAAAGACAACAAATACTATTACCAAAGGAAAAATATTTCCGAATGGAAGAAGAAGACAGTGGATACGAGTCACTGAACGAAATCAATACAAGAATGACATTAGAAGAAGATATCAGGAAGGAAAGCCAGCAAGATGAGGAATGTCAAAAGATAAGAAAGAAACTGCAGGCTGGCACGAAGGAAATCAAAGGCATAGCCCTAGGACTATGCGAATGGAAGGATGAATACTTATAGTATGATGGGAAAATCTGGATACCGGATAAGGAAGAACTACGCACAGAGATCATACAACACCATCACGACCCCCCATATGCAGGACATGGGGGAACAGCCAAAACTACTGAGTTAATCAACCGACGACACTATTGGCCCAAGATAAGAGAAGATATCAAGCGATATGTCAAAAACTACGACACGTGTCAATGAACTAAAGTGGTCCGACATGCACCTTATGGATTACTCAAATTAAACGAAGCCCATGGAAAACCATGGAAATCAATATCACTTGACTTCATTACGGAGTTACCGAAGTCAAACGATCAAAACGCCATTTTAGTAGTGGTTGATCGCCGGACCAAAATGAGTCACTTCATACCTTGCAGGACGGATCAATGGCATATTAGAACAATACCTACGGGCCTACATCAATTACCAACAAAATGATTGGTGCAAATGGCTACCAATGGCTGAATTCACCTACAACAATGAAAAACAAGAAACTATCAAAACAACCCCCTTCTTTGCAAATTACGGACTGCATCCAGAACGCGAAACCATAGGTCATATGCTCCAAGAAAAGATAACAGACAGAAAAGATATGAGTCAACTACATGACATGTTACGAACAGAAATGGTCACGGGACAATTATGACAGAAGGAAGAATACAATCGTCACTGAAAACCCGATCCAAACCTGAAATCAGGAGATATGGTTTGGTTGCTACCACGCAA
The DNA here is from genome assembly GCA_900010015.1 of Tuber aestivum. Classification (NCBI taxonomy): domain Eukaryota; kingdom Fungi; phylum Ascomycota; class Pezizomycetes; order Pezizales; family Tuberaceae; genus Tuber; species Tuber aestivum. Next base: position 756,613 of record LN890964.1, on the reverse strand, counting down.
CATTAAAACAACACGACCAATGAAGAAATTGGATTATAAGAAAATAGGACCATTCAAAATCTTGGCAAGAATAGGAAGTCGCGCTTATAAGCTCAAGCTTCCACTGGCAATGAAAATCCACAACACCTTCCACATCAGCCTCCTCGAACCCTATCAAGACAATCCTCTACCATCTCAACAACAACCCCCACCACCCCCTATTGAAATAGACGGTAAATCAGAATACGAGCTCAAAGAAATCATCGACTCTCCGCTACACTACGGTCGCTTACAATACAGAGCAAAGTGGACCGGATACTCTCCGGAACACGATAAGACCTGGTACCCAGCCGAAAACTTCGAACACCCGAAAAATGCAGTCCACCAATTCCACCAACGATACCAACACAAACCAACAGCCAACAGTAGACGACGTCCCCGAATTAGGGCCTGTCACACCCACACTACACCGCACAGACTCCTACCATTGGGAACATCCTAAGATGAATTACCAACAATGGCCAATACCAGCAGCCCTACAAAACATACCAGAACGTGACACGTTCAAACACATTACACCAACGAGCCCGGGGTATCAAAGCCCAACACCAGTCAAGAAAGAACCGACGGATGAAGACTGGGTAAATCTGGTGGATTTACCCCTGTGGAAAACCACGACACCCGAAAGGGAACACGCAAACCTGTCATGGACAGGATGCTACAACGACTAGTGCCATGTGCACAAAAGCGAGAAGGAAGGTGCAGGATATTGGCCTTGGGAAGCGAACCAATGGCCACCCAAAACTTCACCCCTGGGATCACCCGTGAGATCCCCGACACCAGAGCCAGTGGCTCTGGTGCAATATATCAAACTGACTCCGAGGACGGAGTCGAAAAGGAGGGGGGCGAAAAAACAAAAATGGGTAAAACCCAGAAAGACGAGGCACATCTCCTGGGAGCAAGAGATGGAAGAAGCTATGCCGAGGTTGCCTCAGGCAGAGGACCAACAGGCGGTGATAGCGGAACTAGAAAAGGACCTTCGACTAACGCAAGTGTTATTGTAGGCAATGAAGAGAGGAACCAAGTTGAGGGTAAGTCAACTTGAGAAAGAGCTGGCAAAGGAGAGAGGAGCAAGGGAGGCCTTGGAAAGGGAACTGGAGAGCCAGGCGGAAGAGGCTCGGAGACATTCGGTTAGGACCGCAAGAGCAGTCCGAAGAATTAATCGCAGCTACTACCACAGGGAAAAGCGCTGGAGGGACCATCAAGGGGGATAGAGACATGAATAAAACCCGATCGCACTCGGGCTAAGGGAGAGGGGAGCTAATGTTAGAAACTGTCACTAAGCAAGGCAGATTTCACATAGCACGGAATTCCGAGCTATAGGTATGTGGGGGTTTCACATGAGGCACACTAGTGCACCATAGGTTATTATGGTTACCTGTTCATGACTCACACTTGTGAGTCACACGATGTTATGATTTTCGCACATGACTCAAATTATGAGTCAAGGGTTTCACTCCGGTGACGCAAGTTGCGCACCTGATTTGGTTATTATGTTTTGATTAGTTTTAGGTACGTTGCGCAGCGACTCATAGGAGTCGACTGATGGATTTCGCATGACTCATAGTGATGATTTACAAGGTCGCATGACGCATAGGTATAAGTCACGCGAGGTGAACAGCTACTATATAAAGGGTCACTAGGACCCCTAGTATTAGCTCTTCACATGTTCTTCTTGTTTATTTCCTACCTTTAAGTTTTTATCAATAAAGCCGACCTTTACGTGTAACAGGGGCTCCCTCAGGTAGATGGTTCCTAAGGATGCGCCCGCACCAAACTTCGAATCTCTCAAACACAACTCTTGTAAAGTGTAAAGAATAAAAATAAACGGTAAAACTTAATATCATTAAGCTCTGGCTTATCTCAATTAAAGTCTCTCGAGAGGATGTTGATTGTGTCGGGGTGGGAGAGTTCTCATATAACTTTTAAGTAGTCAGACTTATACCAAAAACTCCCCCATCAGGTTACCCCAACCATCATGAGTATGCCCTTCTCCGTAAGGGTTGCCCGGCACCATTACCGTGTCCCCGAAGGGCCTATGGCGTCAGCGCACTCTAGTAGAAATCTCCCATATGCACATCAGTTTCTGCAAGGCGTTTACCAATACACCTGCCGGAGTGAAAACCTCTGCGCATCGGTGTCTCGCCAGGGGCTAACTGTCGAGTCACCTAGGAAAGCTAACTAATTGACTCTCTTCCCATGTGCAATGAACTATGCAAGCACTCGTAGACATCAGGTGTCCTCCGGTTAAGTTCTATCTATCTAGATTGCGCACTTACGGGGTCTACGACGCTCCCACGAAGAGCTGTGTCGGTGGCAGGACCCGTGGGTGCTACCCATGGTCCCTTACTCCCAACACACTACTCAGCGTGATAAGTATCATGCTATTAGAGTCTTCCCGCAACCCATAAAGAGCCTACGGCAAAGGGGCACCTGTAGGCTTGATTGGCGTAAAACCTTCCCAGACGTCTCCGGTACTACCTGGGACTACCCTGCGGAACCTTCCAGATAGCTCATGCTAACTCCGTCGGTTTTGGTCCGTTTTACTCCGTTCCTTTTGGAGAAGGTACCTGACCTTCTCACCTTGGCCCCCTGTTAAATCCTACGAACAGCGTGCGGTCGGACAGACAGCGACGACGTATACAGTGTTCTGGACATGTCTTCAATGATTCCATTTAACTAGTAAGACGGCAACTCTACCCATTTTGGCCCATGATGCACGGGGCGAACCCTGGGGCCGGAGGTACCTGTTAGGAATAATTCTTGCCAAGTTACAGCATGTTCGGAGCACTCTAACTCCTCCCGTACTCTTCCGATCAATATGCAAGCAAGTGCCCCTCGATCGTCATTGCCTAACAAACAATCCTAACATTACACAGAATCCTTCCGAAAATGTTTCCGACGGAAGGTAGGGTAATAGTGTCCCAAAGGTAGGGTAAGTGTGTCCATGGTGACATGAAACTAGTCTCCATGGCAGGGTAATGTGATGTCGTAGGACAGGGTAAACTTACCCAACCTTCCGAGCTGTTCTTAGGAAGGAGCGGACATTGTCACATTACTTGTACTACTTGGTTACACTAATTCCTTAAGTACCTTCTGTTCATCGGGATAGTCGGACCATCAGATATCCTAGAGATACTCCGGTATGCCTTCCTAGTCTACTACAGGACCTCTTGGTCTTGTGTATGGGCGTAGACTTAGGTTGCCATAGCTCTATAACGCAGGGTCGTTACATCACTCTCCTCTTCTCTAAGGACCGACCCGGTCGGCTTGCGTCGTCTTTTATTTCCCCGATTCAGTTCGCCCTCAACCCTATGGTCTCTGGGTTTGTAGGGATACCACTGGTGGAAATCCTTCATGGCTTGTAAGCCAGTGTCCTCTAGTATCTCATATGACTCCCAAGAGTTTTCCTCTGTGCCATAGCCTTCCCATGAAACTAGGTACTGTACAAAGCAATTTGGAAATTTCGCCTTCATGTTACCATACTATCGACTGTCTATAACTGCCTCGATAACGTAGCTGGGCTGGTTGTCTACTATTTCAGCGACTGGGACTTCTTTAGTCCTTCTTCCACTTGGGTTCTCACGATAGGGTTCTAAGAGTCCGACATTGAATACGGGATGTATTGACCACCTGGCAGGGAATTGGTGTTCGTAAGCCCCGTTACTAACTTTATGCTTGACCACAAAGGGTCCAAACATTGGGTGGTGTAGCTTTTCCATAGGTCTTTTAGTGCGGATGTTCTTTCGATTTAGCATCACACGATCAGCCTTCTTTGCCCTGCCATTGGTCACATCTTCTATTGTAACATATTCCGGAGATGGCAACCTTTGCTGGTCATACCACTTCCGTTGTCTCTCTTGAGCTCGCTTAAGTGTATCTCGGACTTCCTGCCATACACCTTCCCAGTTCCTTACCAATAGTTCGCTACTGGGATGAACACCTTGCTGCTCCGAGACTGTCCCCGACCAGTTGGTCCGTGGGTTAAAGCCATAGTTGATCTCAAGCGGATTTAACTTAGTGGACTCGGAGGTGGATGTATTATATGCGTACTCCGCTAATGGTAGTAGCGATGCCCAATCATCCTGTTGATACGAACAATAATTCCTTAAATACTGTTCCAATGTCTGGTTCAGCCGCTCAGTTTGCCCATCAGTCTCAGGGTGGAAAGCGGTCGATAACTGTAGTTTCAGTTGCAACTGTTGCATTAGGCTCATCCAAAACTTGGATGTGAATCGACTATCTCGGTCAGAGATAATTGATTCTGGGAGCCCATGGAGCAGCCAAACTTCCTTCAGGAATATCAGGACCAAATCCTTTATTGGGATTTCTGTAGCCAAAGGTATAAAGTGAGCCATTTTTGAGAATCAATCCATGATTACCCAAATTTTGGTATACCCCTCTGATTCCGGTAGTGCCACTATGAAGTCCATGGAAATGTCTGTCCAAGGTCTCAAAGGTACACCAACAGGTTCTAGCAAGCCAAACTTCTTATGCTTAATGGATTTATTTTGTTGACAGGTATCGCATGTGCGAACGTAGTCCGCAATGCTCTCATCCATCTTAGGCCAAAAGAAGTTAGCCCTAACTCTGCCTACTGTCTTGTAAGTCACAAAGTGTCCCGCAATACGGGAGTCATGCTCGGCTTCCATGATCTTGTCTTTTAGATCCTGCGAGTCAGGAATGTACCACCTGTTCTTATAGAGGAGAAGACCTCTCTCTACTATCCTGTCTTTGTGGGTGAGAGTGTCTCTTTCTATTTTCAGATTGCAGTCGACTTCTTTGTCTCCTGCGAACACAGCCTTCATGTCCCTCATATAAGCGGGATCCCTTTCCGCGGCAGCGTGTAATGCATCCAGGAATGCTGACTGCAACAAGTAGCCTTGACAGACAGCCAGTGAATGAGGGCGTAAGAGATCTCGCTCTTGTCACACAATCCATTGTCCGGGGCGAAAAAATGGCTTTGGTGTTTCTGACAGAGAATTACTCCCCCCTTCAAGGTGGTGGTCTCCACGCCTTGACAGTGCATCAGCCTTTGTATTTAGCCTTCCTTCTCGGTAAACCACCATGAAATTGAACAGCTGCAGGAATTCTGCCCAGCGATGTTGCTGGCGGTTGAGGGTCTTAGTACTATTAAAGTACTCCAAATTCTTGTGATCGGTGTAAACCGAGATCTCACCCCTACCGACTGAAACAGATGTTCCCATTCCTTGAATGCCGCCACTATGGCAGTCATTTCCTTGTCATGTACATCATAATCTATCTCAGCTGGGTGGAATTTTCTACTATGAAAGGCCACCAGGTGCCACTTCTCGTCTACACAGAACTGAGACAGTATAGCACCTAATGCAAAGTCACTCGCATCCGTCTCCAGCTTAGTCTGGCGGACAGGATCGAAATGTGCTAGGATTGGTCCCGTGGTGAAAGCCTTCTTTAATGCGAAAAAAGCTTTATTGCATGCCAGGGTCTAACCAAATCGGACATCCTTCTTAGTAAGGTCTGTCAAAGGTTTCGCTATCTTGCTAAACCCTTCCATGAACCTTCTATAGAAATTGGCGAAGCCCATAAAACTTTGGACTCCGATGATGCTAGTTGGTGGTTTCCAATCTAAAATGGTATCCACCTTCTTTGTTGTCATAGATATCCCCCTTTCGGATATCCTATAACCGAGGAACTCTATCTCACTCTTGTAGAAGAACGACTTCTTCATGTTTGCACATAGTCGATGCTTCCGTAACCTTTCCATTACGCGCCTCACCAGAGAGACATGTTCCTCTATCGTCTCTGAGTAAATCAGGATATCGTCCATGTATGCGACGACTCCTTCACCCAGTATGTCTCGAAATATGTCATTTATCATACTCTGGAAGCTGGCAGGGGCATTACATAGCCCAACGGCCATTACCCTAAATTGATGTAATCCCAATTCACTGCCAAAGGCTGTGAGTTCCTCATGTGAGTAGGTATCTCCTTGGGCTTTCTCGGCCATCCGGATTCCCCAATACCCATTCTTCAGGTCCATCAACCTATATACCGTAGCTTTTGAGAGCCTGCCTCGCAATTCATTCATCAACGGGAGAGGATATCTGCTCTTCACCGTGATTTTATTTAATCCTCGATAATCTATTACCAATCTTAAAGTGCTATCTGGTTTTGGTATGAAAAGTATAGGAGCCGAGGATGAGGAAGTAGATCTTTCTATCTTTCCTGTTCGTAATCTTTCATTTATATATTCACGGAGCGCCTTACGCTCCCTCTCCGCTAGTGGATAGATAGGCCCAAAGGGCGGAGTACTTCCTGGAATCAAATCAATTCTATGATCATACTTTGTATGTTCCAGTAACGCATCTATACTTTCTTGACTGAAGATGTCTTCAAAGTCCTTATACTCTGATAGAAGTTGGACTGTGACATCTTTGCCTGTATCATTTGAGAACTGTACTGTCCAGAGAAAATATATATTTTCAGAATCTTCAGCTAACAGTTCCTCGTCCGTCATATAAACTAACTGCCTCTGCTTTGTCACGCAATTCGCCTTACAAAAATCTGAGCGCCAGGTCAGTGATCCTATTTTCCAATCGATGTCTGGGTTGTGGTCCTTTAACCATGACATGGGTAGATAGCCATCGACACAAGTGTCAGCCATATCCGCTACCTCAAAGCGCATACCATTTACATGATCACCTATCTTCAGGTCCAATGACTTGGTATAAGGAAGACCAGGCCCTGGTATGCGGTTACCACTTGCATCGTGTATTGGAGTATGAATTCTTCTGCGCATACAGGGAGCTTGGGTTCTCTTGATCTATTTACTACTTAGTACTGGACCAGTAGCTCCACTATCTAACAACAATAGCTCTTCAGCACTTACTTGCCTACACCCTATGCGCCAATCTGGTGTCACTCGTAAGTGAATAGACTTGCGATGCTTAGGTGGGCTAGAGTGCCGCGCCTTCTTACTTTGTCTCTTAGTACTCATTCTTGCTAGTCTCTTGCCTTTCGACACAAGAGCGGCCACAACGGGTCGGTAAACGTTTTCAACAATAATGTAGTCAATAAAGCGAATTGGAGTACTGTTTACTATCACACCAGCATGATTTCGGGTACTCCACCCTCCTCAGGTAAAGTTGAAAGATAACTTTTATTCAAGACTAATAACCTGAAACCAATTCCAAAGTACAAGACAAACCACCCATATAAGACAAGAAAATCGCGTTTGCTCTCCGGAGACGTCCAGTCAACCGGTGCCAAACAGGGCATCTTTGTGCCCCATCCGAATGTTGCGCGGTTCCCATTTCCCAGAGCGACTCCTCGGAGCAGAATGCTAAATCAAAGAAAAACCTGGAAGTAATTTCCCCGAAATTGTCCAACATGAAATTAACATAAATACCCTTAAGGAATAACCAAATCCTAAATACCCAAAGAAAAAACCTGACGCCACGTGCGACCAGAACATCTCCTTGACAAGGTAGTCTTCCGACATTCCTATGTCAAGGACTTCGTCAGCGTTGAAGAGCTAGTCATCGCGGATAGGTGCTTACTTTAAATCCGTTTTTTCTTGAGTGACCATTTATTTCCACAAGACCCTCATGGATCTAGAAAATTAGCCAAAGTCATTCCTTCATAGGGTTAGGTTCTTACCTAGTTCACTACCCATATCGACCTCCATAATAGTAGGTGAGGGTTTACGGGCTTCCAAAAGTTTGGGGCCAGGTGGCGGAGGCCGAGACGCTTCAAGGCGCTTATGTCGCTTATTGCCCTTAGTGGAGGATTCCGCCTTTGGTCGTGACCGTTTCACTCCCGCAGTATTCCTCACAGCATGTACGACAGGGGAGGTAACCGAACACTATCTCCAGAGGTGTCCTTCTCTCCCACACTTGGTACATTGCTTATTGTTGCTTCGTTTCTCAGTCAGGGTCTGAGGGATGTCTCGATGAGCAATAGCATACTCAGACATCCCTGCCTGCTTTCCGGCGCCAACATTAGCGGTCTTCCGCGTCTTGTTGTCCTTCCAATTCGAACCTTTCTCTTTCTTCTTAAACCTTGCCGAAGGTTTAGAAGTTTCCTTCTCTCATCTCTCTCGTGGCTTCATGGGTTTATCCTCGTTAAGATGTCCGAAGCGCTTGTCATCTTTGAGATTGTGACCAACTTGCCGAAGCAAGTCTAGGTAGTCATTGAGGTTTTCGGGGTGAGGCGTCATCAACGCCCAAGATTTCCAAAGTTCAGACGATATCCCAGCCCGAACCTTATCCTTAACCTATTGGTAGTCTGTGCAGCTCAGCCTCTACATCAGATCGATAACCTTATCTAGGTAGGGACTGCTCTGGTGGGGGGTCATCACCAAGTTATTCCACGCGAGAAGATTCTTATCCCGATTCACCTTGTCATCTCCGTGACTCTGCTCTAACCGTTCACGGAAGCCTTTCCATGCCCGGAGCAGACTATTCTTGTTGAACGGCATACCCGCTCGCTTAGCTGCCTCTTAGTTGATGTGAGCATGTATCCCAAGGTACCAGTTGCGGGCTTGGTCTTTGAGAAGAGGTATGACCAAGTTGATCTTGTCCATGTCCGGCAGACGGCAATCGGAAAAGTACTCGAACTTGACTTCGACCAAGGTCAGAAAACTAGCCAGACCGGCAACCACTCCCTTAAAGGTGGGACTGCCGCTTAGCTTCTCTGGCTTCCTACAGCTTGACTGTGCCGAGGAACGAGATTGGTTGTTCAACCGTTCTCGTAGTGCGTCTGCCCGACAGTCATATCGGTCCTTCTTCTCATCATTCCACCCAGTAGGACGTGGTCCCAAAAAGGGTGTGACATCAGGTAGGGAATCGGCATCATCATCAGAGGTGTCATCAGGGTCGGAATCACCCGGATCCCGTCCCCTAGCCCCAAGAATCCGCCACCGGGGGGTAGATTACCGCCCCCACTGCCTCCTGCGTTTCCACCAGAGGTTTCCCTTGGTCTCTCATAACCATCAAAACGCTCGCCTTGACCACCACGATTCCCGTCATCCGGAGGACCACCTCCCAACGGCACTTGTGGCGGCACTGAGCCTGTGGGCTAGTTTCTCCCCGACGGTATCAGGTTTGGCACAGCCTGCGACACCTTTATCCACTCGACAAATGGCGGGCAGGTCTCTGGGTGTGTTGGTAGTCCTTCATGACCTTTATACATGCAATACCCACACCTGGGTTCTCATCTCTCTCTTTCCTTTCCCTTATCTTGTCTGACGGCCGCCGGAGGACTATCTGGTACCTCAAGTGGTGAGGGGTAACAGAATCAGTCAGGTCTTGCCCCATATCCTCGACAGGTGGGGGTACAGTAAGGTCCTCGTGTAAATGGTGGTGGTCCAAAACCCGAAAAGCCAGCATTACCCGAAGGTTTAACCGGTGCCGTTGGCACTTGAGTCGGTGGCCGGCTGGATGGACAAGGTATCGTTGCGACAGGGACGGGAGTGCCTTGCGAGGTAGTTCTGGAACGAGGGCGTCTTTTCGAAGTCCTTTCCAGTATGTTCAATGTCCTTTCAATTCGATTAGCGAGCCCCGGAGACCCTTGTCTCATGGCTGGCCAAGGAGCAGAAATGGGTACTGGTGCAGGCGTAGCTCGAGGAGTAGGATTGTGCTCAAAAAGTTCAGGAGGGAGGTGAGCCAGTTTGGGCTCAAAAATGGAGGAGGGAGGAGAACGCAGTGGTTGAGTGACAGGTGACAGCACCGGGGTCACTGTAATTGAAGGAGAGGGTTCCTGTATAGGTCTCGACCGTCGGGGCGACACTCGTCGTGAACTCTGTGGCTTTGTAGTCCCTATAGGACTAACCGAGTGATGGCAGGCCACCGAGGCAGAAAGCGAATGAGAGGAGGCACGAGCGAAGGAATGAGCTGCTTCGGATCCTTGATCCCTTAAGCTTTCCACGATTCTCAAACCTAGTAGGCTCAGCTGAGGCCTATATTTCTCGTTTCTCGCAAAGAGAGTCAGTTCCCCTGCGTAATCCGCAGGTTTCTCCTTAAATAGGGGCACCGCAAGAACCGCCTCAATCATTAGGACATCATTGTCCTCGTCTATCTGATATCCATCCTTCGCAGCCTTTTCCAATGCTTCCATCTGCACCCTCATCGTCTCTTGGTTTCCTAACAATACCAAGAATGCTTCCTGTTGCCTTTTCATCCATCCCACTGATGATTCTATGATCTGTTTCCAGAAGACCGTCTGTGTCTTCTTATTCCAATTATGCAATTCCCCTTTCGCTCTTGTGATCTCCTGCATCACTTCTCGTAGGATGTAGGGCTCGACGAAGTCGCGCGTAAACTCTGCAACTGTCAACTCTTCAGCTTCGGGGTTATCCTTTTGTACTCCATGTGCAAAAGGAATATCGCTTAGGAACGACAGAGCGGCGATGCTGGGGTCCGGGAGGACCAGGTCTCGACATTCGTTAGGGAGTTCGATAGGAGCTGCATCGATCAAGAGATGCGATGACTCTCCTAGGCCGCGCGTGTCTGCGATAATAGAGCCTCTGAAAATAGCAGCTTCTAGGGGATTCTAGTTGAGATCCAAGCTGCTGTCCGAACTCGACGTTCCTTCTTCGACCCTGGGTGGCAAAGCTTGAGTAGCTATCGTGGTCTTGTCAACGTCGGTTCCAACCAAAAAATCAGGAGGAGAGTTAAGCGAGAAGCTCACTTAATGATATACTGTAACGGGGGCTCCCTCAGGTAGATGGTTCCTAAGGATGCGACCGCACCAAACTTCGAATCTCTCAAACACAACTCTTGTAAGGTGTAAAGAATAAAAGTAAACGGTAAAACTTAATATCGTTAAGCTCTGGCTTATCTCAATTAAACTCTCTCGAGAGGATGTTGATTTTGTCGGGGTAGGAGAGTTCTCGTATAAGCTTTAAGTAGTCAGACTTATACCAAAAACTCCCCCATCAGGTTACCCCAACCATCAAGAGTATGCCCTTCTCCGTAAGGGTTGCCTGGCACCATTACCGTGTCCCCGAAGGGCCTATGGCGTCAGCGCACTCTAGTAGAAATCTCCCATATGCACATTAGTTTCTGCAAGGCGTTTACTAATACACCTGCTGGAGTGAAAACCTCTGCGCATTGGTGTCTCGCCAGTGCCTAACTATCGAGTCACTTAGAAAAGCTAACTAATTGACTCTCTTCCCATGTGCAATGAACTATGCAAGCACTCATAGACATCAGGTGTCCTCCAGTTAAGTTCTATCTGTCTAGATTGCGAACTTACGGGGTCTACGACGCTCCTACGAAGAGCTGTGTCCGTGGCGGGACCTGTGGGCGCTACCCATAGTCCCTTACTCCCAACACACCACTCAGCGTGATAAGTATCATGCTATTAGAGTCTTCCAACAACCCATAAAGAGCCTATGGCAAAGGGGCATGTGTAGGCTTGATTGGCGTAAAACCTTCCCAGACGTCTCCGGCACTACCCGGGACTACCCTGGGGACCCTTCTGGATAGCTCATGCTAACTCCGTCAGTTTTGGTCCGTTTTACTCCGTTCTTTTTGGAGAAGGTACCTGACCTTCTCACCTTGGCCCCCTTTATATCCTATGAACACCTTCCGGTCGGACAGACGGCGACGACGTATACAGTGTTATGGACATGTCTTCAATGATTCCATTTAACTAGTAAGACGGCAACTTCACCCATTTTGGCCCATGACGCACAGGGCGAACCCTGGGGCCGGAGGTACCTGTTAGGAATAATTCTTGCCAAGTTACAGCATGTTCGGAGCACTCTAGCTCCTCCCGTAGTCTTCCGATCAATATGCAAGCAAGTGCCCCTCGATCGTCATTGCGTAACAAACAATCCTAACATTACACGGAATCCTTCTGAAAACATTTCCGACGGAAGGTAGGGTAATAGTGTCCCAAAGGTAGGGCAAGTGTGTCCATGGTGACACGAAACTAGTCTCTATGGCAGGGTAATGTGACGTCCTAGGACAGGGTAAACTTACCCGACCTTCTGACCTGTTCTTAGAACGGAGCGGACATTGTCACATTACTTCCACTACTTGGTTACACTAATTCCTTAAGTACCTTCTGTTCATCGGGATAGCCGGACCATCGGATATCCCAGACATACTCCGGTGTACCTTCCTAGTCTGCCAAGGGACCTCTTGGTCTTGTGTATGGGCGTAGACTTAGGTTGCCATAGCTCTATAACGTAGGGTCGTTACATTACGCTGTTTAACTTTTATATGACCTTAAGCGAGAAAACTATTTCTCGTCCTATGAACCACGCCGGAGTCCTAACGAGGACTTAAGAAGATCAAGAGGAATAGACGAGATAGGATAGTAGTAAAAGGACCTAACTATCAACGTCGCGTAGGCGTGGGCCTAAGAACTGTCACCTCACCACAAGTTAAGAATCGTTACCTGTTGCATAACTTGTCCGCGGGGCAGGATTCTTAACACATAGCAAGTCTATTCACTTACGAGTAACACTACATTGGCGCATAGGGTGTAGGCAAGTAAGTGCTGAAGCGCTATTGTTGTTAGATAGTGGAGCTACTGGTCCAGTACTAAGTAGTAAATGGATCAAGAGTACCCAAGCTCCTTGTGTACGGAGTAGAATTCAGAGTCCAATACACGATACAATTGGTAACCGTATACTGGGATCCGGTCTTCATTATACCAAGTTATTGGATCTGAAGATAGGTGATCACGTGAATGGTATGCGCTTTGAGGTAGCGGATTTGGCTGACACTTGTGTCAATGGCTATCTACCTATGTCATAGTTAAAGGACCACAACCCAGACATCGATTAGAAAGTAGGATCACTGACCTGGCGCTCAGATTTTTGTAAGGCGAATTGCCTGACAAAGTAGAGGTGGTTAGTTTATATGACAGATGATGAACTGCTGGCTGAAGATCCCAAAAATCTAAATTTTCTCGGGATAGTACAGTTCTCAGATGATAAAGGCAAAGATGTGACAGTCCAGCTTCTACCAGAGTATAAGGATTTTGGAGATATCTTCAGTCAAGAGAGAATAGATGTATTACCGGAACATACAAAGTATGATCATAGAATTGATTTAATTCCAGGAGGTACGCCTCCATTTGGACCTATCTATCCATTAGCAGAGAAGGAGCATAAGGCGCTCCGTGAATTTGTAAACGAGATGTTACGAACAGGAAAGATTGAAAGGTCTGCTTCCTCATCCTTGGCTCCTATACTTTTCGTACCAAAACCAGATGGTACTTTGAGGTTGGTAATAGATTACCGAGGATTAAATAAGATCACGGTGAAGAACAGATATCCTCTCCCGTTGATGAATGAATTGCGAGGAAGGCTCTCAAAAGCTACGGTATATGGCTTGATGGACCTAAAAAATGGGTATTAGGGAATCCGGCTGGCCGAGAAAGCCCAAGGAGATACTCACTCGCATGAGGAACTCACAGCCTTTCGCAGTGAATTGGGATTACATGAATTTAAGGTGATGCCCTTCGCGCTATGTAATGCCCCCACCACCTGCCAGAGTATGATAAATGACATATTTCGAGATATGCTGGGTGAAGGAGTAGTGGCGTATATGGATGATATCCTGATTTACTCAGAGAAAATAGAAGAACATGTCTCTCTGGTCAGGCGCATGATGGAAAGGTTACGGAAGCATCGATTATGTGCAAACATAAAGAAGTCATTCTTCCACAAAAGTAAGATAGAGTTTCTCGGTTATAGGATATCCGAAAAGGGGATATCTATGACAAGAAAGAAGGTGGATACCATCTTAAATTGGAAACCACCCACTAGCATCGTCGGAGTCCAAAGTTTTATGGGCTTCGCCAATTTTTACAGGAGGTTCATAGAAGGCTTTAGTAAGATAGTGAAACCTTTGATGGACCTTACTAAGAAGGATGTCCGATTTGATTGGACCCCGGCATGTAATGAAGCCGTTTTTGCATTAAAGAAGGGTTTTACCACGGGACCAATCCTAGCACACTTCAATCCTGTCCGCCAGACAAGGCTGGAGACAGATGCGAGTGACTTTGCGTTGGGTGCTCTACTGTCTCAGTTCTGTGAAGATGAGAAGTGGCACCCGGTGGCCTTTCATAGTACGAAGTTCCACTCAGCGGAAATAAATTATGATGTACATGATAAGGAAGTGACTGCCATAGTGGCGGGGTTGCAGGAATGGGAACATCTGTTTCGGTCGGTAGAGGGTGAGATCTCGGTTTACACCGATCATAAGAATTTGGAGTACTTTAATAGTACTAAGACCCTCAACTGCTGGCAACATCACTGGGCAGAATTCCTGCAGCCGTTCAATTTCAAGGTAGTTTACTGTGAAGGAAGGCTGAATACGAAGGCTGATGCTCTGTCAAGGCATGGAGACCACCGCCCTGAAGGGGGGAGTAATTCTCTATCAGCGACACCAAAGCCGTTTTTTCGCCCCGGACAATGGATTGTGGGACAGGAGCGAGACCTCTTAGGTCCTCATTCATTGGCTGTCTGTCAAGGCTACCGGTTGCAGTCAGCATTTTTGGATGCATTACACGCTGCTGCAGAAAAGGATCCCGCTTATATGAGGGACTTGAAGGCTGTGTTGGCAGGAGACAAAGGAGTTGACCGCAATCTGACAATAGAAAGAGATACTCTCACGTATAAGGACAAGATAGTAGAGAGAGGTCTTCTCCTCTACAAGAACAGGTGGTACATTCCCGACTCCCAGGATCTAAAGGATCAAATTATGGAAGCCGAGCATGACTCCCGTATTGCAGGACACTTTGGGACATACAAGACGGTAGGCAGGGTTAGAGCTAACTTCTTTTGGCCTAAGAGGGATGAGAGCATTACGGACTATGTTCGTACATATGATGCTTGTCAACGGAACAAATCCATTAAGCACAAGAAGTTTGGCTTGTTGGAACCTGTTGGTGTACCCTTGAGACCGTGGATGGATATCTCAATGGACTTCATAGTAGCACTACCAGAATCAGAGGGGTGTACCAAAATTTAGGTAATCGTAGATAGATTCTCGAAAATGGCACACTTTATACCTCTGGCCACAGAAATCCCAATAAAGGATTTGGCCTTGACATTCCTAAAGGAAGTTTGGCACCTCCATGGGCTCCCTGAATCTATTATCTCGCATCAAGATCGCCGATTCACATCCAAGTTTTGGATGAGCCTGATGCAACAGTTGCAACTGAAACTACGGTTATCGACCGCTTTCCACCCTGAGACTGATGGTCAGACTGAGAGGGTGAACCAGACCTTGGAGCAATACTTAAGAAATTATTGTTCATATCAGCAGGATGATTGGGCATCGCTACTACCTTTGACGGAATATGCATACAATACATCCACCTCTGAATCCACCAAGTTATCTCCATTCGAGATCAACTATGGTTTTAATCCAAGGACCAACTGGTCGGGAACTGTTTCGGAGCAGCAAGGTGTTCATCGCAGCAGCGAGTTATTGGTCAGAAATTGGGAAGGTGTCTGGCAAGAAGTCCAAGATACACTTAAGCGAGCTCAAGAGAGACAGTGGAAATGGCACGACCAGAAACGGTTGCCATCGCCGGAATACGTTACAATGGAAGATGTGACCAATGGCAGGGCAAAGAAAGCTGATCGCGTGATGCTAAATCGAAAGAACATCCGCACTAAGCGATCTATGGAGAAGCTAGACCACCGAATGTTGGGACCCTTTGTGGTCAAGCGTAACGTCGGTAACAGGGCTTATGAACTCCAGTTGCCTGCCTGCTGGTCAATCCACCCGTATTCAATGTAGGACTCTTAGAACCCTATCGTGAGGACTCAAGTGGTAGAAGGACTAAAGAAGTCCCAGTCCCAGAGATAGTAGACAATGAGCCCAGCTATGTTATAGAGGCAGTCGTGGATAGTCGATGGTATGCTAACATAAAGGCGAAATTTCCTAATCGCTTCGTACAATACCTAGTTCCATGGGAAGGCTATGGCGCGGAGGAGAACTGTTGGGAGCCATATGAGATGCTAGAGGGCACTGGCTTACAAGCCATGAAGGATTTCCACCATCAGTATCCGCACAAACCCAGAGACCACAGGGTTGAGGGTGAACCGAATGGTGGAAATAAAAGACGACGTTAGCAGACCGGGTCGGTCCTTAGAGAAGAGAGGAGTGATGTGACGACCCTGTGTAATAGAGCTATGGCAACCTAAGTCTACGCCCATACATAAGGCCAAGAGGTTATATGGTAGACTAGTCAGGCATGCCTGAGCATGTCCAGGAGATACCCGATGGTCAGGGTATCCCGACGAACAGAAGGTACTTAAAATATAGGTGTACCTAAGTGGCTGAAGTGACGTGACTATATCGGTTTCGGCCTAAGGATAGGTCGGAAGGCCAGGTGAGTTTACCCTGTCTAGGTAAGTCACGTTACCCTGCCATGGAGACCAGTTTCATGTCACCATAGACATACTTACCCTACCTTTGGGACACTATTACCATGCCTTCCATCGGAAACATTCTCAGGAAGATTCCGTGTAAGGTTAAAATTGTTTGTTACACAATGACAATTGACGGGCACTTGCTTGCACATTGATCGGAAGACTACAGGAGGAGCTAGGGTGCTCCGAACATGCTGTAACTTGGCAGGATTATTCCTAACTGGTACCTGCGGCCCCAGGGTTCGCCCCGGGCGTCATGGGCCAAAATGGGTGGAGTTGCTGTCTTACTAGTTAAATGGAATCATTGAAGACATGTCCATAATACTGTATATATCGCTGCCGTCAGTCCGACTGGAGGCTGTTGGCAGGATATATAAGGGGCCCAAGGTGAGAAGGTCAGGTACCTTCTCTGAAAAGAACAGAGTAAAATGGACCAAAACTGATGGAGTTAGCGTAAGCTATCTAGAAGGGTCCCCAGGGTAGTCCTGGGTAGTGCCGGAGACATCTGGGAAGGTTTTACGCCAATCATGCCTACATGTGCCCCTTTGCTGTAGGCTCTTTAAGGGTTGTTGGAAGACTCTAATAGCATGATACTTATCACGCTGAGTGGTGTGCCGGAGGTGAGGGACTATGGGTAGCACCCACAGGTCACGCCACCGACACAGCTCTACGTGGGAGCGTTGTAGACCCCGTAAGTTCGCAATCAAGAAAGACAGAACTTAACCGGAGAACACCTGATGTCTACGGGTGCTTGCATAGATCATAGCACATGGGAAGAGAGTCATTTAGTTAGCTTTCCTAGGAGTCTCGACAGTTAACCACTGAGGAGACACCGATGCGCAGAGGCTTTCGCTCCGGCAGGTGTATTGGTAAACACCTCGCAGGAACTGATGTGCAGATGGGAGATTTTCTGCTAGAGTGCGCTGACACCTTAAGCCCTTCGGGGATGCGGTAACAGTGCCAGCAACCCATACGGAGAAGAGTATGCTCATGTTGGTCGGGGCAACCTGATTGGGGAGTTTTTAGTACAAGTCTGACTATTTGAAGCTTATACGAGAACTCTCCTACCCCGACACAATCAACATCCTCTCGAGAGACTTTAATTGAGATCAGCCAGAGCTTAACGATATTAAGTTTTACCGTTTACTTTTATTCTTTACACTTTACAAGAGTTGTGTTCAAGAGATTTGAAGTGTGGTGCGGTCGCATCCTTAGGAGCCATCTACTTGAGGGAGCCCCCGTTCCAACCAGTGCGAACACGTTAAATTTTTTTAACCTCAGCAAGTGGTATGAAACTTGTGTGCAAGATCATGGATCGACAGGCACAACCCAATGAAGCTAGCACGAAGGCGGAGCAGCCCAGCAGTGGTCCACCTACCCTACCTACACAATAGACCCTCTCACGATGCGCAGTGGGAAACAGGTCTTCAGAGAAGGGCTAACGAAGTCCAAGAGACCAGGCCAAGCAAAAGGCCCAAAGGACAGATTTGCGATTGATGATCCAGGAAGATAGCTAGCGCGAGATCAGGCAGCTCAAGAGTTCAAGGGATCCAAGGAAGAGTTCAACCAACAAAGCCTGTCCACGCCCGGAGGCTTTCCAGTTACCCCCGGAAAGGGAAAACAACCCGGAACTAGCAGACGTTCATCAAGGCTACCTACAGAAGGCACAGGTGCGGCACTTGGCCCCGAAGACAACTGTCGCAGCAGCAGTAGCGACGGTGAAGACAGTATGGCAAGCTCAGTAAGACACCCACCCGGAGGTCCCCCAGGACCGCCAGACCCTCCCGCGGGAGCACATGGAGTCGGTGGCATACCTGTAAATCCCCCCAAGATCAAACTCCCCCTACCTGCGAATTTGTCAGAAAAAGGCGAGGACTTGAAACCCGAAGCTTTCCAACTATGAGAAACCGCAGTGCTGTAACCAGAACTGGAGTTTAGTCCGTTCGGTTCAAAGACTTGTTTGATGTTTTGTTTTACTTGTGGTTTCGCGTATCCTTTGATACTTAGTTTGTTTTACTTGTGGTTTTGAGTATCCTTAGATACTTAGTTTGTTTTACTTGTGGTTTTGAGTATCCTTTGATACTTAATTTGTTTTACTTGTGGTTTCGAGTATCCTTTGATTCTTAGTTTGTTTTGCTTGTGGTTTCGAGTATCCTTTGATACTCAGTTTGTTTTATTTGTGGTTTGAGTAAAGGAATATTTGGGAACTCGCCCATGTAGGACATGGACCAAATCTTGTATTTAAAGACTGCTGAATCTCTTAGAGAAACAGCAGACTTCGACAGACAGAGTATTTCTAATATACTTAGTTGAACGGTTACCTCTTCAAGTCCCTATTCTTTATATCTTTCTCTCGGAGCCTCCCTTAGCGCAGTACGCCCATAGGTTGTAGATCGACTTGTGCGCTACTCCTATTGTACCCAGAAGCATGACTAGCACCCCGGTGTGAACACGTTACAAGTGCACTAATACCTAAGACTACATGGCATCAACATTGAAGAACACAACACAGGAATATACATTGGAGCCTTCTGTAAAAGCAGAGCCCTCGATGCCTACCAGCAGTGCATGGACGCATACGGTAAAGGAGCCAGAGCAACAAGGGTACTAGAAGCCCTGAAGGAATGGTTCCAGTCATCCCGCAATAGCTAAGAGATCTTCCAAGCCTTCAACAGCATCAGCCAGACGCATGGCGGAAAAACAGAACGAATAACCAAGATAGCAACAGACCTCCTACTCCATGCAAAGTATATGCCCTGCAGCGCAGTATCAGCCTACATGCAGAAGCGCCGATTCTATGATGCTATGTATCCCCTACTCCGAAGGGAAGTGGAACTGATGGAAGAAGATGATAATGACATCCATGATATCATAAAGAAAGCAGAATGGAAGGATGCAATACTGCATGAAACCAATGCCTATGGAACCAAATCCTCACCACCACCTCGAAGGGAACGGCAACACAATGGTCCAGGGCCATCAAGGATGAAAAAATCCAAGTTTCAGAAAAATGCAAAGCAATCTACTAAGGAGAAACAAAGAGAAAAGGGAGAGTGTTTCGAATGTGGAAAGACAGGAGATATGGCCGGAGATTGTCCAACAAAGAAGGGAAAAGGAAAGGCAATCAAAAAGGAAACTGCAGTAAATTACATCGAACCGGATAAATACGAGGATGTGCAAATCAACACAATGGAAGCACAGTGCTTCCTGGTCCAGCCGAAACCCGGGAAGAAGCCCCACCGAGCACTAGAAAAAACCATCCAAATTAATAGACACCCTGCTCGAGTTCTTTTGGATACAGGAGCTATCGGTACAGACATGATTAGCAACACTTTTGCGGCTACCCACGGGCTTAAAACCGAAACCCTCCAACAACTGATCCCAGTTGCTATGCCAGTAAAAGGGTCCCACTGTATTAGCTATAAAACCGCAAATGTCTCAATCCAGCTAGGATCTGTTAAGTTCCCAGAACACAAAATGCTACTTTGAAATGTAGCTAAGTTCAATGCCCTTATTGGGATGCCATTCCTCACCCGGCACAATACAGTCATCAGATGTGGCGAGTCTGTCATATAGTTCCCAGACAAGAAGGTCCGGGTATCCTGTACCCCTACCAGTGGAGAAGACCGAGCAGCAGTATGCGAGTCAGTGGTCCATGAATTTCTAGACGAGTTTGGGGATGTTTTTCCTGACAAGACTTCGGAAAAGCTACCTCCCATACGTGCTGAAAACCAATACATTACCATTAAGGACCCACACAACCTTAAGAATCAACCCACCTACTCAATTCCCGATGCCTACAAAGACCAACTATGGGACTGGATCAATGAGATGACAAGGAGTGGAGTAATCTACAGAAACTAGACACCAGGTGCAGTGCCTATGTTTGTCCAGCTAAAGACAGATGGGAAGCGAATCAGATTATTGGTAGACCTCAAGCTCTGAAACAGCATCAAAGTGATAGACAGTTCCTCGATTCCGAATCAAACTGAGATCCTGGAAGCAGTAGGCCATGCAAAATACCGCCGCAGGATAGATTTGAGCGACGCTTATTTCCAAACAAGGGTGGATAAGGAAAGTGAATCAAAAAACTCGTTCAAGACACCATTCGGAACTTTCATCAGCAGAGTCATGCTGCAAGGAGACACCAATGTGCCCGCCACCTTTATGCGCATTATGGAAAACCTGTTTAGCGAGTACCTACACCACTTTGTATGAGTCTACATTGATGACATCCTAATTTACTCGAATACCGAAGAAGAGTATGCGCAGCACATTAGGATGGTGTGCGAGAAATTGCGACAGGAAAAATTCTATGTGAGCAGGAAAAAGACAATCCTGTTTGCAGACAGGCTCGAAATTCTAGGACATGTAATCGATGATCAAGGAATTCATGCCGCCCCCCGAAAAATGGAATCTATCGCAAACTGGCCTACATCACGGACACAGAAGGAACTACAGTGGTTCCTTGGATTAGTCAATTATATCGCATGGTTCCTCCCACACCATGCTACAATAATGGCGCCCCTCATGGATTTAACAAGCAAGGCCGAGTTCGCCTAGATACCCACACATGACCAGGCATTCAGAAATGTAAAGAAACTAATTGGGGAAGCAGAGGTGGTCCGACCGCTAGACTACTCAAAAAAGGAACCTATTTGGCTGATCACTGATGTATCAGATGTCGGAGTTAGCGCCTGGGTGGGCCAGGAGTTGTCACATAAAACAGCGCGGCCGGCAGCACTCCATAGCAGGAAATTCACCGATTCTCAAATGAACTATGGAACAACCGACAAGGAAGCCCTCGCAATTATTGATACGCTCAACGCTTTCAACCACCTCCTGATAGGAAACCAGTTCACAATAGTAACTGACCTCCAGCACCTTACCAACCTCAAGACAGAGAAGATACTGGGACGCAGGAGGACACGCTGGATCAGCAAAATCAGTAAATATGATGCTAAAATCATCTACATACCAGGACGAACTAACTATTTAGCTGACGCCCTCTCCCACATTTATAAGAACCAGGAAGTCGAGAATCTACCCTATGTCCATAACCACACCAGATCTGACGACGACCTATCTAACTCTACCACATTCAAGCAAGAGCTCAACACCATGGAGTTAACAAAACCTATCTCCCCTGCTCCTACCCCTCCTCCGGACTCCTATACAGAGTATTATGCTGAAGGATGAGACAACCCTGGTGATATAGTAGCTGAAAACGACTGGGGCAACACCTGCACCCTCTGATGGACTCCCTCGCTGGACCGGAAACATGCAGTGATCCATTATTCTCAATGCTACTGTGATCATTGTCCTTACCACCAGACCGAGATCAAGTTTGTAAACAACAATCCCAAACCCAGAAGCCAAATCAGCAAGCAGTCTGGATCCACCAGCTATGGCTCAGCCTGGGACAAAGAGCAAACAAAGAATATCCTAAACCTTACAGATGAGTTATTGCCACTCCCGGCTACATTGCTTGAGCCAGAGGCACAGGCACCTGTTGATATCCAATATTTAGAAACAGCTGCAAGCCTCTACCCACTGCCAATCGAATACCCGTCAAGCCCACCCCCAGTAGCCAGACCTCTCTACAGTGATGCACTCGGCTGTTACAATACCGAAACGCTCATCTCTGTCATACCCCCTACCCATGCCAATTTCCGCCATGATCTGTACCAATCCTTCAACAAAGAGAACTTAGAACAGGATGAGGATGAGGAACCCAGCTGTGGAGAACTCATAGAAGAAGAGAGGGATGTGCGATCAGCTATGGATAACCTGAAGGGAACCTTTCGAGCCCAGATGATCAAGGCCTACTGCTGCAACCCCCTCTACCACAAAGTCCTTGACAGTGGAAGAACCGGAGACCTAAAACTCTATGAGATCACAGATGGAATGATATATGCCCCTACCCGATATGGCAACAGAGCCCTTTACATCTCTGATGGACACGTGGTAAACGGAAAGACACTTCAGGAATACCTAATCAGCGAAATCCATGACAAAGGCCATGCTAGCGCTGACCGGAACCTCGATTATGCTTCTGAATACCTATACTGGATGGAAATACATGATGACTTCAAGCGCTATGCGAAGACCTGCGAAGAATGCTAAAGGAATAAGGAACCAAATACCCTACCGGAAGGATATGCCCGGATACTGAACCTCTCTGCTGATGTGTTTGAATCATATGGTATAGATTTCACAGGACCCTTCAACAAATCTAGCAGATATGACACTATCCTGGTAGTGCTGGACCGCTTCTCTGGATATAACTGGCTCATACCAACCCTTGCATCAACTACCACCCAAGAGACATGGGATCTTTTGCGACGGAATGTCTTTACCCCTCACGGCCATCCCCTCTCTATCATTACCGATGTAGACCCTAAATTCACCTCTAAGTTCTGGAGACAGACCTTAACCTCAATGGGAATAGAATACATACTAGCCACGCCAGGCCACTACCAAATGAATGGCCAAGTGGAGTGAAAGATCAGAGAAGTCAAGACAGGCCTCTGGAACATAATCAACAAGTGACAAAACAACTGGGAACCAGCCCTTCCGGAAGCAGCAGCATACATCAATGCAATGTACTCGAGTACTATTGATACGGCCCCTTACAAAGCAGTATATGGACGGAACTACCCCCTCTTGCCCTGCACCATATTCAAGGACTCCGCAGTACCAGCTTCTGATAGCTACCTCAACCAACATGAAGCCTGAGGAAACGACGCCTATCAGGCACTGAGAACCACCCGATTCCGAAATCCAACAAAGACACAAAAAAGGTGAAGATTCCATCATGCTATACCCCCCGGTGCCATGGTCATAGTACATGGTAACCTATTCAGTACCGAGACCGGCAGAAGCAAGAAACTCCAACCCCACTGGTGAGGTCCATTCGAAGTACTGGAATTCGACAGCAATACCGAGAACTATACCATCAAACTGGAAGGACAGATGTACCGGCGTGGCAAGGCAGTGGTTCATTCAACCACAGTTAAGAGATGGCACCCAAATGACGATAGCAGATTCCCGGGACTCAGCCATTCCTGACCAGTCCTGCTACTTATCCACAACCAGGAGGAATGGGAAGTGGAAGAGATACTTGACCACAGAAAGCGCTATGGAACCGATCAGTTCCTGATCAAATGGAAAGACTATCCATACTCGGAGAATAGCTGGGAGCCAGTGGAAGGAATTGAGAATACGATGACCCTTGTGCATGAGTGGTGGGAAGCCAACATGCCAGGAGAACAACTACCCCCCACTATCAACTACATAATGATAGCCTAGTCACCTACCTTGCCCATCACTCAACGAATACGCGAAGATCCCCCTACCAGACCATATTTCTGGGTACCCTACGATGCATATAAATTTGAGACCAGTAGTGACGAAGACCAAACAATAGCATATGTTATAGAAACCCTTATCTAACAGCACACTCCCTATCCGAATACCTTAAGAATGGAAAACTATGAGGAACTGAATGTGAGGCTACGCTATCAGCATGTCAGACTGTTCGTGGACCGCGGTGCTATCCTACTGGAAAACTACTTTGATACCCTCTTGGTTGATTACTACCAGAATTGTGAAGACCTACTGGTGGAAATATGGGAAAGAGCAGCTGGTATCTGCGATTACTATGATTTTCATTTCCTTTATTCCAATTTCTTTGTTCAGTTACGGATGTGTGTATTTTGTATTGCTGATGGAGATTGGGCGCTGGCTGATGAGGAATATGGCGAGGATTTTTATGAGGATTTTGATTTTCGAGATTATTGATTTGTTTAGGTAAACAGATACTTTGTTCTAGGGAATTTAACCGGAACCGGAGTTCAGTCCATTCGGTTCAAGGATTTGTTTTATGTTTGGTTTTACTTGTAGTTTCGAGTATCCTTTGATACTCAGTTTGTTTTACTTGTAGTTTCAAGTATTCTTTGATACTCAGTTTGTTTTACTTGTGGTTTCGAGTATCCTTTGATACTCAGTTTGTTTTACTTGTGGTTTCAAGTATTCTTTGATACTCAGCTTGTTTTACTTTTGGTTTCGAGTATCTATTGATACTCAGTTTGTTTTACTTGTGGTTTCGAGTATCCTTTGATACTCAGTTTGTTTTATTTGTGGTTTCGAGTATCCTTTGATACTCAGTTTGTTTTACTTGCGGTTTGAGTAAAGGATACTGGGGAAACTCACCCATGCAGGCCATCAACGAAATCTTGTATTTAAAGACCGCTAATTCCCTGTTAAGAATCCTACCGGTCGGGTGAGAAATGCAACAGGTAACGATTCTTACTTGTAATGAGGCGATAGTTCTGAGGCCTATGCCTACGCGATACTGATAGCTAAGTCCTTTTGACTTCTATCTTATCGCATCTATCCCTCTAAATCTTCTAAGTCCTCGCCTAGGACTCAAGCGTTATTCGTGGGACGAGAAATAGTTTTCTCGCATAAGGTGATATAAAGGTTAAAGAGCGTAAAGGTAGGTTTTATTGATAATAACTTAAAGGTAGGAAATAAACAAGAAGAACGTATGAAGAGCTAATACTAGGGGTCCTAGTGACCCTTTATATAGTAGCTCTTCACCTGGCGTGACTCATACTTATGTGTCACGCGAACCTTGTGACTCATAACTATGAGTTACGCGAAATCCATCCGCCGACTCCTATGAGTCGCTGCGCAACATATCTAAAACCAATCAAAACATAATAACTAATTCAGGTGCGCAATTCGTGTTACCTGAGTGAAACCCATGACTCATAAGTATGAGTCATGTGCGAAAATCATAACATCGTGTGACTCACAAATGTGAGTCATGAATAGGTAAACATAATAACCTATGGCGCACTAATGTGCCTCATGTGAAATCCCAACATACCTATGGCTCGGAAGTCCGAGCTATGTGAAATCTGCCTTCCTTAGTCACAGTTTGTGACATTAGCTCCCCTCTCCCTCAGCCCGAGTCCCATCGGGCTTATTCGTGTCTCCATCCTCCTTGATGGTCCCTCCAGCTCTTTTCTCCGTGGTAGTAGCTGCAATTAATCCTTTTCCACCGCTATTGCGGTCCTATCCAAATGTTTCCAAGCCTCTTCCACCTGGCTCTCCAACTCTCTTTCCAAGGCCTCCCTTGCTCATCTCTCCCTTGCCAGCTCTGTTTCGAGTTGACGTACCCTTATCTTGGTTTCTCTCTTCATTGCCTCCAGCAACACTTGTGTTAGCCGGAGGTCTTTTTCCAATTCTGCTATCACCACCTGTTGGTCCTCTGTCTGAGGCAACCTCGGCGTAGCTTCTTCCATCTCTTCCTCCCAGGAGACATGTTTCGTCCTTCTGGGCTTTGTCCATTTTGGTTTTTTCGCCCCCCTCCTCTTCGACTCTGTCCTCGGAGTCGGTTTGATGTATTGTACCCGAGCCACCGGCTCTGGTGTCAGGGATCTTGTGGGTGATCCCAGGGGTGAAGTCTTGGGTGGCCATCGGTTTGCTTCCTGAGGCCAATATCCGGAGCCTTCCTTCTCGCTTTTGTGCACTTGGCACTCGTCGTCGTAGCATCCTGTCTATGACAGGTTCGCGTGTTCCCTTTCCAGTGTAGGGATTCTCAATAGGAGTAAATCCACCAGATTTACCCAGTCTTCGTCTGGAGGTTCTTCCTTGACTGGTGTTAGGGCTCGATACCCTGGGCTTGTTGGTGTAATGTGTTTGAACGCGTCCCGTTCCAGAACGTTCTGGAGGGCCGATGGTATCTGCAATTGTTGGTAGTTGATCTTGGGATGTTCCTAATGGTAGGAGTCGGTGCGGTATAATGTGGGTGTGACGTGCCCTGATTTGGGTATGTCCTCGACGGCTGGTTGTTGGTTTGTGTGGGTAACGTTCGTGGAATTGTTGGATTGTATTTTGTACGTGTTCAAAGTTTTTGGCTGGGTACCAGGTCTTATCGTGTTCGGGAGAGTATCCAGTCCACTTGGCTCTGTATTGCAAGCGACCATAGTGTAACCTGGAGTCGATGATTTCTTCGAATTCGTATTCTGATTCACCATCTATTTCAATAGGCGGTGGTGGTGGTTTTTCTTGGAAAGGTAGAGGATTGTCTTGGTACGGTTCGAGGAGGCTGATGTGAAAGGTGTTGTGTATCTTCATCCTGGGTGGAAGGTCGAGCTTATATGCACGCCTTCCTATCTTTGCCAAGATTTTAAAAGGTCCTATTTTCTTGTAATCCAGTTTCTTCGTTGGTCGTGTGGTCTTGATGTTGCGTGGTAGCAACCAAACCATCCCTCCTGACTTTAGGTTTGGATCGGGTTTTGGGTGGCGATGGTATTCTTCTTTTTGTCGTAATTGCGCTGTGACCATTTCTGTTCGTAATATGTCATGTAGTTGTCTCATATCTTTTTTGTCCCTTACCTTTCCTTGGAGCATATGACCTATGGTTTCGTGTTCTGGATGCAGTCCGTAATTTGCAAAGAAGGGGGTTGTCTTGATAGTTTCTTGTTTTCCGTTGTTGTAGGCAAATTCAGCCATCAGTAGCCATTTGCACCAATCGTCTTACGGGTAATTGACGTAGGCTCGTAGATATTTTTCTAATATGCCGTTTATCCTTTCCGTTTGTCCATCCGTTTGAGGGTGGAATGCGGTGCTCATGTGTTGTTCGATTCCCAGCTTTTCTGTTATCTCCTTCCATATCTCTGATGTGAATAGTGATCCTGTATCACTAATGATGTCCCTTGGTAGTCCGTGCAGCCGATATATTTCTTTTTGAAATATTTTTGCAAATTGTATTGCCGTTATATCTGTCCTGCAAGGTATAAAGTGACTCATTTTGGTCAGACGATCAACCACTACTAGGATGGCGTTTTGATCATTTGATTTTGGTAAGTCCCCAATGAAGTCAAGTGATATTGATTTCCATGGTTTTCCTGGGGCTTCGTTTGATTTGAGTAGTCCGTAAGGTGCATGTGGTACCACTTTGGTTCGTTGACATGTGTCGTAGTTTTTTACGTATCGTTTGATGTCTTCCCTTATCTTGGGCCAATAGTATCGTCGGTTGATTAACTCGGTAGTTTTGGCTGTTCCTCCATGTCCCGCGTCTGGGGGGTCGTGATGTTGTCGTATTATTTCTGTGCGTACTTCTTCTTTATCCGGTATGCATATTTTCCCATCGTACCATAAGTGTTCGTCCTTCCATTCGCATAGTCCTAGGGCTATGCCTTTGATTTCCTTCGTGCCAGCCTCTAGTTCCTGTCTTATCTTTTGGCATTCCTCGTCTTGCTGATTTTCCTTCCTGATATCTTCTTCCAATGTCGTTCTTGTATTGATTTCATTCAGCGACTCATATCCACTGTCTTCTGCTTCCATTTGGAAATATTTTTTTTTTGGTAGTAGTATTTGTTGTCTTTGTTTGATTCTCTCATCCTCTGGTGTGTTTGGTTTGTCATTTGACCTTCTAGTCAGCGCATCCCGTTTTCCTCCTTCTTTTCCTGGATGGTATTCGATTTTGAAGTTGTAAGTGCTGAGTTTTTCCATCTATCTTATTTGTCGTCCATTTATCTCCTTCGTGGTCATGAAGGGTACTAAGTTTTTGTGGTCTGTGAGGATTTTGACTGGTGCATTATTGTTTTGAGCATATCTTCTCCATTCTTTCAAGCCCTTCACTATTGCCAATAGTTCTTTATCGTGGACATCATAGTTGCATTCCGCTGGTGTCATCGTCTTGGATCGGAACGTCACTGGTCTCCATTTACCGTCTTCGCATTTCTGAGATAGTATGCCCGAGCATACGTATTTGGAGGCGTCAGTTTCGATCCTGGTTTCTCTTTCAGTATTGAAATGCACTAAAATCAGTCCTTGGGTGATTTTGGTCCTTCATTCATCGAAGGCCTCCTTTTCCTTACGTCCCCAGTCCCATTTGATGTCCTTCTTGGTTAGGTTGTATAGTGGTTTAGCTGTTCTGCTAAATCCTTCTATAAACCTCCGGTAGAAATTGCAGAATCCCATCAAACATTGTATATCCGTTTTGTTTTTTGGGTATTCCCATTCCCATATCGCCTTGGTCTTAACTGGGTCCATTTGTACTCCTTCCCCGTTGATGATGAATCCTAGGTATTCCGTCTCCTTTTTGTGGAATTCACATTTGCTGGGTTTGCATCTCATTCCCGATGCCTTGATGTCTGCCATAATGTTGCTAACATCCTTTTTGTGTTGCTCTATATCTTTGGAGTATATGAGTACATCGTCTGAATAGACAATACAACATATATCCAGGTACTTATGGAGTACGTTGTTGATCCATCGTTGGAAGGAGGCTGGTGCATTGGTTAGCCCGAAGGGTATGACGAGGTATTGGTAATTCCCATATTTAGTGGTAAAGGTTGTTTTCCATTCATCTCCTTTTCTGATCCTGACATTATGGTATGCGTCCCGTATGTCTAATTTGGTGAAGTGTTTGGCTGATGCTAGTCGGTCCAATGCTTCGCCAATTAGAGGTAGGGGATACCTGTCTTTTTTGGTTATGCCATTGAGTGCTCGGTAGTCGATGCATAACCTTAACTTTCCATCCTTTTTCTTGATGAATAGGATGGGGGATCCTCCGTTAGCGTAGGATTGTTTGATCTATCCTCTTTCCAAGTTTTGTTGAATGTATTTTCTTAGTTCTTCGAGTTCGGTTTCTCCTAATGGGTATATTCTTTTCTTTGGTAGTTTCTCTGTGGATCCTTCCAAGTCGATTGCCAGGTCAACCTCAGCTCGGTGAGGTGGTACCTTGGTCGATTCTTTTTCTTGAAATAGGTCTAGGTGTTGGTGGTATTCTTTTGGTATCAATTGGTCCAATCTTTCCTCCTTCACTTGGGTTCAACTCCTTATAGCCAGTTCTGTACTGATGTTAATTTTGGCCAGGCTTATTCCTTCTTCTTGGATATCCCATTTAAGGATTCCTGCCATGTCTCCTCGGCGATAAAACTTGTCGAACGCTTGTGCCGATATCTGATTGATTTCGACCTTTGGTTGTTTCTTCTTGGTTGGACCTTGGTTGTCTGTGCTTCTGAACCCTTTGGTTCCTCTGGTGGTTTCTCTTAGGCTCGTCACCTCTTGCAATTCTTGTTCATTGATCTTTTCGATAATCAGGTGTGCAATCTTGTCGCCTTTTCCCACCTTATGGTCTTGATTTCCTTGATTGACCATGACAGCTTTCAATTCACCTGTGTAGTCGGCGTCTATTGCTCCTGCATTGGTAGTGAGTCAATGTTTGACTGCGAGACCACTGCGTGGTGCTATGCGCCCATAGGTGCCTTGAGGTAGCTCTAAGGCTATTCCCGTGGGAATAATTACCTGCCCTCCGGCTGGTATCGTAACTTCTTCATTGGCGTACAGGTCATGTCCTGCTGCCCTCTCCGATCCTCTTCTGGGTATCTTAGCCTCGTGACTTAATCTTTGAACTTTGATCCTTTGATTCTTTGTTTGAACCTGACTGAATTTTGCATTCAGGTTCCTTTGATTTGCTTCTTCTTCTGGAGTTGCATATATTACCGGCAAACTGTTGAGACACCATGTCGTACATCGTTCGCTGGTAAACGTGACCTTTCCTTCTTCCCAATTTAGGCTGGGATTATGTTGTCTTAACCAAGGCATTCCGAGAATTATCTCATGCTGTTGTAGATTTGCCACTTGGAAGGTAGCCACTTCCCTATGGTTTCCAATTTCCATAGGTACTTGCGCGGTATGGGTTATAGGTCCCATGTCTCTGGGTTTTCCATCTGCGAGGTAAATCTGTCTCTCCTTTTTTGGTTTCTTGGTTTTTAGCTGATGTCTCTTGCAGACTTCTTCGTCGATGAAGTCCTCCGTCGCTCCAGAGTCGAGCATTGCGTGTATCGTAGTTTCTTGTTTTCTGTCGCTATATATTTTCGTTTTGATCATGATATGATCATTGTCCTTATCTCCTATATTTGTACTTAAAAGAGTGCAGTAGTTGGCCGTCCCGATGGGTTTAATCTTTCCGAGGGTCCATCAGACCATCTATTCCTGGGGACCTTCGTCTTTTGTCACCGTTTCATATTCTTCTATGATTTCGATTTCCCTTAGGCTATTGCGTGGTTGGAACCTATGGTTTATCCTCGTGTTCTGCTGATTTCTTCCTTGATTTGGGGTGGAATTGGCCGGTCTTCTGCAATCCTTGATCATATGTCCTCCTATGCCACATCTTAGGCATAGATTGTTGTTTTGTCGTCGAAGGTACTCGTCCCTTGGAAGGTTGAGTGAGGGTCTCCTCCTAGTTGCATCCAGGTCCATGGCATCTCCTCCTAGGGTGGTGGTTCGATAGGTTCCGTTCTGGTTCCTGGGTGCACCTTGGCTTCTTGTGTTCGTATTGTTGCCTTGTGTTGTATTGGACTAGCTCTTTTGAATCCAGTCTAGTTGTCCGAACTGGATTTCCTTCCGAATGGCCCAGTGGGCTATTGCTTTGGTTGTAGTAAATCTTTCTTCGCTGAATCTCCAGGCGTCTTGATAGGTCTTTCTCAAGCCTTTCATGAACCACCTCATAGCCGAGGCCTCGTCATAAGCTGCATCGTACTGGAGTAGTCGGAACTCATACCAGTAATCAGTTACAGTTTTTGCCCCTTGGTGAATATCTTCCAATTTGTTCCTTGCCGATTGGCTCAATTCTAGGTCTGTGAATTGGGCTTCGAATATGTCTTTGAAGCTGACCCAGTCCGTCCAGGGTGCAGCGTTGCTAACCACGATGGGGGTTATCCATTTTAGTGCCTGTCCTTCCAGTAGTGTAAGGGTGTATCGTATTTTGTCTTGGTCATTTCCCAGTGTCCATCCGACGGTATCGAAGTAGGTTAAGAGTTGGACCATAAATCCTCGTAGCTTGCTTCTTTCTCCATCGTATCGTGGTAGGGTCTTGACTTTGGGTTGTTGCCCGGCTCCTCATATAGCTTCTCGTATCAATTATTCTACTTCATCCCGCGGAATCATTTGGGGAGGTGCTGGTCCAGCCGGAGGCGGACCTGGGAGTGGTATTGGTCCTGACATTCTCTCAGGTCTTGGCGTCTCAGGTGGGTCTTCTTGGTTCGGAGGGGTAGTTTGTTCAGGTGTAACCAGACTTGTCGATCTTACTGAGTGTCGACTCGCTTCGCTTAATGTTTCTTCCAATCCTCCTAATCCTAGACTGTCGTCTTGGACGTCTATGTCTCTCTCGTAATCTCTGTTGAATGGATCCGTTGTGTAATCGTTAAGTGTCGCGTTGTAGACACGTTCTAATGTTAAGAATCCTACCCGTCGGGTGAGAAATGCGACAGGTAATGATTCTTACTTGTAACGAGACGATAGTTCTTAGGCCTATGCCTATGCGATAGTGATAGCTAAGTCTTTTTGACTTCTATCTTATCGCATCTATCCCTCTAAATCTTCTAAGTCCTCGCCTAGGACTTAAGCGTTATTCGTGGGACGAGAAATAGTTTTCTCGCATAAGGTAATATAAAGGTTAAAGAGCGTAAAAGTAGGTTTTATTGATAATAACTTAAAGGTAGGAAATAAATAAGAAGAACATGTGAAGAGCTAATACTAGGGGTCCTAGTAACCCTTTATATAGTAGCTCTTCACCTGGCGTGACTCATACTTATATGTCACGCGAACCTTGTGACTCATAACTATGAGTCACGTGAAATCCATCAGCCGACTCCTATGAGTCGCTGCGCAACATACCTAAAACCAATCAAAACATAATAACTAATTCAGGTGCGCAATTCGCGTTACCTGAGTGATGCCCATGACTCATAAGTATGAGTCATGTGCGAAAATCATAACATCGTGTGACTCACAAATGTGAGTCACGAACAGGTAAACATAATAACCTATGGCGCACTAATGTGCGTCATGTGAAATCCTAACATACCTATAGCTCGGAAATCCGACCTATGTGAAATCTGCCTTGCTTAGTTACAGTTTGTGACATTTCCTTAGAGGAACAGCAGACTTCGACGGACAGAGTATTTCTAATATACTTGGTTGAACGGTTACCTCTTCAAGTCCCTATTCTTTATATCTTTCTCTCGTAGCCTCCCTTAGTGCAGTACGCCCATAGGTTGTAGATCAACTTGTACACTACTCCTATTGTACCTGGAAGCCTGATTAGCACCCCGGTGCGAATACGTTACAATAGGCCTCCAGTTATCTCTATACTATGCGAGCACTAGACTGGACCTCGTGCCTCGTTCTTACAGGCATGTCCCGATAACTCCTTAGACTGTTGGCGATTCCATTCCAACGCTTTCTGTCTATGTCCGAGATGGTCAATCTCACTTAGCTCGCAGCTCCATGGTTACCCCTTCCGATTAACTCCGTTCCACTTTTCTGACATGTCCTGAGGTCCCCTCTTATATATTCTGTGAACAGCTTTCAGTCGAACAGACGGTGACAACATATACGGTGTTATGAAGCATGCTTCATTTTAACCAGTTTATAATGTCGGGACATCAAATTCCGGCGACTCTATTACTGCATGCAGGCCCAACAGCAAAGCCGGAGGGGGGTGTTGGCCATGGAATTTTCGCAGTTTTCAGGAGGTCTGTACATGGGAAGGTCTGTGCATTCATATATGTAACAGACAAAAGCCAAGAAATATACTTTTTCCAGGACTATACTATCTGAATCTGGAGGTGCTATCTAGCAAAACCCACTCAAATAAAGCAATAAAAATACTAAAAAGAAAGTACTAGTATCTGAACTTTGAGATTTATTTTATTCTTTTATTTTTTATTACTAGTTGGTGATACTAATTGTAGTATTATTAAAGTATCTATATACTTATTAGAGAGCTTTTTTATAGAGCACTAAAATATTAGTTTTTTCCCTATTTTGAATACCTTTATTTTAAGCATGTTATTGTATTCTACTTATTAGATTTTAGTGTGAACTAAACATACTATGCTAGATCAAAATAGAGTTTTGCTGCAAACCTCTATAATCAAGGTCAAAACAATAGTTTAGCATGACAACCAGATAGACTCTTAGTATTC
This sequence comes from Tuber aestivum, assembly GCA_900010015.1. NCBI lineage: Eukaryota > Fungi > Ascomycota > Pezizomycetes > Pezizales > Tuberaceae > Tuber > Tuber aestivum. The sequence goes on along the minus strand of LN890964.1, from coordinate 723,172 downwards.
CATATACAAACATCATAATCATATAATAGTTATGTTCTACATCTGGGTACTTATAGGATACATCTATCTACTACTAGTCTGCAACTACATAATATACTATTTTTTTTCTTTGAATAGGACTTCTCCTAGTATAGACTTTATAAGCCTCAAAAATAATTCAAGTTTTCCCCCCCAACTCAATCTCTTCAAAGCTTATTTTTTTCTGTAATAGTAATTACCACTCCTCCAGTTGTGATAAGTAGCTTATAATTTCGAATATTAATGGGAATTTGGAGGTATCATAGATAAGTAAGCATTTGTTATATGGCTTTGTTGGAGTGTCGATATTTTCTTCAAACATTGTTGTATGTGTGAGCTCTGGTTGGGAGAGCGAGTCTGTTCGTTGCTCCGCGAGTAATTCACCTTCCACTATCCCTGTCAGCGGCCTGTGCCCCTAGAACTGATGCCCTTATAATACAACACCTTCCTCTCCACACTCTTTATCCACAGCAAAATTTTATCTTCTGCTATACTGGTAGATCGTTTCGCTATCAAACGGATATTCCCTTAATCAAAAAACTATCCCCGACCAGATAGGCCCCTTTATGACTGGGATATCTCAGTGATAGAGTAGAGCATTCGCCTATCCGATTCACGATGTGAAATTCCTAATTTCGGTTTTAAGGAGTTCTAGTTCAGTGCAGACTTTTAACTTCTAGCTCCCGGTGAAATCTCCCCCTCGATCTGCTTTAATACGTTCTACCGACAAATACCTTCGCCCTCGCTCTCCCAATAATGCCCTTTATACTAACGCCTCCCCCTTCTAACACTCAACGATAACCTATATGCCCCATTTGAATAGGGGATATATCCGGAATTCGCCAAATGGCTTCGGTCCCCTCATCCTCGAGAGGGCTCCTTCAGAGCTTAGTGGCTAGGGGGACGCTTATGGCTGATTCCCCGGGAAAGAGCAGCCTAACTGGCTTCCAGCATGAGTCCAGCACCAAAAGAGATCCAAGACTATGAGTCAGTTAGTTATCGAAGACATCAGCAATCACACATTAGCCGACCTTCGCCATATGGATAAGCAGCTTACTGGGACCGGAAGCATGAAGGTGTGACCATCCGCCTACGGGGAGGCGGGATTGGGAAGCCGGAGAGCTGGTGGTATGGCGCTGTTCGGATGAAAGCCAAACCGAGCAAGATAGTGGAATAAGAGTTGAGCGCTTGTTGTTTAATTTATACTATAATATTATTATGAAAACTAGGGGATTTAATGGAGCTCGTAGAATGTTATGGAAGTCTAGGAAGGATGCCGTGGGGCACAAACGATTGTAGGAAGAGAACAAGGAAATTTCGTCCACAAAATTAGTCCCTCCATATCCCAGGGCTCTGTATATAACGTGTTCTCAATTGCACACACCTCTAGAGCTTTGCCCATACAGGAGTCCAATCCCCTACCCTGTGAAATGCTTTCCTCTTCCTTCCTTATCACTCGCTCATGTACATTCAGGCTCTGTTGTGATATCGCTGGGTTGTTAAGGACTTCCTGATAACCACATGCAAGAAGCATTCTAGACGAATGTGAGGAGACACAAGGAATGGTATGGGTTGGGAGGAATGTAGCCACCAGATAGATATCTGGTTGTGGGTTAGATTGGAATGAGGACGAGGAATGGTATGGAATGAAAGGAATGGGGTCACTAGGCGGACTCGGAGATCTGGTCAGTTGGATTCTCTATAGTATATAGTGGTCATCCACTTCAACGATAGGAAGGGGATGAAAACAAGTTAAGAAAATACTTGACAATTCTTGCTCACTCAAACGATAATATCCTCTCCTGCAAAAGTGCCCAACTGAATTCTCCTCTTTACTCTACCTAAACTCTCTTTTCTACTTCAGGCTCCAGAGTTGAGATATCCCAAATAAATTGCCAAGTGATCCACTTGACCACTCGGATATACCGGGGCTTACACTATCGCTGGGATGGAACTGGTATTACTCGAGTAGAAAGTAGGTTTGACCAGCAAACACTCTGCGGCCCAATCGATCGATAGTGTCTGCTGTTGGCAAAGTATTTAGTGATAGGATCGTAACCTCTCGGAGTTGCATCTCCAGTCGGCTTCTCTGCTCTAGACTTATATTCTAGCCTATTGCTTCCTTATTTGTTTATTTTCTCGTAACCACATCTCTTGCCTCATTCCGCATCTGTCACTCCGCTGGGGCGCCAGCACTTAAGTTAGATCGAAGAGCGGCGTGAGCTACCCACAGCTAACCAACAAGCCCCCGTCCATGGCAGATTCCAAGGGGCTACGGAGTGCAGAACTTGAGAGGTAACAAGATTCTGCATTTCCAATTTTTGATTGCCCAGAACTCAGCATCGGGAACGGGTTCACAACCTCAAAATCCGATAGGGCCTTTATCACAAAAAGCTATACATACAGGGGGGCATCGCCACAGTCGTTTTAGCGGTTTCGGGGAACTAGTTTCCGACAATAATCAAACTTTTGACCTTTGGGAACCATACCGGGGACCCGTTATTTCAGGTTCTCTGGTCCTGGTGTCAATAGACCCCCACCACACCCCCTTTAAGGCGGAGGTAAGCCCCCCCCTGCACACATGGGTATTCCTAGTAACCAGGCCCCCCACATTTTTTCTTGTTGCGATATATCATAGGTATTATGACTAAAGTATAGAATATTCGATTCAACATCTGTGGGAAGTCCCCCAGTATGATAACAGAGGCAATTTACATTTGAAATTTTTGGTGTTCTCCATCAATTTAAACCCGTATCTGCGGCCTGCTCCTCTCGGTAACCACCCGAGCAGTTTCTTAGCGGGGCCATGAAGTCTACTTCTACGCTAAAATTCAATACAGTTCACCCCAGGACTGCACATTTTCACAAGAACATACCCATCTAATCGAGAGCCCAGAGCTGAAGCTAGTTTAGGGTGGGCCTATTCTTGAAGTGAGTAACTCGGGGATTTCAGATTGGTTAAATACTTTAGTATTGTGAGCGCCGTAAGGGATTTGGCTGTGGATAGTGTTGCAATATCTAGATGCGGGCCGATTGCCTTTGGAGGAGGAGTCACATCGTCTCTCGAGGTTGTTGTTCTACCGGTACAAGGGATTTAAGAAAAAAATTCTGTTCTGCTGTGGCATATGTTATAGAAGGTCCAAGGCTATTCGGAATTAGATACCGTAGCGAAATATTTTCCAGGAGCAACGAGCCAAAGCTAAGGGCACTCAAGCACCCCTACTACAGGACCATGAGCTCCGTAGAATCTCGAATATTTGAACCGCCGCTAACCGTAAGCTACGGTATGCCGTTCGAGTTGCCCCCTCTCATCACGGGGTGGGGTTTTTTCTTCTCTAAACCTAAGCTAAACAGGCACCCCGCACGCCAAACAACCGAACACATAATGCAAGATAGCCCAAATGGGTAATCTCCGATCCACATCCCTACAGCACAGTATTCTTGGTTCCTCGGTCGACGGTTGCGTTTCCTTCCCCCCCTTTAAAAGACAAACATAGTACCTTAAGTACCATCTCAGCACCCAACAATACAATCCTCCCTACTCACCTCTTTGATCAAATCTATTTGGTTTGGATCTGTTTGTTCTTCCCCTTTTTTTCTTACTCCTGCTAATACTCGTCGTCGTTATTTCACGCTACCTCCCGAGCTCGAAGCCAACTTTTCAAATTTGAGGAAAATCCCGACAGAAGATGTACTCGAGCGCAGTAGCGGTGAAGGCTTTGCTACGGAAAGCATTTAACAAACACTTCTCAAGGCCCAAACATCTGTCCAACCCCTGGACCGGAACCGGGACTTGGCTCGCAAAACCACAAAAAATGGCTCTATGAACTGTTAGCCGTTCCCCTTTCCCCTTGCACTTTATTCCTGTCCGTTAGTTCATGACCTACTAAGGTGCTCGAGTAACGTCCCTCTTCATTGACTCTAAAGGGAGCTATTCTAAAATGCGGCGCTGCCATATCTTTACTGCCGGCACCATACAATACAGCAATTACTACCATCATCAGAAACTACCGGCAAAGTTCACCCAGACTTCACGGTGTATGTTGATAGGTCAATAGGGTCCTATCACGCGGTCACTTTTTACTCTTGGCATTCCTATATTCCGAGTAACCATGCTACCCAACCTGTTATCGATAGCCTATCGCCCGCCCACACCCCTCCAAAAGATTAAGGTACGACAATTCGCCCCCCCCTGAAAGTGTACCATACTGTACTCGAGGAACAACTGCACCTCACCCACATTCTCTGACACAGACGTATGCGGGCCGTTGCCAGCTCAATTGTGGCTTCAACCCGGCAGATTCACCTCCTATTGTGGACTCATGCTCTCCGCCAACTTCACCTGATCATTGCTGTCAACGATATTACGAGCACCCATCATGACAGGGACCGATAAGTTACCGTTAAACCATAAAAAGAAATTATCCCTCCTCTGGGGCTGTGCTCGCTACCTTGAGTCGCACCACCGGTATTAGATCAACAATTGAGCGATTTGCTAGTAATTCTTGTTACTAAATCGTTTCCAGCTTGTTTAGTTGGTTGTTTTGCTAAGAAGATGAAAATAAAAAATAGTGAGGGGCTTCTTGTTAGCCACCGGTAACAGGATATTTACCACACCACGGGCAATCACTCGCATGAAAACGACAACCAAAAAGCTCATTGGCCAATCGAATTCACAGTCTTTAAGCTTTCAAAGGTGACCGGAAGTTCTGCTGCCCGGACTCGCAGATTTCCGGATATGGTCCCTTTGGAACCGGTGAATAAGTGACCAACGGGAATGACAACTAGTGTTGATAGGCTGTGTATGTCAGAAGCATATGCTGGCTCTTATCTCTTGCTCCCAGAGACGCATCTACCGGTAGTTGGTTGGTGTTGCCGGGTTCATGAATACTGTGCCAAGGCTGGAAGTGGCGGTGCATCAGTCAAAAGATGTGCGGTCCCAATATATTATGACAGGATCTATGCACTGAGTACTGCACTGCGCGGTGGTCTAATCTACAAACCTGACATCTACTAGTAGACAGGAATCGGACATTAATATTCAACGGGTTCTGGAGGCACGGTAAGAACCCTCCCTTCCGGGATATTAGGATGCTGTCGGGTACCAGTACTGCATGTCCATCTTCACTGCACAAGGCTGCTCGTCCGAAAATAGGGTCTGTTAGACTCGTTTACACACACTCGAAGTTTGGGTGGATGGGCTGAGATAATGTGATACTCCACGGTACAGGTACGGGTACCCGAGCGGGGGGCAACGAATGTGCATTTATGAGCCAGGCTTGGGTTTACGAGTCTGCTGCAATAATGTAAGAACTCTAATAAAAGATGAATATGCTAGAACGTGGTAGCTACCTCCCCTAAAATAGTAAGAGGCGGCATATATCCCTCCAGTTTTGTCTCAACGCTGGGTTGGCGGTGTTCTCCCATCACGTATCCGATCGGGGGAATTCCAACGTCCCGGTACATTTGCCTTCCACTCGAGCCCCGACAGTAGCAGTTTCCCGCAACTGCGAGTCAGGTAGGGTGCTGCGGAGGCACGATGTGGGCAGTTTATTTAGCGCTCAGTCTACACTTGGTTCCAGCAGCCGATTGCGACAAGGGTGGGTTGCGGTATCTCAACTCAACCAACTTGAGTAGTACCGATACCGCATTTCCAGGCGCTGCTGTCCGCGAGGCATGGCGGAGGGTCAGATACGACCGGAGCAGCGGAAACCGCTGCGCCGCTTGTGGCTTTACTTTCACTCGGTCCGATCCTGTTCCCGGGAATAGGTTGAGTATCCCCGAGCCACCGGGCGTAGCTGGCGTTCCGCCGTGCCCGGGAGACCCCCGTGCCCCGCAATGTAGTGCAGGGGACTTTAGCACGTTTAGCTATCTTGTGCCGGCAGTTGGCTAACCGCCTTGGCGAGTTCGCGTACCCTTTTCCAAGCAAATTCTACTCAGTTAATAATTGTCCCTCGGGATACCGTGGTACCGGTACAAGAGAAATCGCTCCCGCGCCGTCCTCAATCGGTCTAGGGTGCGCACTATACGAGTACTATATCGTACAAAGAAAAAAAACCCCTCCAATTCTCTCATTTTTGCCGACAACAACCCGGCCGGCGGGGATGTCGGCTGTGTCTGAGAGGAACTTGGCTCCTCGCAAAACGTCCAAGAACCCCTAGGCAAAGGCCTAACGGAAAGTGATGCTGCGACGGCACCTCTGTAGCGTTGTTTTGACGAGATAAGCAACAATCGCTACTATACTGGTACAGGTAACTTAACCCGACCGGCTTCGTTTGGTCCCTATGACCCACAATGCCGGCAAGGCTCGGGGTAAATTTACAGATGCATCAGCTCAATTTCATCTCATTCAATAACGGAACTCTACCTTTAATTATTTATTCAGCCGGGAGGTGTATCTCGGCACCGCTACAAATTGTTTGCTGCTTGCTTGCGGGGGAAACGATAACATGCTTGAGTACCAGTACAGTGCACGCCTCCAGGGGATAAATTGAGGAGGTGGGGCAAATCACACCAGCACTGGACTGGTTGCCATCCTGTCAAGTCGCCCCCCTCCCACCTGATTAACCCCGGAGCGCCGGTACGACTGTCGGAATAACCCTGGTGGGAAAAGTCGCAAGAGCCTCGGATTGGACTGCCGGCGAATTGACTAACTTAACTCTATGATACTCGGGTGCCTGAGTACGCGAGTACCGAGACCAGTGCTGGCAGTTGTCCGAATGACGTCCTGAGAAAGGCGAGGGAGAATCACGAGTGGGAACTTGACGCAATTTTGATGCGTAAATCGCGTTCCAATCCGCTCAATGCTCAGTGCGTAAACATTTAAACCCTTTCGCAACGCAGATCCGGAAAAATCTTGTTTGTCATGCGGTAATCCAGCTGACGCCAACCGTCTTGCAGGATACGGCGCAAGGAGACCGGAAAAAAGCCAGAGGATTTACGATATCCCTGAAGAGAAAAAGCACGCAACCTTCCCCCCTCTTCCTCTTCCTCCTCCT
>LN890964.1:677623-716136 GCA_900010015.1 Tuber aestivum | reverse complement strand
ATACGGACGCAACGGAGACCGGAAAAAAGACCACGACGGATTTACGACGTATACCCTCGAACGAGAAAAAGACACGCAACCTTACCCCCTCCTTCCTCTTCCTCCTCCTCCTCCTCCTCCTCCTCCTCCTCCTCCTCCTCCTCCTCCTCCTCCTCCTGTTCCTCCAAAGGGAGGAGACGGAAGCAGCCTTCATGCGGCAAAACAAATTATCGGAAAATATCTATCTGGTAAAGCCACTTCAGCCTAATACGAAACAACTGTCTATCACACTCCCCGGACTCAAAAGAAAGTGCTCTTGAACGGAAAAAGGCCGCATTAAACAACGACAAACAAGGATTCTCAATAGCAAGCCCTGGTTGGGTATGAACAGAACGCTGCAGCACAGATTCAATACCGCGGGCTCTCGGATTCGGTGGATAGAAAGGCTATTTACTCGGCTGATTTCTAGAGTCCCCGTACAGAAGGAGGGTGCGTGAAACGGAACCATTGGACCCTCTTCCGCCCCCGAATTCCCCCGCAGGAAGGGCTGGGTTGTAGCGGATATCATACTTGAGTACGGGGCATTCGGTGTGGGAGTGAGTGAGTTTGTCAGAGAGAGTGTGTGGGATACCGGTAGTAATTGATCAAGGCGATCTTTATTTCATTTTTCTCTGCGATACATAAAGAACACCAATTCACCTTTCCTCTAAGTTTTCTCTCCTCCTTTTTTATCCCCCGTCTTTTGGAAACCTTTTCTATTTGCAAAAGAGAAAAGGGAAAGAAACCAAGAGCCTAAAGACTGACGGCTCTTATGACCTCTGTTCTAAATAGCATCCTCAAATTCTTCTTCCCTTCCAAAATGCCCAAGCAAAAGGCCCTCCACTTTGGAGCCGGCAACATCGGCCGCGGATTCATCGGCGCCCTCCTTGCTACAGCCGGTTACGATCTTGTCTTTGCGGACGTCGTGGAGAACTTGATCAATGCCCTCAACGAGAAGAAAGAGTATGAGATATACATCTTAGACCTGGAACGCACGGACGAAGTCGACACGATAAAAGGCGTATCAGGCATAATTTCCACAAATCAAGAAGCAATGGACAAGACCATCACCGAAGCCTCAATAATTACCACAGCCGTAGGTCCCAATGTCCTCCGAATCATCGCCCGAGGGGTTGCATCCGGCATCTCCGCCCGTCGAAAGGCCGGTGTGACCTCCGAACTCAACATAATCGCTTGCGAGAACCTCACTGGTGCTTCATCCCTTCTGAAAGAAGAAGTTACGAAGCACCTCAAGGAGGATGCAGACAAAGAATACCTCGACAAGTATGTCGGCTTCCCGAACTGCGCCGTCGACCGCATCGTGCCCCCCTTCTCGAAAGACGGTAATCCCCTCGCCGTTGGCGTAGAGAACTTCTACGAATGGATCGTAGAGGAGCCCGCCATCAAGGGAACGAAGCCAGAGATCCCGGGCATGAAACTGACAGACAACCTCACTGCATTTGTCCAGCGAAAGCTCTTCACGCTAAACTGCGGACACGCAATCACCGCATACCTCGGTTTCCTGAAGGGCTTCCGAACAGTCGATGAGGCACTCCGCGACCCATGGATCGAAGACATCGTACACAAAGCTATGCTCGAGTCCGGCGCCGCACTCTGCAAGAAACATTCCTTCAACGAGGAGGAGCACAAGAAGTACATCAACAAGATCCAGAAGCGCTTCCAAAACCCGTACATCAAGGACGACGTGGTCCGCGTCGGCCGGGAGCCCATCCGCAAGGTCACGCCAGGAGACAGGCTCGTCGGTCCGTTGAACATGGCTAGAGAGTTCGGGCTTGGGTACAGCCATCTAGCGAAAGGCATTGCTGCCGCGTTCCTGTACGAGAACAAGGAGGATAAACAGAGTGGTGAGCTCCGCGCTAAGGTTGAGCAGAAGGGGATTCGGGAGGCGGTTATAGAAGTCACTAGCCTACAAGATGACGAGGTCATCGGGGAGATTGTCAAGAGTTATGAAGAATTGGAGGGGCTGAAAAGGGCCAACTTGTAGGCTTTAGCTGTCGTTGGTATGGGGTATGGGTGTAGGGATATTACATTATTGTGTTTTTTGGTCTGGGCGATGGAATTGATGGGACTCGGTCTCTCTCTCTTTTCTTTTCTCTTCCTCTTTCCGCTTGTTTGGTAGCATATTGCACGGGTTATCGAATGCATCACGATATATCCCCTTTCAAAAGTTTCTCGCACAGTACTGTACCGGACTCTTCTTCACAGCGTACAGGTACCGGTGCATGCACCTGCTTATGAACGAGACGAGACTACCCACACAACCCTAACCCTCCACAATTCTCGGTGCCTGCCGACCGACTGGAACTCGAGTACGGTACGGTAGGATAACAGATGTTCGCGTGAATGACACAGTTCGAGCACTTTTTTTTTTTTTCTTCTCCCTTCCCCGCTTGATTCCAGCGGTGGGCATTGGTCCATCACGAATCGGAAGAAAGTTAATTTCACACACTCAAAGGGGAAAAGCAGTACCGTAACGCTATGGGTAGAATTCGTTCCGACTAATGTTCGTAAACCAGCTAGTGTCGTGCGGGGTGTGCTCGGGCCGAGGGGGTGGGCGGTATGACGCTTGCGCGGTATCATAACGTATTATAGTACATGGTTATGGAAAAGGCATGGTGATGGTGTGAAAGAATTGCAAGAATTGGCGCGGGGAACGGGGGGGAGAGGGGGAGGGCACCCTTGTCCATTACCAGTAACCTAGTTTTATATCATCCTGCCAAAAACCTACTTCTCGCAAGCCCACTCCAATAAATTCATATAGCCCGGATGATTCTGCGGATACCTCGCGTTAAACTTTGTAATCGCCTTGAGCCTTCGATAGTGCTCGACGCTAATCCTCTCGGGCTCCTGTGAGACCATCCAGAGCACGTTCTCCGTGCATGGCGGGGTCGTGAGGCTACCGCGGTAGGCATACACCCGTTCGCGACGATACGCGCGGTAGAAGCGGTCGAGGATGGGACTAGGGTCGAATTGCACGAACGTTGCCGTGAGCGGTGTAGCGACGAAGGGGAGCCAGGGGTGCAGTGTTGTGAGGAAGTGATTGCTACTAGTGGTGTCTATGTCCAGGAGTGTGGATAGGATAGTCGTTTGGCCTGGGACGCGGATTAGATTATTTTCATTGCGTGCGCGAAGGATGGGGGGCTACACTGACCGTCTATAGTCCTAAACACGGCGTGTAACTCGCCGACAAAGTGCTCGTCGTCAAGGTGGTGTTCGCTAGGAGTATGGAAGTGCATTGTGTCCAGCAAGGCCCATCCTCCGCCCTCACCTACTCCCCCGCCTCCGGGAGCTGAGTCGCCAGGGTAGAGTTGGTAGCCGTACTTGGCGTCCTCCTCCTGCGGCTTGATGCTCACTGTCTGACCTTCATTCTCGAGGATCCCGTATTCGCGGTAGTCGCCTCGACGCAGCTTCAGGCCAGTTGGGCGCTTTAGTCCTTGGTGGATGTTGATTGGGGATTGCCGGAAACCGGTTTTGCATAGGGCGTTGGCTGGGGAGAGTCTGTGCCAGGAGAGGGGGCCGGAATGGTAGTGGTAGCCCCATGTCGTAGTGGCGGTGGTGGGGCCATTTGGGGAGGATGTTCCTGGTTGAAGGAGGAGGGGGTTTTGGGTGTTTGGGAGGGCGTGGGTGAGGGTCAGGAGGGAGGTGAGGAGGAGGCGCGTCGTTGTTGCAGATGGTGAACGCATTTTGGTATGATAATTCGCGCGGTGTAGCGTAGAAGCCGAGGTACCGTACACTCGAGTATTCAGAAGGGAGGAAGGCCGATTGGGATCGTGTCCACCTCTTCGTCTTCTTCTCCTCATGGAGGGGCAGGCCATTCGCCTACTTATAACCCCATCCAACCGCCGCCATTGATCCAATGACCAACTAACACCCCGGTAACTCTCCTGAATCCCATTGGCACCAGCGACGCCCCACAACCATCTCTCCTGCCCATTGGGTGGGAAAAAAAGAATCTATGGTCGTCCCGTATCTTCGTTTCGGGGATATTCTGCAGCAAGCTCGCCGCCGTAATGTGTCTGCGCATGCCGCCCCCAATGTTGGGGAGCAAGGCTTCGGTAACATTGATATACTGAATACTTCGTGGCATTATCACTGGAGATGGCAAGGCTTTTGGTGAAACGGAGGGGACTATCGTCCCACTTTCTAATTGACGATGTCTGGGAGATCGCTAGCGACAGGTGGTTGTGTGGATTGATGGTGGTTTCAGCTAGCCTCGAGGAAGTAAACTGCCCCATGCTGCCGTGTCGTGTCGTGACGTGTTCTGTGCCTGTACGGCACCGGTATGTTTGCAGCTCTGGAGGACCAAACGCGGGGCTTCGATATAAAATGGTCTGGGCCATTCCGACGAAAGTCGTTCCCCCATTGTCAGCCATCGTTCACTGTGGCTGGAGTATGAGTGGGGGAGTAAAGGGCAGAGGTTTGATACCGGTAGCACAGGAGAGAGGAAGACGGAGGGCTCCTTTTCTAACGGTCGTGGTCACTGGTCACACCATCCGCCCGAACCCACCACCGTGAAAATTCTACGAGTAATTTTCGCCCAATTTACGCTGGCGCAACTCTATCAGCCTGCAACTGACCAAACTCTAACTTGTGCCCCTGGTGGCGCTACTGCGTTTGAACGAGTTTGTAATTACCACCCCGGGTGGCAAGAGTTACTGGTATGATACGGTACTTGTAAAGTTACTGTTCATAAAGATAAAAAAATAAAAAGATTTTTTTCGACATCGACAGGACTCGAACCTGTGCTCGCGAACGAAACAGATTTCTAATCTGTCGCCTTAACCACTCGGCCACGATGTCTTAGCTTGAATAAAGCAAGCGAAAATTTAGCTATATTCCACAATACCGAGCCAAGCACCTTCGGGCGCTCCTGGGTGAAACACTCACCCAGGGGAACCTCTATCGGTCATAGACGACCTACCGGTACGCCCGCCCCCAGCCAACAACTCAAACCCAAAACGACAAAACCTCTCACTCACTCTTCCGGAAATGAAAATGGTCAATCCACATCTTAAGCACCGCCCCCACGGGGAGAGGGGGATTCGGCGCTCTTGTTATGCGACGGGTTCCCCTCCTTGCGCTCCGAGGTCGCCTTGAAACGGTTCGGTCCGATCCCTGCCCATAGCGATTTGGGCTCAGACAGCCCAACGTTCAAGAACGAAATTCTCAAAACCTGATGCATTTTTCATCCCTGCTCTACCGGCGGTATTTTTTCTTTTTTCTTCGGATTATGCACTGTTTCACGCACGCTGGTGCTTGGGCTTGATAATATATTTCCCTAAACTTTGGTCGCTGGGAGCTTATTATTTAATTCTTATGACGTTATAGCTGGCCCTCAATCGAAGAAATTATCGGGACTAGAGCGCTGGCTGGCTTTGTTTACTCACTTCAATTTCCGGAGGTTGACGTCCGTTTGGCTACTACCAGGGCTCCCGCCGGCCAGATCAACCTCACCTATGGCTCTCAACAGTATTTATTCCGGCAACCCCCTTCTGATATTCCAGTCACTGGTAAGGGTACTGCTGGCCCAGTGCCGGTTGCCGGTAAACCGGGTTAGCTCAGAATATTAGCAGCTCCCTTCCAACACTTTAAAATCTCTTTCAGCCCTCGACAAGTGTAATTTTTACCCACACGGACAGTTCCGTCTCTAACCCAAGTAACTCAACCCCCGCAGTTTGGAGCCTTGTTTATGGTAACTTGTGCGTATAAAAGTGCTGAATGTTTGGGAAAGAGGTAAGTGAGGTATTGCAGCTTGATGAGATGCCGGTACACCTCGGTATAGAGGCAGCCGGCCGCGGTGCTGAGGTTCAGATGTTGGCGGAAAGTGGGTGAAAGTGCAAGGGAAGAACGGGGCTAATGATATGAAATAGAGAAGCTGCCCGTTACTGCTCTATGAGGATATAGGGGAATGAAAAGGTTGATTGAAATGAGCAATGTGAACGTGTGTGCCCAATTCACCTCCGCAAATGGGACTCCTGCTTACTACCCGCACCAGATTCGACTTTTTGTATTGTCGTGTGAGATAGTGACAAGGAGAAAGAGAAACAATTAAAATTTATATTCGGTCACTTTCTGTATCCCGCCAGGGGACCTAGCGACCTAGAAAGTCTTGGTGAAAGTATTCCAGGTATCAACTAGACATTTTGTCTTACCATGTGCCATTCTCAATACTACACAAACTAAAGCACCACACTCTGGTACTCTGGGTGTATAAACAACTATTGTAGCTAGTACTATACATATATACACCATAGTAATTTGTGCCCGTCACCATAAAGTCCCAAATACCATATATTTTCCAATTTTGAACTCAAGTCAGATAAGGTATCAGTCTCCACTGAGGAAGGAAGAGTGATGGGACACCCCACCCCTCAATCTTTCCACGAAAACCCTTCTCCAATCTCCTTTGGAAAATCCCCTCTGAGGATATTATCTAGTGTCGGGCCTTCCTCTGTAGCCTCTCCTTGAGCCTCGCACTCCCCACCAGAGGCCTGTCCAGCTTCTCCAACCCCTCCTTCCCCATCACCACCCTTCTTCTTCGTCGATTCTCCCTCCTCCCGGAAGGCGGGGCGCGCGTGTGGACTCACTTCGCCTATTCCTACCGCTATTAGCAATCAATCAAAAAAATCAAAAAAAGACCTAATCCACGGAAATCCCTACAGCTACTGCACAATTCAGAGGGAGCCTCGATCCACACCGTCTGGCAGCTTAGACATCGTTTTGCGGGCTTTGTTCCATCTCCAAGTTTTGGGCCGGGGAATCCGCCAGTTGAGGCCCTCCTCTTAATGGATGAAGTGCAGTATTTGCTGACGGTTTTTTTGATCTTGAGCTTGAGTTGGGTGAGGAATGACATTTTGGTTAAGTATTTGGGATTTGATGGTTCTTTTTTTTTCCCCCGTTGGTTGGTCTGTGTGGATTTGATTAATTGACTGGTGATAAGTTTTAGTCTGGGAGTGCGGAGGCGGAGGCTGAGGGGGGGTTTCCGAAGGGCAACCAAAATGCTTATTTTGGGGTTATAGGGCCATTGAAATTGATGTAAGCCTTTCAGTTTTCCATTCAAGGCGGCCCGTAGCGTAGATGGGTGTGGTTTAGGTATGGAATCTACGTTTGGCCGCGGTAAGTACGTCGGGCTTGTGGTTAGTTTCGTTGATCCAGAACTTCTATGGTATGATAATATTATGATAGAAATAGAAGTGTCCGTTAGCTCTATAGTCGCATATTCTTTGTTTCGTGCGCTTGATAGCGCTGTATCCTCCCAACCAAAGACAAGCCCATAATATTGTGAGCGGTAATCAAACCTTCGAGTGAAATTTTGTGACCTTGGTTTTCGGTGCTCCACCTTTTATGATATCATCCCCGATACCGGTAGTATCTCGCCCAATAGGACTAATTTCTTCCAATACACATTTAGGAGGCTGCAAGTTCCAGATATATTGTCGGCTCCATTATACTAGTTTCATGATGTATGTCGGAGTATCCATGGATTGTGTGGTTTTCAAGAATACACTGGTTGAGTGGGTTCATTTGATAAAACAGCAGACACAGCGCCAGCTAATCCATGTAACGTATGTCTAACCACTGGGAAATAAGCAAACTTAAGCATCTTGGTACATCGGTACAGTATTAGACCCACGGGCAGCTTAGGGGGTTGGTAGGGAGTGATAGAGGCGAGGACCCAGCTCACAACAAGCATCGGCCTATCATAACAATCAGCTTTCCTCGTAGTGGGGAATGTGGGGGGAAAGAGAGACACCTAGTTCTGCCCTGAATAACCTACCCCCCAAAACTCCAATCAAATACTATCTTGAATCCCTCTTCGCTCTCACCCTTTCCTATATATAAGCCCTATCACCCTCCCCCTTCCAATAGGTTACCCTCATCCCCCGCCCAACCAAACTCCAACCCAAAGCCCCAAAATGAAACTCACCAAAAAAACCTTCCGCATGAAAGTCTACAAGATCGCGGAACTCGCTGCCAGCGTACGAGAGCTGCTAACCTCACAGGACCCGCCCATCGCTAAAACCGAGCGAGCTATAGAGGTTATAGAGGGTATAGAGAGAATTGTCAATGAAGTGCCGGGTATTTTCTACTCGAATGAGAAGGCTAATAGAATTTTGGATTCCGGAGAGAGGATTTTAGTGGAGTTGGAGGAGGAAGTTTTGGAGATTGTCGCTGAGAGGGGCGGGGGAGAGGGAGCGGATGGGGAGGGAGGGAAATGGGAATGGTGGTTTTTGGAGTTGTTGGAGTTGTTTGATAGCATTGGGAGTGATTATTTTTCCCTGTCAGGGATGCGGGGGGAAGTCGGTGGTATTGAGGCTATGTAGTTGATTATTGCCTTTGATACTTTATTTTGGCGATTAGGTAGTTCTCTACGTCTATGACGTACCAATAGCATGTTTAAGATTCGAACCCCAGTATCTGCAAATCCACGAGTTTTAGTTTCCCGGACTCCAACACTTATTATATGGCACCCCAAGCCCACTGCTCGTTGAATTTCCACGCTGAGTCCCTTAGGAAGCCACAGAGAGAGGTTGTGAGAGCAGAGTGGACTGCGGGATGGTAATTGGTATCGTACTAGAGACATCCAACATACCCACCCATCTTTGCCGCTACATTATGATATCACCTTCTCTAGATACTTTCTCTTTGCAATTCTAGTAACTCTTAAATATTTAGCTTTTCGACAATAGTGTTACAGAGGTTTCAAAACCCCCTACCGGTGGTAGTCCTAGCAATTCACCCATCGCGTGTTTTTATGCCACTCGGGGTGGATAACTTGACCCATAACACTATCACAAGGCTCTTTCCCGAAAATTGTCATACAGCTGCTGCTCGAGTACCGTAGACAAAATTTTTCGTAACCGCTTAGTCAGCAGTCGCTAAGCGAGAATGAAACCACCCTCGTCTGAAAATCACCACCGGCACAATATTTGCGGTTCCGTGCAAGGTGCCTAAAGGGGAGTCCTCCGGTGGGAAGGGAATTCCAATGCAAACCGATCGGAGTTGAGCAGAACTACCATCGGTTGAGATGGGATTTTGCTTGTTTTTAGGTCCCAGTTTCGGCCCATTACGGTAGGTGGGGGGACTCACGCTTCGCGGTTTTTGCGGTTTCAGTCGGTTTCAAGGCGAACAGAAACGGCAAGAACGATAAAAATCACCAAAACCGCTAAACCGGAAAAAAAGAAATGCCGCCTCCAGGCACCGAAATAGTCTTTGAGTCCAGTTTTGATGCTAAGCACCGGCAGTTACCGCAGCCCGGCATGCTAACCAGATATGATGTCGGCTTGTGTGCTTCGCTCAACCGGGTCTGAGTGTTGATCTCCACC
This sequence comes from Tuber aestivum, assembly GCA_900010015.1. Taxonomy (NCBI): domain Eukaryota; kingdom Fungi; phylum Ascomycota; class Pezizomycetes; order Pezizales; family Tuberaceae; genus Tuber; species Tuber aestivum. Next base: position 706,771 of record LN890964.1, on the reverse strand, counting down.
AATCCCTTAAGTTACCTCGTGACTTAATGTGCTAAGTTATTCTTCTACTTGTATTAACTGCCACGTTTAGCTTGAAATGTCTTTTTTCATTTTCTTTTTTCACAATACCGGTACAAGTACACAAGCGCGAGTCCCCCTATTTGCACAAGCTCCCTTTCCGCTACTTTCCTGACCCCGCTTTTTGCCTTCCTAATCGGGAAGGTGGTTAGGGGCCAGAACACCAAACACCCCCTCACAATCTTTCCCTCGCCTAACTTTCTTGGGGCTTCATACGGCTTGGGTACTCAACTTTCTTCGTTTGGGTAATGCAGAACACGTCCTTTCGCGCTGGGGGCCTCGCCTTCTGGCCAGACTGGACTCTAAACCACCTCCCTCCCTCCTGAGTTGGCATCTCGCCTCTAAGCCCTGTGAGGTTTCGAACTTCCCACCTACTTGGTTCTCTCCCACCGAGCAGGGATGCAACTACTACAGGTTGACACTATGGCTGCAGGGTCCGTATTGCACTATCTCAGGTCTTGGTTTGGTTGGTTGACTTGGATGCACTCAAAGGGGGGGCCGGTACGCCCTGGTTGGACACTCCCAGATGCTACGATTATCCTAAAGGTTCGCCCATGTAAACCTTCCTGCTTTTCAATGGTTGGGCTGGGAGAAAACTGCAGGACGATGTCATATCAAAGAGGTTTCTTTTGTTTGGGTTTCTTTTGTATTTCCTTTGTCAAGAGAATACGGTGTGGGTTTTCTTGTCGCTTCCTGCCAGTGCTTTGGGAGTTGTGGCTCTGCGGTTATGGGGCGGGGCTGTGGGTTTCTTAGTGCAGGATGTGTGGTTGGTCCCATACCAGAGGGACTTGGAGCAGCTTGTTTTTCCCTAGGCCTGCGGAGAAGGTTTTTGACTGACATGCCGAAGAGGCGAAAATGGGGGTGTGGGGCGGTTATTACAGAGATGCCCTGGTAGAAGGATCCATGTTTTAGCCGGGTTGCACCTTTAAAGCGGAGGTTTGCACCTATTTAAGCAAATAAATTCTAACGTATTTTACCTAGTGTTGGGACATGTTATAGTTATGGGACACCCCTCAAAAATAAGACAGGTTGTATAAAATCATGAACCACAACACTAGTACTAGTCAGAATTCATTAAAATTTAGGTATTAGCATAGGATTATGATTTTAGTTATAAGATCTAAAAATTATTTCCTACATCAATAATTGTAAGCAGTTATATCAAAGACAACAAAGACTGTGAGCATCTATGATTGAGACCGATTAAGATTTTTTTAAAATTAAAGGAAAAATCAGAAAAATATTCTATGACCTGGTTTGGATAGCAGTAAAGATTGCTCTTGAATACTCAGTTATAGCTTGTTGTTTACAACTCTGAAGAGGGCAAGTCATTAGTTTGAATACAAATAATATTGATGATTTTTATTTTACATACTTCTATAACTATATTTTTTCCACTTGTACCCTCTTATATGATTTCTTTGTTCCACAATTCAAGTTTTAAGAATTTACTAAGGCAGAAACCACACCTCTGCTTCTTACTTCCTACTTCCTACTTTAACAACAATTCATATCCCTACTTTTCTATTCTCTGCTAGCTTAATTTTCTTTGCTTTACAGTTTACTACTATTTTAGATTTCTTTTTATCCACTTGCTTATACATCTAATTAGTCCTACCTGTTAGTTAATACTAGGATATATACTTCCTTGAAGATGCCTATTATTTGTCTTTAGTGGTTTTACTATCTGAGTAATCATAATAACCTCTAGCTCTACAATTTTCATCTGTATATTATAATAAAGATTGATCCTCCAAAATAGCTAACTCAGATATTCTTTGATGGAATAGGATTTTGGAAGAATTGATGATTGTTGAATGTAGAAAATAAATATAGAGTGAGAAGTTATGATAATAAAGTGACAGGTATTATAGTAAAAAAAGTAAAAAAAGTATAGATTTATTCAAACTAATGACTTGGCCTCTTCAGAGTTGTAAACAACAAGCTATAACTGAGTATTCAAGAGCAGTCATTACTGTTACCCAAGTCAGGTTACAGAATATTTTTCTGATTTTTCCTTTAATTTTAACAAATCTTGATCTGTTCCAATCACGAATTCTCATTGTCTTTGTTCTCTTTCATATAACTGTATACAATTACTGATGTAGGAAATAATTTTTAGACCACACAACCAAAGCTATAATGTTAATCTAATAACTAAATGTTAAGGAATTCTGACTAGTGCTCATGTTGTGGTTCACAATTTTATACAATGTGTTCCATTTTTAAGAGGTGTCCCATAACTATGACATGTCCCAACACTAGGTAAAATACGTTAGGATTTAACAAAAAAAAAAAAAGTCACCCTATTTGCACTATATTATGATAGACTATTGCGCCTCTGGCACTCGGTAGGCAACCGCAATAATACTTGATAGAAAAAGCCAATTTCCCAGACTACAGTACGGTACCGTATAAGCCCAAAGTACTCATGGGCTACGGGCCAGCAATGAGATAGATTTACTGGGATTTTGAAGAAGCTCATCCCCGGTTTAAACCTTGTCCCTTCCCAATGTAGCTTAATGATTTTAAATACGGGTACCTTATTCCCTTTTTTTTCACACTGGTGCCTGGCACTGCGGCTAGCTCGGTGCCCACTCGCTGCGCTGGGTTGTCTCACTGTGGCGCAATCTCCGAGTCTTTCTTTCGTAATTGGATAAAACCCCTCCGGTAAATCTTCCGCTAGATCTTCATCAACGAACCCTTGACCGGCTAACCGGAGCCCAAGTGAGCAGGAAATACTTCCCTTGATTGTACTATCCCTTGGGCGGTCTGAAACAGTCAAAAATGGTCCCAGGGCGCTAAACTGAGAGGGGAAGCTTGGCGCTTAGAAATCAAGTGAGCGATATCAAATTATCAAGGGTGTACTTTGCATGTATGCCTGCTCAATCATGATCAATTGAAGGTACATTTAGAATAAAACTAATTCTGTAGAATAGGAAGCCCAGCATGTCTTATACGATAACATTCTTTACAAAGAGAAAAGCCACAGCCCAGTCCTAGGCATCCATACCGGGTACGATGGGCTCTTTCACCCTTCCGATTCGTACTACGCAACATAAATCGACATTGCGCACACCCGACCTGTGAGTTTCGTATGCGAGTAAAGTTGTGATCAAGCATGGTACCTGTCAGAGGAGGAAGCTTAGTTCTCTGCTGTTGCGTGCTGTAGTGAGAAGCATGGTACCTGTCGGAGGGGGAAGCTTAGTTCTCTGCTGTTGCTTGCTGTAGTGAGGAGTGCTCGTCTTAGGAGTGTAATAGGCTTTTCTGGGCTTTCGGGGAACTTGACTGGATGCGTATTTGGCTACTAGTGATTCAGCAAGGTTGAGACGAAAGGTGCGAGAGCAGCCATGATACTCGTAGGGAGGAGAAAGTTGTTGGGCAAGGAGATAAGAGTTGATAACTGTGGTGTCTAATAACCAATAAAAAATCGGAGGCCAGTTTCGTAGACATTTGAGTTGCGTAAAGTAGTAGCTGCGGTACTGGTCGGCCACATCTACCCCCACCTTATACTGATTGTAATCATTCGTGATTACAGGAATTGGGATCCTAGCTCTTTCCGGAGCACTAAAAGCTCGCCGAACAGCAGGACCATTGCTGCTACTATGGCATGGCTTTTTGCGTTCAGAGATTACCCTATTCTCAAGATTATAGATTGTCGTGAGGAAGTGGACAGAGCTGTTGTCTTGCCATTGCACGGCAAGAACATCTCTACTTGGGCAAGCAGAACCTCCTGAAACCTCATTCCAAGGTATGTCGGTACGGTTATCGTGAAGGTGTGGGGGAAACGCTTTCCTATTCACTCTCGCAGTGCCGCAGGCACCCAATCCTACCTCCCGTAACCTCTCCAGAAGGGCGATATATGAGAAATAGTTATCCATGTATATGTTGAAGTGCAGGCCGGAGGTGTATGGTAAGGCTGTTGCTAGTTGGAATACAGCGGACCCAGTAGGAGTAAGACCTTCCTGATGGATGAGTGCGGCAAATGATTCAGACCGGGAAGCGAACATCCAGTTATAGGTATATCCTATATCACACAATGCAAACACCTTATAGCCTTCAGTAATAGGTTTACTAGGCATTCGGTATGTGTGATGGCTGCGACCTCCAAAACGTATCATCATCTCATCTATTGTGACGTTGGAAGAGGGGAGATAATATTGCTGGCATCGCTTCCGAATGAGGCTATTTAAAGGCTCTAACTTGTGATGCCAGAGCGATCGAGGTAGTGATTGCTTGGGATTGGATATATGGAGATAGCGTTTTATTTGACTAAAGCGCTTGAGTGACATCGCTCGAAATATGGAATCTCCACCCTTATACCTCCAAAACCCTTGACTTCCCATGCCTCTCCGAGCCCCCATATAGACTAAAAGTGCTAGAAACACTCTCATCTCATTTCCCGTTACCCATTTCCATGGTCGTTGTGTTTTCCCTCTCTCAGGTAGTATCATACTACCGGCTCCTTTCTCTACCGCGTATGCATTGGTTCCTGCTACCAGCAGTTCAATGGCCTCCTCGTCCCAGAATAGCTCAAATATCTGAACTATTGTGATATCGGAGTCTTCTCGGGGCAATAATGGCTCTCCCTTGTGGTCTATTCGTGGGCCGAGAGGGGTATAGGAAGCGTAGACGATTGGTTCATTTTCGCCAGACCGAACAAAGTTCTCAGCTCCGGTAACATCTACTCCACCCGTATCTTGGTTGCTGGTACTTCGTGGATTTTTTGTTGGTTTCTTTCGTATGTTTGACTTTTTCGGCGATCGGGAATTAGCAGAACTGGGTGCTAAAGGGACTCGTACTTGCTTTGAGTTTGGCATTGCATTTGCTTCTCAAGGCCGGGCGTGAGAGTTGAGGTTGTTGTGCAACCACACTGTTGGACTCCTTCTGGAAAGGTGTCATCCCAACTAGGAATTGATTTGCCTGGGACCATTTTTGACTGTTTCAGACCGCCCAAGGGATACGACAGTGTTACTCGCGACGAGTGATGGGTAATTGATACTGTTATGTTAGCGATGGGGGGTTATGATAGGGTGTCAGTGAAGGGGGTGACGGGGTGTCGATAGCTGGGTAAGGGTTTATGTATGCTGAACTCTCATTCAAGGGAGTTAATAGTTTATATTCAGTACTGCCAAGAAGAAAAGCGATTCCGCGGCTCTTTCCGAGGGGAAGAGCTTCTATGGAACACTGGATATTGTCCTACTTTTTGAGTACTCGAGTACAGAGAATCACTCTCCCCGGTTGGGTGTAGCAATTGGTGCATTCATTGTATATTACTAAGCATGACACCCCATCATGATACCTGTCTGACGGGGTGTCGGTAGAGTCCAAAGTGACACTCGTCACCAAGTGACCCCGGAGTGACACGCCGTCGCGAGCAACACTGCTGTACGAGTACTAATGAAGCCCCTACGGCAAGCCAAAAACACCAGCACGGCTTAGCCCATGATATATATAGAGCCCCCTCACTCGACATTACAGTACCATTTGTGGGCTTAGCGAGCTAAAATGGAAAAAGGAAAAAAGTGGGACAGAAGAGTTCAGCATACCGGTACGGGATTCCCACATGGTCATCCAGTGTGGTACGGATACTGTACTAACCGGACGATACGATGCTTGTTTGCCGCGGAGCGGGCGGGATTTCGATCAAGTATGACAGATATATTTATAACTAACTAAGGGACGCCAGCCCGAACTGGGAAAGCGCCCCACGGCATTATCATACGTCCAAGAGGTATGATAAGCCAACTTCATGCCCCACCAAGCCCTCCGTGCAGTGCTCGAGTATGATACTTGTACGGGTCCAGCGCATCAACAAGCCCAGATTACGGCCCTGCCTACGGGATGCGGGGTTTTCATCCTTCTACCGCCGAACACGTCAATCTTCTCTTCTTAAAATTTGCAAGGCAAGAAAGTCTAAGAACACGGTTGATCTCTAATATCGTGACTTCGGTCTTGGGTAAGGGCTTCCGGCCTGCTTGTAGGGCCTATTCCCGAGCGGAAGATGTAAGGTTGTTTGCAACTGTGTAATCGCTACCGTGACGATAGTGTCAATGGCGTTTCCCGGTGTTGTGGTTTGTGTGCTGGGGTTACTCTGCCACCCGAAGAGTCACCGAATTGCTGGCCTGTGTTCCCGTGGGGGGGACAGGGGGTAATGGTTCACTGTGTACGGGTGGTGTGCGCTTATCGACTGACCTAGGGTTGTAGTCTGCGGTATATGCCGTATGATAGGTTTGTGCTAAAACGAATTGCATGTGTGCTCCGAATGGGGTTGGAGCTCAATGTAGGGTTTAGTGCTGAGGCTCTGTTCGGAAGGTCAACCATGCCGGTGCTTTTTAATCTGATAATAATAAAACTGTAAACAACATACGGTACCCCAGTGTGCTGAAAGGGATACGAGTATTTGGCGCGGGCGTGATATGGAAAATATGAAACATTGGGATGTCATAGTGTGCTTTTCGGTGGTCCTAATACCGGTAGCAATGCCCTTAAATCTTACAGTTAGACACCTTATTAACCACTGCTGGCGGAAGGGAATAAAGAAAGAAATGGCTATATCATATGTCAGACTTTCTTCTTCAAAATCTAAACCTTCACTACCCAGCCCGAAAGCTGTGGCGCGTGAAACCCACCCAGGGGAAATAAAATGGCATTTTTTTTAGCCATACCAAACACCCTCAATATAAAAGCTCTATCATGTAAAGTTATGGAGAAATTTATGCCAGAAGATGGGTTTATTGGGAGCTTGAAATTACCCTTGTAAGGGGTAGGGCCTTGGAAGCCGGCGACCGGAATATCATATCAGAGCTCCGGGCCCCGAGATTTTAACTGAGCACGCTCCCCGGTAATCGGTAAGGGGTGGGACTCTGCCATAGCCACTGAAGCCCTGATTCGGAGGTATTATCTCCTGCCTGGAAGAGCTACAAGCATTGCGGGGGTTTCGTGTTCCATGAATGTTCTTTCCTCCGGGGGGGTGGTAAGTATCGCTTCGATTAGGATGGTGGAATTGTATCATACCGGGTTTGGTGACGGCAGATGAAAAAGTGCCAGTCTATGGTATTGCGCTGCTTGCGAGTCCTAAATCAGGAACAAGGCACAGCGGCTGTCGTGAATCACCCAAGGCAGAGTACAGTAATATTGCTCGTTCGATCCGTGATGGACAGGGTGGGCCGTTTGGCCCCAAGTGCGGGAAGCAGCCACCCCTGGTCCAATGAAACGTTAGCACTTGGGGGATGTGGTTCCCGCTACTCGTAGGGGTGCCGTTATTTTACGGCCCACTGTGGTGCGTGATACGGGCACACTGGGGTACTGTACTGGTACCGGTGTTTTACTCGTACACGTGTTTTCGAGTAGGAATGCGGTACTCCTATAGCAAAATAGGGGCTAGAAACACGGAAGTCGATTGGCTCAGGCCACCAAGCGCTCCAACCAGAGCTCTGAAATCCCATGTCACATTTCCCAATATTTTTTTTTAACCACAAGCTGTACGAGTACAGTACTACAGCAGTACTGAGTACCGGTACCGGTATGTACAACTACGAGTACGGGACAGTACCCCGTGCATGTTACCGCAGATCATTCGCAATTTTCCGACACTCCTAGAGTAGCTCTCAGCCCCAGTAGTGTTGGCGAAGTCCTTGCTTGCACCCCCTGCCGCGGCACGGGCAAGGGCCTGGTTCCCTGGGTTTAAAAGCAAACCGTAGTCCCTCTTCAGGTACGGTACATTTCGTTCTCCTACACTTGAGAACGAGGAGACTGACCTGGGAGATGTGGAAACAACCGGTAATAGGGTTAGCGCTTCTCGGCCTTGCCGAGGCGGTGATAAGTCTGGGGCCATATTTCGAATATCGGGGTCGAGCTGATGCCGAGGGTGGGGGAGGGTTGGAAAAAGGATTGGGAGATGTTCGTTCTGGGGCCTTTGTGACCCGAGCAGCGGGTGTGTTATCTGAAACGGTCAAGGTGATTGGTCTCCCCCCCATCTTCTCTTCACTACCTGGATCTGATATCTGCTGCATGCATGTTCTGGTATCATAGCTCCCGCTTGATCACTTCGGAAACCATCCTGGCACGTTCGAAAATAGGTATTGGGTGCTAGAAGAATTCTACCAGCCTGGGAATCCCGTATTCAGTTTGTGCCTCTGATCACGTGCTATTTTATGATATGCTGACCGACGTCGAGTATATGATGCCGGAGAAGGTAACGCGGAACCCAGTGTTCAGTTCAGGCTTGCCAACAGCACTTCGTTCTTTCGGCAAATGGTCCAAGAATTCAATGGGATTGGAATCGTTTGGGAGCATCGGTAAACAGAATTCGGAATTCCTAACGGCTTCATGAGCAATGGCTAATGGATTAATTGTGCAGGTATTATGGAGCCTCATCACATGTCAACATCTCTCGTACCACACCTGTGGAGGAGTTTCGGTGGCTGAATACTGCCCAAGCCCTTGCAGATATTCCGGTAGCACGGTTTGCCAATTTCACCAATGGATTTCACTGACTGATAGCTAGGCATTTGCCAACAACTTCACTCTTCGTAGCTTTCCCAACATAGACTTGACACCTGCTTCTACACCATGGGTATTCATCGGCGGAAGCTATCCCGGCATGCGTGCGGCGTTTGTTCGGCAGAAGTATCCCGAGACAATATTTGCCTCGTTTTCCTCTTCCGCCCCGGTCCAGGCCCAGATCGATATGTCGGTATATTTTGAACAGGTATATCGTGGGCTCAACGGGCTTGGGTTCAAAAATTGCACCAACGACATTGTAGCAGCGATTAAGTATATTGACGACCAACTATCCAGGGCTGACACCTCGGCGGCTATAAAGAAACAATATCTGGGGGCTGGCGCGGAAAATAACTCTAATGAGGGTTTCGCAGATGCTCTGACTTTTATCTATTACTCTTGGCAGAGCGATGAGGCTGAGGGCACTCCGGGTAGGTTTCAGTGCGGAGGATTCGAGATTTAGGGTCTGAAGTTTAATCTGATAGATGTGGATAGCAAATATGAGATCATTCTGCGATTGGATTTCTACGAATCCTGAGACCGGGGGGGTCTCTGGGGAGGAAGGGTGGGCAAAAAGCAAAGGAGCTAAATTTACTTCTGATCGCTGGGCTTCATGGCAAGCATTCGGGACTGTTGTTGGTAACCTAATCTAGTATTGAAAGAAGACCCCGAATGCTCACAAGTGGCTTAGGTTAATTACTACGCGCCGACCAGTTGTGCGGGGTATTATGGAAACAGTACGGTAGGACAACCGAACTGCCGACTTGACGATCCATTTCCAGGTCCGGAAGCCGTGTCTTGGACATACCAGTGTTGTAGTGAATGGGGTAAGAGCTTGCGCTCGGACAAGGGCGGGGGATCTTGGTCTGACAATAATCAGGGTACTTCCAGTCGGCAAACCTTGGGCCAAATCAAATCGTATCATCCTATAATAGTCTCAAGCACCGGCAAGATATCTGTTACCGGCAATTCCCCCAGGGGCTTTCTAGCGGTCTGCTACCTTCGAGCCCGGCTGTGGATAAAGTCAATCGGGAATATGGTGGTTGGGACCTTCGACCTTCGAATGTGTTTTTCTCGGGTATTACACAAACTCCTTGACTTGTTCGTGGCTGACCAGGCACTAGGGGGCGAATACGACCCATGGGGGGCCTTATCTCTGTTATCCGAGGAGCCTTTGGCGCCGAAAGGAGTCAAATTGACACAAGATATCCCAGAGGAGGGGGTTTCAACACCTAGGGGGGAGGTATTTGGCTACCTTCTCAAAGGCGCAGCCCACTGCTTCGATCTCAGGACTACGTGGCCGGATGGTGCGAACTCGAGAAGGATTTTCACCACAGCCCTGAGGAAATGGTTGGGGAGCTTCAAGAAGAAGACGAAGTGATTCGGAAACCGCTCTCAGAGGTATGCAGTACGATATAGCAAGGGTTGCAGTAGTTTAATGTACTCTGGGGAGTGTAATGGTTCGGCGTTTGGTCTTGTTAGAAATGTCAGGGCCAGCATGAGGTATTAATGTGATTCGCATGTGAGTGCTTGGGCGCGGGGGCTTTGGTGATCATCACTATGCGATTCCGCCCTCCGTCGGAGCATCAGTCCGTTCAAGAGAAAGCCGATTGCCATCTGGGTAGTGATGAAAATTTAGGTTTTGGCGGTCAGCAAAGAGGATGGGCTAGCCTAACGGCTGGTTATATGATAATTTACGTTGGTGATCAAGAATTCCCATGCATGTGTGATATGGCGGGCTGCAATATGTCTACGCGCGGATATAGTTGGATCCAAAGGCGGGAAGTTTCCCCGGCAAGCCTTGAACCCCTCCCTGAACCGGGGATCACCGTTCGGATGGGGCTGGGGCTGAATGGGTAGATTACCGTAAGCTTTTCTACCCGTACCGTGTAATAAACCATGTTGTGGTGAGACGCACGGGGTAGCGGTGCGGGCCAACATGACCAATAATCGTTGGTTGCATCTACCTGACATCGTTACGAGTATGCGGAAAGATCTGGAGAAGGAGGCAGCTTACCACCGTTCCTCCGTGTGTGTGTTGGTGCTGCATTACAACTCGCTGACATACCTACCGTAATTTATATTTCGCAGCATGAACTCGACTGCTGACACCGAGCCTCCACTCTGCATGGGCCGGTAGCATTGTACGACTCCAGTGCCGTGAGGATACGGTGTTGCAGTGCAGGCTTGTCCCCAGCCATAAGTGCCCGGGGGCAGGGGTGTGTGTGTCTGTGTGAGTTTTTGTATTGGCCATTAGATACTCATGACTTTATTACCATAATATTATATTTCTTTGATCCCTGTCTTTGGGCACTTTTGGCGTGGGACTAGTACAAGTACAAGTAGGCTCTCTTATTTTGAGCGCGGGTAGAATACCGTAAAAACTCGAATACAAGAGAAATGTGCTAGGACGTTGCAGTTGCCTCTCCTAGTATGGCGCCGTGTATATTCCTTTTGTTTTGTCTTAGCTGAGGGCTGGGTTTGCGGTGTTTTTCCCACGCTTTGTCGAGAAGGGGAATTCCAACGTCCTAGCACATTTCTCTTGTATTTGAGTTCTTACGGTAGTTAGCTTCTCGATTTGGACGGGTTTTGGATCTCGCGATGTCTGCCTAGGCGGAGATTATCCGGGAACTCGAAGGGGTCTATTCAGGTGCTGTGCACGAGTATACCGGTAGCGCTCTGTGCGCTGTGCTCATAATCCGTGGGGCTACTACTAGCTTTGTACCGGTATCTCTACTCGAGTACCGGTACCGTACCTGCTGGGTTGAGTTATTGTTCGGTATGTAGCACAACAGCCCCTCAAACTCTGAGGGTTCAGTAAGTGTCCGGTTGCGCGAACACTGCAGTAGTAGATCAAGCACATTCGCACAGCTCTGTCAAGGAAGTAGGAATTGGCGGGGCTTCGCTGACGTCAACGGGTATTCTGACCCCGTAATAATCTCAGTGAGCGGCTGCTCTTTATACCGCCACCGCGGCACTTTAGCTCCAGGCTCGGACGAAGAGATAAGGCTGTATATAACAACACCAGTCACCCTCATCCCCCCCCTTCTCCAGAAGCAACTATTCTCATCGCAGTCCAAATTATTCCAACTATCACTACCAATTGTCACAATTCAATCTATCCACCATGTATACCTCTACTACTGCTAAGCGCAAGGAGCCAAAGGACAAAGACGCCAAGAAGGTGGACGAGCCGGCGGCAACTGCCGCTGAGGATACATCAGCGCCAAAGTCAAGGACCATCCTTCCAAGGAACAAACTTGCGGATGCCGCAGCTGCGCACCTTCCACATGGTGCAGCCAAATCTGTCACCGCCACCCAGAGCTTTCACGATGCTGTCGAGCACTGCAAGGCCAAGGTAGCCAAGATAACCAAAGAGTGCCGAAGCGCGAACAGGAAGTATAGAGATTTCCATTTCGACCTGCGAAATGACGGACGGCACTGCCTTGATGGACTCACGCAGGACCTAGCGAGCGAGCTGCACCCTGCTGGGGTAGCAAGGGTTGAGGTTTGTCTATTTTTATTTATTTTTTCCTCCCTTGCTTTTACCCCTCGTAAAGATAAGCTGTGGCTTGAGGGGCTTAGCGCTGATGGACTGCGGGGTAGGAAATCTTTGACACGCCCAAGTTTTTTAAGGATGGTGTCAGTGCGGGTAAGGTTCGCCCGGACGGTAGTGCGGGCTTGTGCCACAGATAGGTTGTGAGTGCTAATTATCGAAATAATGATGATAATAGGTGATATTCAGCAAGGAGCTGTAAGTGCCGCGTGCCGAGAACCTGCCGGCTGTGAATCCAACTGATTGGTGTGGTTAGACGGGCGATTGCTGGTTCATGGCCGCAGTGACCACTATCACAAACGTATCCGGCCTTGTCGAGAAGATCTGTGTCGCCCGGGATGAGCGTATGGTTCCCACCACCCTAACCCTACTCAACCCTAACCAGGATGATTGATTGGAAAACCTCGTTGCTAACTTACCGCTATCTCGTAGAGGTGGGTGTGTATGGCTTTATTTTTATGCGCGGTATGTCGGCCTTAAATGGAACCCATGCGACTGGTTTTTCATTGACTAACGAACTGCGGCTTACTAGATGGTGAATGGATATCGACCATCGTCGATGACCAGCTATACCTCAATACCCGGGAGTACCACGACGCCGATTGGTACGTAAAAGCACAGTTTAGTGGAAAGGAAAAGGAGTACAATCAGACTTTTGCCAAGGGGTCCAAGGCATTATCCTTCGCCAAGTGCGAGGATAAGAATGAGACTTGGTTACCGTTGCTGGAGAAGGCGTATGCAAAGGCCCATGGCGATTATGGTGCGATTGAGGGAGGCTGGACTGGGTGAGCCTTTGCTCCTTTCCCTGCTCGGTGTGGTGGTGGGTAATGGTTGACTGATACAAAGAGTAGTGAGGCGGTCGAAGACTTGACCGGGGGTGTTACAAGTGAGGTTTATACCTGTGATGTCCTGGATAAGGACAGGTTCTGGAAGGAAGAGCTTATTCTTGCAAACAAGGATTTCTTGTTCGCAGCTGGTTTATTGGGAAATGTGGCTGAGGAGCGATCCGGAATTTTGTCCGGACATGCGTATTCGGTTCTTAAGGCGAGGGAAGTGAATGGAAAGCGATTCGTCTTGATTAGGTACGGCCTTCTAGGCTCGGTAGTATCGGACGGATATTAATTGTGTTAGAAACCCATGGGGATGCACCGAGTGGACCGGTCCATGGAGTGATGGTTCGAAAGAGTGGACGTCTGAGTGGATGACACTATTGGAGCATCGTTTCGGAGACGACGGTGCCTTTTGGATGTCATGTAAGCTAGAAACCGTGTCGTTGCGTTTTCGCTCTTAGCTGATGGTAGCAGACGATGACTTCCTACACAAATTTAGTCAGATCGATCGTACCCGCCTTTTCGACCCCAGCTGGACTGTCACAAACCGCTGGATCAGAGTACCAGTGCCATGGGCAATGGAATACAGTCCGACGCGATTCGAAGTCAACGTTACCACAAAGGGTCCCGTAGTGATCGTCCTCTCTCAGCTCGATCATCGCTACTTCCGCGGCCTCACGGGGCAGTACTCCTTCAACCTCCACTTCCGCATACACAAGGAAGGTGAGACGGAGTACATCACTCGCTCACGATCAAACGTCGGCATGTCCCGAAGCGTAAACGCGGAGCTCGAGCTGGAGCCAGGAAAGTACACCGTCATCTTCAAGATCACTGGTGAGAAGGACCGCGAGGCGCACACTAAAGACAAGGTCGTCAGGAAGACGAAGAAACATAACAGAAGGAAGTTTTTGCAAATCGGAATGAGCTGTGACCTCGCCTTTGCCAGGGCTACAACAGAGCCAGAAGATGAGGAGGTCATCACCGAGATGGCTGTGCGGGCGAAGAAGAAGGAAAAGGAGCGAGCCGAAAAGGAAAAAGCTGGCGGGGCCGACTCAACCGAACATGAAGGTGCCGGCTCAGGCTGGGGAGCGGGAGTCGGAGCGGGAGTCGGAGCGGGAGCTGGAGCGGTACGGCAAAAGGCTCAACCCGGAAAACGCCCCGGGGGGGGCACGAGGTCGGGGTCAGGACCCGATAAGACCTCTCCCGCCCCAGACAAAAAATCAAAGGGTATGCGGTCCTCCAAGCCTGGCATGAAGGCCGGCTTCCGTGGGGGCGAGGTAGCAGATGACGCGGCGGAAGGAGAAGAAGCCGCAAAGGACGGAGAAGGCGAGGAAGAAGAGGAAAGCGGGAGTGAGGAGGGAGAAGAAGAGGAGGGCTCTGACTCTGACTCTGACTCTGACGACGAAGACGACGACGAAGAGAATTACTGGGATGCTGTCGCGTGTGTGGGCCTGCGGGTTTATGCGCAGGATGAAGGGTTGACGGTTGAGGTTGTTCATGCTGCCGAGGAGGGCTCCGATGCGCTTGATCAGGATGACCCGGCGAAGGACGCTGCCGGCGAGGTAGGGGATGGTGATGAGGATGATAGTGGTACTGAAGGTGGAGAGTAACTTGGATAAATTACTCGGGAAATAGAGGGAATATTGTAACGTCTCGGATCATGAAGGGTCCTGACGTGTTTGGAAGGGGGGCGTTCTACTTTGCTTGGCCTAGCTACAGTCACTATCTACTCTACTCTATGATTTTTGCTTCATTCCAGTTTTGGGTTACGATACCCTCAAAAGTAATAACTGTTATGTGAGATCCGTTTAGTCTGAGGCCAAGTCGATAGGAAAATTTATCGGGAGTCGTAGCACAGGACGTCCCACTCCTCCATGGTCACATTCCGGTCAGTAGTAGAGTAGAGTATTTCCGGCTCCCACAAGACTTAAATTCCCCATCACAAACTATCACTCATGACTGTTGATTGTGATATGATATGATGAGGGTGACAGCGCGGGTGTGAGAATAGACGTGGGATAGAAATTCGATATGGTGCAGGAAGCCATAAGAAGGGGTGGGGGGGTTACACACTTACCCTCTATCGCTTCCGGCATTATCATAGAGTAAGTTACTGCACTGCAAGGTTCAAATGCCTCCCGGCGCCACAGCGGCGGTGCGGAACATCCTTCATTCTGCGGTATATACACGGTATGATATCTGAATTATTTTCTGAAGTTATCGAGAGATACTAGACCCTCCTACGGTATAGTTCCACGTTGTGCCATGATGGGGCCACTCACTACTGCACGTCTACACGGCCACGCACGCCGCTTTTGTAGTTGTGTGTGAAATTAAATCTTTGATAATTATCATACTTGCCTGACAAACCTGATGGATGTATCACCCTGCGGGGGCTCGGATACCGTGAGGTCTAGTACCTTATCCGGGTTGCGTTCCCCCCCGTTCGTTCGTTTGATTTTACTCAGCCTTGCTCACGCCGTCGGATTGCCGAAATTTCGGGGGCTGCGGTGGTTTCGGTATCCTATTTTATTTTTTTACATTCCTCGAGGTCGTAATTCGTTTGTTAGACCTTGATTACCGAGCGACTTCCGGGGTTTGCTCTGCTCTACTCGAGGCTTGTGATTAAGAAAGTGCCTGGCGATTGGGATTCGTGTAGATTCTTGCAGATGTCTCCGTTCTTTCGACATCTATTATACAGGGTTATTTGGGATACGAAGAGCTTGTCTGTGTTTGGAGCTTTCAGTGGGGTGGGAATTTGATGATTTGAACGGGCTCGATTCGTTCCCCTCTTGCGATTCGGGGGTAGTCGGGCCGGCGCACATAATGGTCCGGAGACAGACAGTCCCTTCCCCCTAGGCTGGGTCGAAGTGGGAGCGGCATAGGGTTATTATGATATACCCCCTATTTTCCTAAGCCTACGGGTTTCGTGGGTGATGGCGGTGTCAGGGCCTTCCGGTATACCGGTAGTGCCGTGTGGTAGTGAATTCTGTGTCTGTGGGCAGCAAGACATCCTCAGATAGCTACGGGTAACTGCAAATGTTTGCCAATATTTGCTAATGGGATGGAATATCTGGAGATATCGCCTGCCGGTTCAGGTGTCAGACATGTGCAGAAAGGTCAGAAACATTATGATGGTCTGAAAGCGTAGAGAGCAGTGTGCGTGCTATGATAGGAGATTTCCTGTCGCTCGGAGAGAAGTTTTGAGGACTCGAGAGTTGAGTCATAAGTGTGATATGTACAGTATGTACCGGTATCATACTTGTACATTCACGCATGGGGAAGGTCAACCTCGTTGCCCTGGTAAACCCTGACACTCAGGCAACTGCCGAGCTCTCACAAGGCTACCACTTTTCTTCAGTTTCCAGAATTTAATCGGCAAACCCCGCCTGTGAAGTTTGTTCCCCTTAGCGCTTGAGACAACGAAAAGAAGAAAAATGTCTAAAGATTTCACGAATAATGTCAACTCTTTCAATGTGTCGAATACCGGTATCTCGGTTGTGTCGAACCACTATGCCGTTGCCGATGATCGGTCTGAAATCCTAGCATGGCTCTCTCCACTGGAGCCCGGTGCCCGACACCAAGACATTAGAACCCGCCGAGCCGACAACGTAGGGGAACGGCTGCTACAAACTAATGAATTTCGAAGGTGGTGCGATAGTGCTCAGGAAGAGGGATCTGAGAGTGCGACCTTGTTTTGCTACGGCGATCCGGCTGTCGGCAAGACCTATTTTGGGTAAGGGGTAGTCCTGGGGAAGCGGGGGCTGGAGTGTAGTGGCGCTAATGAGCGGTGGTGCTAGTTCGCTTGTGGTAGACAGGTTATGCGATAAGGCCAGAGGGGAGAATATAGCCGTTGCGTGTTTCTACCTTGATTTCACCGCGAGGGAGGAGCAGTCCCCGGAAAACATGCTGGGTTCACTACTAAAGCAGATCATCGGCGGATTGGAGAGGATCCCGGACGAGATAAGTCGAACCTTTCAAGATTACAAAAAGGTCATTGGTGGAAGAGGACTGCGAGTGCCTGATATTGTAGGGATGTTGCAGACTGTCACATATTTACAACGGACATTTATATGTGTTGATGCTCTTGACGAATGTGTGGAAAGGCATCGACCTGAAGTTCTAGATTCGTTGAGAGCAATCATCGAGAGGTCCTCAAACACCCTAATATTCCTAACCGGAAGACGGTACATTCAGGGTGAGATTGAAAGACGTCTTGGGGGGAGGGCGGCGGTTTTGTCCATAAAACCTAATAATGGTCATATCGTGGGATATATTCGGATGAGATTGAGTAGGGATACACCTCCAGATGGGATGGGGCGGCCTGGAAGCAGAGATTATGAGTAGTGTGGCTAAAAATATTCCCGAAACGTAAGCGAACGACAACGAGATGGAGTCTAAATTCCTCACTAACCAAAATAATTAGATTACTACTGGTTTCCCTAACTATGGATGCTATCCTTGGGGAAACCACAGCCTACGGTAGGCGACAAGCTAAGGGAAATGACTGATGGTTTGGATTTGAAGGGTGTTTATGGCGCGACTCTAGAACGGATAAAGGAGCAGCGTGGGGAGAAAGCAAGGCTCGGGATTGCAGCACTGATGTGGATATCGCATTCGGAGCGGCTATTACAACTTGATGAGCTTCTCCACGCTCTAGCCGTCGAGATAGGATCTACGGATCTTAATACAGATAGGATCCCTTCGGTAGAGATATTGTTGAGCTGCTGTTTAGGACTTGTGGTCGTCGATAATGAGGCTTCGACTGTTCGTTTGATCCATTTCACCCTTCAGGAGTACCTTTACACCTGCCCCGACCTTTTTGCAACGGCTCACTCAATAATGGCTGAGACCTGTCTAACATACCTCAATTTTCGGACGATTAAGGAGATTTCGCCCAGATTCTTTGCTCCCCTTCAGCCGGCTCCTTTCCTCAGATATTCTTCTCTGTATTGGGGGGGCCCACGCCAGAAGACAGACTTCAAGGGAAGTGGTATCGCTTGCAGCTAGGCTTTTTTGTCAGATTGAAAGCCACATATCCACCAAGTTACTTTTATTGTATCTCATATCCAGAACCGATCGATGTAACTGTGATATCCCCGTTAACGGTCAACTGATCGGGTTTACTAGACTGCATTGTGCATCAGTTTTTGGCACTGTTGAAATCGCCACTGCTCTCATGGGCCAGCCAAATTGCGATCTCAATGGAAGGGATTTTCTAGGCATTACACCGCTCGTATGGGCTGCTATATGTGGACACGAGGAGGTAGCGAAGCTGCTGCTACAAGAGCAGTCCATCATTCCCGACAAACCAGATACAGATTTTCACCGAACAGCTCTCTCATGGGCTGCCGGGAGCGGGCATGAAGGAATGGTGAGGATACTTCTTGGCTGGGCATCTGCCAATACCGATGGCACGGATGGTTGGTGGGGTAAGACACTCCGAACGATGAATATGGTTTTGGGAAGAAGACATGTCGACCCCAACAGGCCTGACAAATACGACGATACGCCACTCTCGCTGGCCTCTGAAGGGGGGCACGTGGAGGCTATGGGGCTGCTATTGGGTAGGAAGGATGTCGAATCCGACATTATAGGCAAATATAGCCAAAGGCTGCTTTTGTTAGCTTCCAAGAATGGGAATGATAGAGTGGTGAGGGCATTGTTGGGACGGGAAGACATCAACCCCGTTTTGTCAGACAAGAGTGGCAGAACACCGCTCTTGTTGGCTTCCGAAAATGGGCATGATGCAGTGGTGAAGGTACTGTTGGGACGGGAAGACATCAGCCCCGACTTTCCAGACAAGAGTGGCAGAACACCGCTCTTCTTGGCTTCCGAGAATGGGCATGATGGCGTGGTGAGAGTACTGCTGGGGCGGGGAGACATCAACCCCGATATGCTAGACAATGTTGGCAAAACACCGCTTTTGCGGGCTGCCGAGAAAGGGCATGATGGAGTGCTAAAACTGTTGTTGGGATGGGAAGACGTCAACCCTGATCTGCCAGATAATGGTGGGCGAACACCGCTCTCGTGGGCTGCCGCGAATGGTCATGATGGAGCGGTGGCGCTATTGTTCGGGAGGAAGAAGTCCAACCCAATGTGCCAGATGGATGGTTCGGCCAAACATCGCTCTTGTGGGCTGCAGGAAACGGGTGGGATGCAGTAGTGAAGCTACTGCTGGGACGGGAAGACATCAAGCCTGATATGGCAGATACATGGCTTGGGCAAACACCGCTCTCACGGGCTTCCGGAAATGGACACCATGGAGTAGTGAAGTTGCTATTGGGACGGGAAGACGTTAACCCCGATTTGGTAGATAATAACGGCAAAAGAACGCTCTCCCAAGCTGCTGAGAATGGGCACGTTGGAGTAGTGAAACTGTTATTGGAATGCCGGGATGTGGGCTATATTGATGGAACAACACTCTTGCTAGCTTCGGAGAATGGGCGTGATGGAGTAGTGGAACTATTGTTGGAACAGGAAGATGTAAACCCGGATTGGCTAGGCTGTAATGGGCGAACGCCGCTCTCGTGGGCTGCGAAGAATGAACATGTTGGGGTAGTGAAGTTACTTTTGGGGCAGGAAGACGTCGACCCCGATAGGTGGGACACACGGCACGGACAAACACCACTCTCGTGGGCTGCCAGGTACGGGCGCGATGGAGTAGTGAAGCTACTATTGAGACGGGGATCCGTCGACCCTGATATGCCAGACTATGGTGGAAGGACACCGCTCTCATGGGCTGCCCGGTATGGCCATGATGGAGTAGTGAGGCTACTGTTGGGGCGGGAGGGCGTCAACCCCGATCAGTGGGGCAATGGTGGCCGAACACCCCTCTCGTGGGCTGCCGGGAACGGGCATGATGGAGTAGTGGCGCTGCTGTTGGGGCGGGAAGATGTCGACCCCTATAGGCGAGACTACGGTGGCCGAACACCGCTCTTGCGGGCTGCTAAGAATGGGCATGATGGGGTAGTGAAGCTACTGTATGCCCGCAAATCTGCAAACCTCAGCACGGTTTAACCCCGGCAATATGAAGTCTTTCCTATAATCCCCGGGAATTGCCATGCGCCATTTTCTCCACATCCCCATAGGCACGCCTATACATACAGCTGGCCACTTCCTCTCCAAATCGCTTTCCCCCCCTTTTGTGTGGTGTTAGCGGCCTCGTGGACATCGTTGTCTTTCCTCTTCATTCCTTCGGGATCCCTGTTTCCTAGTGTAGTTGGGTATATGGCTAGGGGTCTACCTTTCTTGTAGTTATTACGTAACTGGGATTTTCTGCATATATTTTCGTTCTTATTTTGTTTCTTCTGTGTACGGATATTCTATCTAGATTTAGATTGGCCTCTGTTTCCTCCTTCCTCCTTCTGGCTTTTGCGCATTTCCATTGTTCCTGAACCGTGCTTCTTCTTCCTACGAGTTATACATGCACTGTAACATTGATTATTCCTTTATCTTGTTTGATAGTATAGGGGGGGCAACATTCTGAGCATAGCCTCATGGTACCTGCCGAGTCTGGGTGAGTGGAGCCTGAGACATCGCCGGTGGACGTGTTACGGTATTCTAGCTTCACTCCCAGACCACCGTAAACTAGGGGGAAAAACGGCGCTTGCGTGTAATACGAGATCACCATAATTTACCACTATGGCTTAGGTTCTTGCTTAGCTTACCGCTCCTGTGACCTTCCAGCCTCTACATCCAAACAGCTGGCCCATCAGCCAATTTACCACCGCACTAGCGGAAGACTAGACCTCTGGAGATAATTATAACCCCGCTCACCGGTGGAATCGGAGCAGATGCCTTGCCCGTGTTGCTCGGGATGAAGGTATCATAGGATTACACCTAACCCTAACCCTGCCCAACATGAACTACGGTAGTTTTCAATCGATGAACAGACCCTGGTGATAATTTGATGTATGATAAGAGTCGGAAGCAAGTGTGGCACAACATTGTTTTGTTTTAGCGTGATAGTTCATGACCACATATAAGTGGAGCGGAGAATAATACAAAGTTTTAAAAATTTAACTATAACCCGGGGAGGACTGATAGATATTGTCAAATTTGGGGACCGGTTTGACGGTAATAGTAAGATTGTAATCTGAACGTAAACTAGTATTTGGAATACCGGTGTGGGAGCTTCTCGTAAGCCTCCCTTATTCGGATGGTGCGTCCGACTGAGTAGAGCTCCCCGTATTTCCCGGTGAATGAACCCTTGGATAAATTGAGGCTTAATGAATTGCAGAAGTGCTCCAATGATCAGTGGTATATTTTCAAAGATAGAAAGAAACAAAAATATATAGACAAACGGTGATTTTCTATTGGGGGTAGGGTGGTTGTTTTTCCTCTGTCCTCCTCCATGGCTGCCATCTATCCTAAGAACAAAAAGAAAGTCACACCTCTACCGTGCAGAACTGTGGACTAAGCTATCCTCCTAACCCCCTAGTCTGGCGCACACAAATATCAGAAGAAACACCGTCTCCAGACCCTAAAACCTATACCCCCTTTACACCGGTACAAGATTGAAAAACGTATGGTTCCGGCCACCTATACACAACACCTCGATTGATGCAACGGGGGACGCCTGGGCATGCACTACCCTACCAATATAGCCCTAAAAATATTCAACCTGAACTTGTATTGGAGTTATTTTTATATGGTTCCGGCCACCTATACACAACACCTCGATTGATGCCACGGGGGATGCCTCATCACACAATGCCCTATCAATATTGCCCTAACCAATCCTTTGATACTGTGTAGTCAGCAATGGAGAGTAAGCCCTCTCCATGAATGCAGGTTCTTAGAAGTCCAAATCTGGGTGAAGATCTCATTCAGCCTAATGTTTGAGGTCAATAATTAAATTTCTTTCTCTTGTTCTGTTTTTAATACAAAGTTGCCAGATTGTATTTCACTTGTACGTGTTATAGAAAAAACAATAATATAAAAATAACTCCAATACAAGTTCAGGTTGAATATTTTTAGGGCTATATTGGTAGGGTAGTGCATGCCCAGACGTCCCCCGTTGCATCAATCGAGGTGTTGTGTATAGGTGGCCGGAACCATATATTGATTTTTACTGAAAGATGAATAACTCGATACTTTACTCTACATACAAACTTATAGAATTCTGTTCGAGTGTAGCATGAACTATCACACTATAAAAAAACGTTGTGTGATACTTGCTTCTGAATCACATTTGCTTCTGCCGGCCATGAGCGAAGTGAAATAGGAGGGTAGCCGGCTATTAGGCGCATCCGAATGACTCATCCTTTACCATGTCAGGAAAACTAACCTTAACAACATTTTTTGTCCCTGAAGCGGGAGATTCGCGACCTAACGGAGGTAGGTAAATGGTAAGATTTGATGAGGTGCTATGGCGTAGAGTGGTACGTAAATTCACTGCTTGAGCGGAAAGGAGGGGGTTGGAATTATATTTTTACTAATGAGTCCGAAGAATTATTGTACTGTTTGCCGAGTGCGAAGGAGAGAAGGAAACTTTGAAGCCACCGCTGGAGGGGGCGGATGCTTAGGCTCACCGCGATATTGGTGCGGTTGCGGGGGATTGAGATGGTAGAGTTTTTTTTCTTTTTTTCTACTTTTCTATGCTCGATAGGAATAAGCAGGCGACAACTCAGCAACACAGGAAGTACAGCTGGGTGGTTGGAAAATTGACCGGGGGTGTCAGATGCGAGGTTTCCACTTTGGACATTCTACCGTAGATATGGATTGTCTCTAGAGGCATTTCTTACATGCGGCTAGTTTATTGGGAAATGTAGTGTTAGAGCGGGGTGGAACTGTTCCCCGGCGGGCTTGTTCGGCTCTTCGGGCGAGTGAGGTGAGACGAAAGCGATTGGTCTCTATCGGATAACCTTTCACCTCCTATGCTCGGTCACATTAGTTGGATATCAGTTTTCCTAGAACCTCGGGGGTGCACCGAGTGAACTGGTCCCTGGCGCAGTTGTTCAACGGAGTGGACATCTGAGTGGGTGGCACTATTGGAGAATGGTTTCGGAGACGGCGGTCCCTTCTAGATGCCTTCTTTGTTAATTGCTGCCTCTTTGCGTTTTCGCTCTGATGGCGGCGGACGACAACTTCCTGCCCGAATCTAGTTTGATCCATCGCGCCTACATTTTCGACCCTAGTTAGACTGTGGCAAACTACTAGATTCAAGCGCTGGTGCTATGGATAATGGGATATAGTTCTAATACCCTTCGAAGCCGAGGTCGACATGGGGGTCACGTAGGTATCGTCTCCTCTCGGCTCGATCATTGCTACTTCCGCGACCCCATGGGGTAGTGCTGCTGCAGCCAGGGCATCCTCGGCTACGAAGAAGGCAAGACGGAGCGCGTCATTCACTCAAGATCAAACGCCGGCATGTCATGAAGCGTAAACGCAGAGCTTGAACAACATCGTCATCTTCAAGATCACTGGTGGGGAGAACCGCAAGGGTCGGTGTCTCAGTTTATGCTCGGGACAAAGGGCTAGCGGTGTAATTTGATGCCGCCGGGAAGAGCTCTGATGTACTGGATTGAGGTGACCGGGTGAATGACGCTGCCGGCGAAGCAGGAGATGATGGTGGGGATGATAGTGAGACTGAAGCTGGAAAGTACATTGCATAAGTTGCTCTCTGCCTGGAAAATGAAGGGACTATTATGACGTTTCCGGGCATGAAATACCGTAGTGGGATTCAGGGCCCGCTTACCTAACAGTTCCGTTAGGGAAATTTGTATGGTGGGCTAGAACGGTACGGTCAGCTCAGGGTTGTGTTGCAACTGATGGTGCCAAACGTGTTTACCTAATTTTCAACCGTCAGGAATTTTGGGTGCTTGACGGTCAAAATGAAAAGTTGCTCCAGAGGTGCAACAGCAACACCGTCAGCCTCAAACCGTGAAACATCACCAATATGACGGCAATCTGCCATACCTGAAATCGTCATACCCATGCTATCCATCAGTTCCACTTTCTTTGTACTATTTCTGACTACCTTCACGCACGGCCAGAGAGATCAGAAATACACAATTCTACACTTCAAGGTGAAGGTTGGGTGTGGGGGCTGCTCAATGGTCACCCACTATTTTTTTTGGAACATGTGAACCATGGGAGGAGGGAGGAGGTATCCTTCGCTTACGGGAGCCATAGTAGAAAATTCTCTGAAGATTGTTTGGTTTAAGATTTTAAACTTAAAGAGGAGAGAAATGGTTATGAAGTTGGTCGTTTGGTGTTCCAATCTCTTCTCACGTCCTGTGATAAAAGTTTTCATTCGCGCTAGTGTAGTACAGTTGACGGTGCACTGAGCGGTGAGTTAGATAAACATGCAATGGGAATTCAGCCTCTAACACTACTGACCATTAAGACCCCCTTGACGGTGGGCACCGTTAACATGCGCTAAACGGTCGTCTGTAGGTAGACGGGCCCTCAGAACGGGGCGTTCCACTTTGCTTAACTTAGCTAATCTCACCGCTTGCTTTACTCTCCCTGTTTTGCTTTAGTTTGGGTTTGGGCTACGATACCCTTACGAGGAATTGCTATTGTGATGTCACATCTGTCTAGTTATCAGGCCGATAGTGGAAAAGGTCATAGGGGGTTGTAGCATATACTACATGGCTTCTCTATGATTACAATCAGGTCAGCAGGAAAGTGGAGTATCCTGGCCTCTCGCTGGACTTCAATTGCGTATCATGAACTATCCCTCATGGCCGTGGGATGCGGTGGCGGTGAGGGAGGGCGAGAACATAGAAACTAGATAGAGCACCGCACAACAGGGCTCAAATGTCTTTAGCGAGTCCACCGGCACCACTCCGTGGCGGGGAGTGGGGGGCACGTAATCACTCAGCTAACAGGCTTGTGCGACGTCCTTTCCTCATCCGACGATATATCCGAATTCCTTTCCTGCGGTATCAAGAGATACCCTCCTACTTAACCCTACACATTATACCATAGGGCCTATCGCCGCGCGTCTACCCTGTCATGCGCGTCGCTGCTACCATTGTACAGGTAGACTCGCAATGCTTTACTAGAGGCATGCCAGGCCCCCTACCCATGCTTTGAGACGGGTGTGCTAGGGTGATTTCAACCGAGTTTTTATTGCTCGTTTTCTTTTGCGATGCCTAGCTTGCGCTTGGTGTCGTAGTGCCGATTTCTGGGGGTGGGGTTTATTGGTGGGGTGGGGATTTGACGATTTGGATGTGTCCTGTAACTTTGATGGCTAGGCCGCCCTGCAGGTGAACCGGAGGCACACAACGCGCAAGACTAGGTCGAAGTGGGAGTGGCTTGGGCTTTGTACGCCTGGATTTCGTTGACAGCCCCCACCTGCGGGATCGGTTCCACTTAGAACTGATGGAGTAACCCCATCCTATCATATGATGTTAGGGTATGCTGACTGGAGTGGGTTTGTCCTCCTGTCTAGCAGGACTGTCATTTTCATGTTTTGCATAGGGGTTAGCCCTCGGTGTGAGGAGCTACCACAAGGTGTTCTTAGTTTTATTTTCCTTTGTTTCTTCCGGGAGATAGATCATCCACAATCCATCTCCACTCCTCAAGGTTTCTGTGCCGATTCTCTCACCTGTGCGTTTCTACAACGCCACCTCGGTATCCTCCACCCTCCGAGTGTTTTCACTCAGTCAGTATTATTCTGCGCACTCAGTTCCCTACGGAAAAGTGTTGCCATCAAAAACTTGAGGCAACAGGAGGAAGGAAGGTGTCTAGAACTTTCACAGATAGTATCAACTGTTTCAATGTGTCGAATGTCTTGGTTGTGTCGAATCACTATGGCCTTGCTGATGATCGGTCGGAAATCCTGACATGGCTCTTTCCACTTGAGCCTCGTATCAGACACTAAGATATTTGAACCCGGTGGGCCGATAATCGGGGAGAACGGCTGCTGCAACCGATGAATTTCGAAGGTGGTGCGATGGTGCTCAACAGGATGGATTAGAACATGCGACCTTGTTTTGCTGCGGCGATCCGGCAGTCGGCAAAACATATTTCAGGTAAGAGGCAGTCCCCCGGGGAAAGGGAGCTAAAATACGGTAGTGCTGATGAGCGGTGATACTAGTTCACTGGTAGTAGTAGACAGGTTGTGTGATAGGGCCGGAGAGGAAGATATAGCTGTTGCATGTTTCTACGTTGATTTTGCAGCAAGGGAGGAGCGGTCCCAGACGAACATGCTCGGTTCACTTCTAAAACTGATTGTCGGTGGACTGGAGAGGATTCCGGACGAGATAAGTCGGACCTTTCAGGATTACAGAAAGGTTATTGGTGGAAGAGGGCTGCGGGTGTCCGAGATCGTGGAGATGCTGCAGACTGTAACATCTTTACGGAGAACGTTGATGCTCTTGACGAATGTGTGGAGGGGCATCAACCCGAGCTTCTGGATTCGCTGAGACAAATCCTGCCCAAATCCCCAAACACGCGAGTATTCCTAACCAGAAGAGCGCACATCCGTGGTGAGATTGAGAGGCATCTTGACGGGAGAGGGTCGTATTTATCTATAAAACCCGACAATGACGATATAGTGGCATATATTCGGATGGGATTGAGTAAGGATACGTCTCCAGACGCGATGGATAGTGGTCTGGAGGCAGAAATCATCAGAAGTATTGCCGAGAATACCCCCAAAACGTAAGCTTAGCAGCATGATGGAAAAAATGTAGTTTACGATACATTCGGCACTAACAAGCACATCTAAATTTCTCCTTATTTTCCTGACTATGGACGCTGTACTTGGGGAGACTACAGCCTATGGTAGGCGGTAAAGGCTCGAGACGGCGACTGGTGGCTTGGATTTGAGGGGTGCTTATGGTGCAACAGTCGAACGGATCGGAGAGCAAGGTGGGGATAAAGCAAGGCTCGGGATGGCAGCACTGATGTGGATCTCGCATTCCGAGCGGCTATTAAAACTCGATGAGCTTCTCCCCGCCCTAGCGGTCGAGATAGGATCTCCGGATTTCAATACCGAAAGGATTCCTTGGGTGGAGACGGTGCTGAGTTGTTGCTTAAGTTAGGACTTGTTGTGGATACGGAGGCTTCGACTGTTGCTTGATCCGCTTTACTCTCCAGGAGTACTTTTACACTTGCCCTGACCTTTTTGGTGCAGCTCACTCGGTAATGGCCGAAGCTTGCCTGACATACCTCAGTTTTCGGACGATTAAGGAGATTTCGCCCACGCCAAGAGAGATGCTGCGAGAGAGGTGGTATCCCTTGCGCTGGTGTTTTTCAATCGAACTGAGAACCACATATCTACCAAGTCACCCTCGCCAGATATACTATAGAGGACCGGCCGAGATAGCCGAGATATTCCTAGCGACGGTCACCCGATCGGGTTTACTGGGCTGCGTTGTGCCTCGGTTTTCGGAATTGTTGAAATCGCCATTGCTCTCATGGGCCAGCCGGGTTACGATCCAAATAGAAGCGATTTTTTAGGTATCACGCCGCTTATATGGGCCGCTGTATGCAGGCAAGAGGAAGTAGCAAAGCTGTTGTTAGAAAAGCGGACCACTATCCCCGATAGGCCGGATAAATGATTTCATCGAACAGCTGTCTCCTGGGCTGCTGGGAAAGGGCATGAAAGAATTGTGGGGCTTCTTCTTGGCCGGGAGTCTCCTAAGCCCGACGGAACGGGTGGCTGGTGGGGTAAGATGTCCTGGGCGAGGCACATGGCCCTAGGGAGGAGGTGTGTAAACCCCAACAGGCCAGACAAATCCGGCCAAACGCCACTCGTTGCTTGTGAGGCTGGGCATGTGGGATTTGTGTGGCTACTATTGGGAAGGAAAGATGTCAAATCTGACATTGTGGGCAAATACTGTCAAAGACTGCTCATGTTGGCTTGCAAGAATGGGAATGATGGATTAGTGGGGCTCCTGCTGGAAAGGGAAGACGTCGACCCCAATATGCCAGATGCACTGTATGGCCAAACGCTACTCCTGGGAGCTGCCGGGAATGGGCATGATGAAATAGCGAAGCTGCTGTTGGCACGGGGGGATATTAGCCCTGATACGCGGGACAATGGTGGCCAAACGCCGCTCTCACAAGCTTCCAGGTATGGGCACGCTGGAGGAGTGAAACTGCTTCTGGAACGGGAAGACGTCAACCCCGATATGCCGGACAATGATGGCCGAACACCGCTCTCGTGGGCTGCCGAGAGTGGGCGTGGGGGAGCAGCGAAATTACTGTTGGGAAGGGAACACGTCATTCCCGGTAGGCCGGATTGTGGTGGCAGAACACCTTTCTCGTGGGCCGCTATTAATGAGCATGATGGAGTAGCAAGTCTACTCATGGGACAGGAAGACGCCAACCCCGATACGTTAGACAATGGTGGCCAAACACCGCTCTCACATGCTGCTAGGCAGTGTTCCCAAGCGTCCAGTCCGTCCGTCCTTGGCTTCGGACGGGACGGACACCGGTTTCTGGAACTCTGCCCTGGACGGACGCCCGTCCTGTGGTCCGTCGTAACCACTACCTGGGACAGCCGGCCGGGCCCTATAGGTGTCTCACCTGCAAATGGCCCTGCAGATGAGAGCCGGGCCCTGCGAATGACGGCCGCGCCCTATAGATGACGGCCGTGCTCTGCGAATGACGGCCGGAAGATGCCATTTGTATAAGACTCCCGGGCCCGGGCGTCAACCCCTCGGACGGCAGTCTTTATCAAAGACGGACGGACGCCATGCCCTGCCGTCCTCACCCACCCTGCCCGGGACGCCCGGGACTACAAGCGCGCCAGGGCCCTATAAGGCGCCCGGGACGGCTGGGAACACTGGTTGGGGGTGCTGGCCCTTCTGCTTCAGGAAATGGTGATCGTCCCGCAGACACCCCACGCAGGCTCTCATTGGAGGAACAATTCCTCCTTGCTGTCACCAACCCCATGCCCAGTAGCTTCGTGTGGACATTTGCCTTAAGTGGTGCTAGCCTATATTTCCCTGACTACTAGGGGGATAGAATTCCCTACCATTCCCGCACAATTGTCTATTTCCTAATAAACTTTGCTGTTCTCTGGTGGTTTTTTGGCCTGGTCTTGGCCTGCTTTAAATATGGCCCTGGCTGTTGGAGAGGACATCCTCGCTGGTGCAGTAGATGTTGTGGGGCCAGGGCTGGTGTAGTGCCTCCTGGTCCCAACAATGTATAGTTACTCTCTGTCATCAATACTAATTTCTGGCAAGATTTGTAATTTTTTTAAAAACAAGGTTTTCATTTCCCCCTTACTCG
>LN890964.1:644373-664943 GCA_900010015.1 Tuber aestivum | reverse complement strand
TCTCTTGACTTCTACGGTTGGGACTGTGGTGGTAGTGGGTGATTGGCTACTAGGTTCCCTCGCGTGGGGGCCTTAGCAATATGATTTTTCTGTTCCGGGCCTGTTTCCTTTGGCCTGGATATTCTATGCCTACCTTCCTGGGTTTACGCTGCTCAGGTGGGTGGATGAGTGGGCTGTTGGCTGCCGCGGCATACGTGGCCTTGGTCCATTGAAGTGGCCCTGCCTTAGCCTTTGGGCGTCTTGGTTCGGGTCCCACCTGGTTACGTTCTGCTGGGTGTCCCTGGGGCTGTCCTCCTGACTTGGGAGCTTGACGCCCATCTACATTACCTGCACCCTATGTTTCCTTAGTAAAATGGCTGGTTGTTATGGCCTTCACTAGTCATTTGGGCGGTGGGCTCTGTAGGGCTGTGGCTTATTTGTG
Source organism: Tuber aestivum (assembly GCA_900010015.1). Taxonomy (NCBI): domain Eukaryota; kingdom Fungi; phylum Ascomycota; class Pezizomycetes; order Pezizales; family Tuberaceae; genus Tuber; species Tuber aestivum. The sequence continues at coordinate 664,522 of LN890964.1, read as the reverse complement.
TGGCTATGGTTGGGCTGTGACAGTGCTGGCAGACAATGGTCAGCCATCATGGCATGAGATATATATAGTCACCGGGTAGTCTGGGTTGAGCTTCGGCTTGATGTGACTCGGTGGCTGGATCGATGTTGCGGTGCAGCACCTGGGGGCGCCTGATCTGGTAGACCTGATCTGCACCTGGTGCATTAGACAACCTGAAGGTATGTCTGAGGTATTGCACTCGGAGCCATGTTGGGCTAGGCAGGAGAAATAATACTGGGAGCTGGCCCTTGACTGATTGTAAGTCAGTGTGAGGTACACAGTAACGCCCCAGGGCCTGGATGGTGGTTGGATGGTTGTTGGTTGTGTTGGGGCATAGTGATGGTTTTGCTCTCGTTATCTGAGTCTGGGTCCTTGATGGTGGGAAAGAGTGGGAGTCCTGTCTTGGGGAGGGCAAGGGAGTTGGGGGTGTTGCTGGGTTGGGTTTCTTTGGGTTTTGTGTTGTTTCGTTTGGTTTGGCGGCTGGGTTGGGATGTGGGTGGCTGGTTGGGGGTAGGATACCACGGGTGGGAGATAGGCCCCACTGGCCTTCATGGTCTATCATCACCTCCTTTATATTTACTTTGTGTTTGTGTTGGGGCCTTGGTTTGTGGGGCGCCCTAGTTTGATTTTGGTGACGGTTGCGTGCCGGCCCTAGGGGTGTCTCGAGTTCGTTAATACAATGCAAGGAGCGTGGCTACCATGCCTACCTCGACTGATTGCTTAGTAGAGACTGGCTTCGTACGGCCCCTCTGTCATAGCCCTGTTATTGGGGACGGAGTACTGGAATGCTTTCTTGGGCGCCGGGTGGGGTTGATGCTGGTGGATTTTTTTTGTTACGATGTTATGAGGAAAGAGGTGCGAGACTGGGGCTGTGCTGCCAGTGGTAGTGATTTTTTATTTGTGCTAGGATTCCCGTGGCCTAGCTAGGTGGGGCGGGTGGGTCTGGACTGTTGATGGACTTGTACTTTAGCTTTGGTGTTCGTGCTCACTCACCGGAGTGGTTAACGGTACAGGAATGGAGGACTGGTATCTTGTATTTAGTTGCCTGTATTTGGAGGGGGTAGCAGGGCCCCAGTCCCATTGGTGGATCCCGGCCGGTGTTAAGCTCCTGTCGGAGGGGCGCTCGTTATAAGCCATGGTTTGGCACGGCGAGTAAAAATAAGAACTTAGATCTTATTTGGACATCCTTTCTTCCTCGCCCATGGGCCTGAAAACCTTCTTTACCATGGCTCCCCTCAGGGATTCCCTCTGGCTTCCTTGATGGTCATGATCATCACTTTACGGTTGGACCTTCATTTTGATTAATGCGTACTGGAGGTGGTGTTCCTTGATGTTCTCGTTTCCTCGTGGGTTCTGCTTTTGTTTTGTTGGTTTAGGGGGGTTGCATTCCTGGTTTCCCATAGGATGACAGGTTTGAGACTGGATAGCTTGGGTTCGCTTTTCCTGACATCCTTTCTCCACTGTTAGCAGAGGGCTTCGGCTCCTCAATTTTATATCGATAAGGTTCAAACGCTCAGTTGCTCGTCGTCCTCGTCTTGCTCCTTCCTCCGCCCATTTCCTACAATATAGTCCACTCATAGGCCTTTACAGTGGCTTTTCAAGTTGGATCTTCTCCCTGCCCATGCGTAGTGTGGGGATGGCTTTAACCATGAGATTTGTCCCCCCCTCTGATTTATTTGGGGTGGTATGGGGTGATTGGCTCTCGGTCCTCTAGTTGGGGGCTGATGTGTACCAGCCCAGTTGGGAACCTGGCTGGAGCTGGGGTTGGCGGTCACACCCATTGCAAGTGTGGCACTCCACCTTGGTGGCTGGGGACCTGGTCGGATTGGTACGGGTTAGTTTTAGTGCTGCACCTGGTATTTCCCCCTGGTGGGCGGCCAGCTCTGTGGTGCAGGAAATTTCTACTGTGGGGGGTTTCTTTTATTGAGTTTGCAGGACAGTATTCAGACCAGATTTAAATTTTTTTATTTATTTTTTATTTTTGTGATGGTTGCGGGCCGTAATTACCTTCCCCTTGATTGGTGGGACCAAGGACTTTGGTCGCTCTGTTCCCGTCGGGTTGGGTATCAGTTTGTCGGTTGGGGCAGGGGAGGCGAGGGTATGTAATGGGTTCCTGTACTTAGCTTTCATATCGCTTGCTTGTGGAGGTGTTGATGGTTGGGACTTGGAGGCTTGGGTGCTTTGTATGGTAGTAGTATTTGTGGAGGAGTGTGCTGGTATATGTCGAGGGGATCCTGGCCCCTGGCTGTCCATCGGTGATGGTTCCAACCTGCATTAAGGAACCGTCAGAGTTCCACTCGACTCTATGCCTGTGAGGTGGAACAAGTAAAAACAATAAATTAGATTGAATTTAGACACCCTGTCTTATGTTCTAAGGCCCCTCCTAAACTCCACATCGTTCCTGACTTTATCTTACGATAGTTCAAGTTTCAGGTCTTTGTTAGGAAAGGAACCGTTACCTTCGCTTACAATTATGAACCTCGAAAGGCTTTGTTCTTTCGTTCTTGTCTTTAGGTTTTTCATTTCCGTCATTCGTCATCTTGGGTCAGTCACGACGATATCTAAGTGAGGTTCTTCCCTTTTGGCGGGCAAGGTCGCTGCAGCCTTGTCTTCCCTCTTGGTGTCGGTGGATGGGGCTTCTCTGCTTCAGAAGGAGGTTTCCCGCCTTCACTACCATGTCTCAGTGCTTTCCCACAGTCTCCATAGATCAGAGCTGGAGTGTGGGGTCCTGGCTTTGGCCGGGCGTTGGCCCTCCCCTTTGTGTGGTGGGATTGGGAACAAAACGCCACCCCCAGCGGGGGGGTGGCTGAGGATGAGGAGGTGGCTAAGGTGTGGCTACCTACCATGGCATTCTTCCCTTCGGGGATGCAGGCGCCTGAGCCATTCGTGGCTGAGCCTGGGGTGGTAGCTGACCCTGCCAATATAGTGTCCGAGGTGTCTGGTGTGCCTTGGTTCGGAGATTTGTTCATCGGCTCTTCCCCCCCCCTGGCCATGCTAGGGCCGCCATGGTCTCCCCTCGATGATGAGTCAGTAATTGATGGATCCATCACATCGGATGGCTGAGTGGTTACGGTCGTGGTGGATGTTGCTTCGTGTCTGGACCTTCCTCCTGGGCACTTTCCCTATGGGCATTGGCCTAAGGCAGAGAACCCGTATGTTGGGGGGTAGGATACTCAGTCCCTGTTAGTGGCGCCAGTCGCATGTCAAGCTAGCGGTTCACCTCCGGATGTTGCTGGCGGTAATGCTGGGTCATCACAGGGTTAGCGACACAAATAGTGTTCAGGGAGGGCAAGGGTGTTACACATAGAAGCGTAATCGGTGCGGCACGTGACTAAATGTATAAGGTCACCTGTTCGACTCCGGGCCCCACCGCAGTTATCGTGACGGTATCTCATTACCGCATGAAACAATAAGGCATCATGCAAGTCTTCACCCTTTCACTATCCATGGAATAAGATAAGCGACCGAGGGGTTCTCGCTGGATAACATAGAAGGAGCTCCGCCCTACAAGATAAGACTTATTTGAACCAGATTGGTTGGTTAGTTATTGAGCTATGACCGCTGGAAGTCTTGGTGTGCTATTCCGAGAAGTAGCCGCACTATCCTCTGTTCGCGTACAACTAGGGTCATCCGGAGACTAGTTTACGATTGGTTAATAACAACTCATTAGTCGAGTTAGTTATCTTCGTCATGCACTCTAAGCTATGCATATAGAAGAGTCATTGATAAGTCCTTTGACGGAGCTGATCACTCTACTAAGGAAGAGAGCGGGGAAGTCAGTATTCAGGGTCAAATAGGGTTCGCACTCAAAGACACTGAATCGTTAGTATGGCAGGTACATAGTAGTAAGGGATTAGATGTAGGGCGCGACGACCCAGACGCGCTTCCTATAAATATCGAGGTGTCTCCCAAGCTTTTTAGTCTATCATCAGCAACCGGAGAAGAGACTCGGATCTTATCAACATATTCGTTCTACTTTACTTCTATCTTTACGAGCCTTCTTGACTATCTCCGAGACAGAAGCTCACAGGGCCTAGTGTATACTCGCTTGACTTAAGAGTTACCTACCCCCTAACAGAGGGGCCGGGAGTGGAGTGAAACCTTGAAGGCCTTGGCGGGGTATGTGCCTAGGTTTTCTCTTTTGGAGGATGATGAGAATTAGCCGGACGGTATTCAGACTGGATTTGAACTTTTTTTCTGATTTATTTTATTTTTGTGATGGTTGCAGGCTGTAACTACCTTCTCCTTGCTTGGTGGGACTAAGGACTTCGGTTGCTCTGTTCCTGTCAGGTTGGGTATCGGTTTGTCGATTGGGGCAAGGCAGGCAAGTATCGGTGATGGATTCTTGTACTTACCTTTCCTGTGAGCTTGCTTGGAAGGTGTTGATGGTTGGGACTCAGAGACTTGAGCGCTATGTATGGTAGTTGTTATTTCGGCGAGCACGCCGGTGTATTGTGGGGATCCCGGCCCCCGGATATCCTTCGGTGACAGTGCTGGCCCACATTAATGGACCGCCAGTAGTCCTGCTTGACATAAGCCATATTTTGGCATGACGAGTATAAATAAACTTATATTGAATTTGGATACCTGTACCTAGAAATGAGACCTCTCTTCTACTTCATGTCTCCTTGAACCCATGGACCCTGACCCTGAACCTCTGAACCCTGCACCTCGGCATACCACTCGGTTGGGCTGTACACCTGTTCCTAGCCCTTAACTCTGAACTCCTGCCTGCCTCAATTGTGGTGTGGCTTGGGCTACCTGATCCTCAGACCCTGTCTGTTACATCAGATTACAGATTGCTCGCAATCTGGCTGGCTTGGGAGCCGGGAGTTTGTGGAATCAATTGAGAGGACTGAATTTTCAATTCCGCTGGGAGGTGTTCAGAATGGACATGATGAGCTAGTAAAAATACAACTCTGGTAAGAGGTCTAGGTGAACAACTACAAAACAATGCCTGAACATCACCCTATTGCCCTGTTTGGAATCGGTGCCCGAGAATGGTGAATATACTACTCAGCTAGGATGGCATTGACATAGACAAACTGATAATAGCTCTAGTATATATCTCTCACATGCTGCTTAGTGAGGGCATGAGGGAGTTTTCCAGCTTCTATTTAGATAGGAGGTAATTGACTATTATAAACTGCAAGTGATAAGTGACAGCGAACTCTACTAGTAGTCCCTTGTGTAGTGTATAGTTGACACAGGCCTATGGCAAAGATGTTACCTACTCTGGAAGACCTTGATTCAAAAACAGTAGATAATGATAATCAAACATCATAAATGTGAGATACCGAGTCTGGTAATATGGGAGTTGGGTACCACCACATTGAGGAGAATCTGTCACGGCCACCCAGCCATGGAGACGGAATATGTATGGGGTTTTGGTATTTATTAGTTGGGTTTTCTTGGTTGCTATGTGAAGGATTTCTTTTGTATTTTGATTTGTATGCGTTACTGCGCGATGGAACTTAGTGGAACTTGAACATAGTGGAGACATCGCGGCTACATGTGATGTCAAGGGTGTTCTTTTGTATTAGTGATCAGGGAGGATTTTCTTCTATATAAGAGGGTGTGCCCCCTTATACTTTACGTTCTTTACACAATCTGGTAATCTCCTTTGGACACCCTTTCTTCCTCGCCCATGGGCCTGGAGGCCTTCTTCGTCATAGCTCCCCTCGGGAATTCCCTCTGGCTTCTGATAGTCATGATCATCGCTTCACGGTTGGACCTTCATTTCGATTAATGCGCACTGGTGGCGGCGTTCCCTGATGTTCTAGTTTCCTCACAGGTTCTGCTTTCGTTTCATTGGTATAGGGGGGTTGTATTCCTGGTTCCTATGGGTCTCAGGTCTGAGACTGGATAGCTTGAGTTCGCTTAGGCTGACATCCTTTCTACTGTGTTGGCTGAGGGCTTCAGCACCTCGGTTTTACATCTTTAAGTTCGAATTACCCAGTCACTTGTCATCAATGCGTCGTTCCGCACCCGCCTGTTTCCTGTGATACAGTCCAGTCGTGAGCATTTATGGTGTCTTTTGGGTCTCCTCCCTACCCACACATAGTGTGGGGATGGCTTTGACCCTGAGATTTGTCCCCCCCTCCTGATATATTTGGGGTGGTGTGGGGTGATTGGCTCTTGGTCCCCCTGGTGGGGGCTGATGTGTGCCAGCCCGGTTGGGAACCTAGCTAAACACTAGGGCTTGACCGTCACACCCATTGCAGGTGTGGCACTCCTCCTCAGTCGCTGGGGACCTGGCTGGGTCACGTGGCTTGGTGTTGGTGCCGCACCCAGTGTTTCCCCCGGGTGGGCAGCTGGCTCTGTGGTGTGGGTATGTTCTACTGTGGTGGATGGGATTGCGGGACAGTATTCAGACAGGATTTGTATTTTTGATTTATTTTATTTTTGTGATGGTCGCGGGCCGTAACTACCTTTGCCTTGCTAGGTTTGGTCAAGGACTTCGGTCGCTCTGTTCATGCTTGGTCGGGAGTTGGTTTGTTGGTTGGGGTGGTGGAGGCGGGGGTCTATGATGCGTCTTGTACTTAGCTTTTGTGTTGGCTTGCTTGCAGGAGCGTTTGACAGTGGGGACTCAGAGACTTTGGCGCTTTGTACAGTAGTTGTTATTTGGAGGAGCGTGCCGGTGTATCATGGGGACCCCGGCCCCAGGCTGTTCGCTTTGGTGGCAGTTCCAGTCCGCTTGTGGTCCGCTGGACCCCTGCCCAGCCTTATGCCGGGTGTATGATAGGATGATAGCTTGACCATAAGCCATGTTTTGGCATGGCGAGTTTAAATAAAATTAGATTGAATTTGGACACCTGTACCTAGGAATTATACCTCTCTTATACCTTGTGTCCTCTGGAATCTTTGAACACTGACCCTGAACCCCTAAACCCCGTACCTAGTAGCACTCAGTTAGGTTGTACGCCTATTCCTGGACCTCACCTCCGAACTCCTGCCCATCTCCAGCCGATCGTGGTGTGCCTTGAGCTACCCGACCCTCAGACCCTGTCCATTACAGAATCTCTCACTCACATTGCAGCCAGAGGTGCAGGAGGAATTACCCTACACATAGCTTCTGAATAGACATTAGGAGTAGATTATAGAGTACAAGTTTGTAAAAGAGTGTGTTGGGAAGGGAGAGGCATCAGCCACTGAGGTATACAGTAGAGTAATGAATTGAACAGCAAAGTATGAGGCAAGTTGGCACTGGCTTCAACTGTCTTGGGAGGCAATAAAGGTGGTGCTATAATCAGAAAAGAAGGGGAGTAATATAGCTGAGCAGCTAGCCATAATCAGTGTCTTTCATAGCATAGTGCTTCTGTTTTGGTCACATCCTAATAGTTAGGTTCTTCTCAAACAGTGGATCTTATGATAACTTAAAAAACTAAAGTTTGTTAAGTGTTGACAATAACTCTACCTTCAACATGTATGTCACAAACTGTGACTAAGCAAGGCAGATTTTACATAGCTTGGAATTCTAAGCTATAGGTATGTTGGATTTTCACATGATGCATACTAGTACGCCATAGGTTATTATGTTTATTTGTTAGTGACTCACAATTGTGAGTCACACGAGGTTATGATTTTCGCACATGACTCAAATTAGGGGTCATGGGTTTCACTCAGGTAATGCGAGTTGCGCACCTGACTTGGTTATTATGTTTTGATTGGCTTTAGGTATGTTGCACAGCGACTCATAGGAGTCAGCTGAGGGATTTCGCATGACTCATAGTTATGAGTCTCAGGGTTCGCATGACGCATAAGTATGAGTCATGCAAGGTGAAGAGCTACTATATAAAGGGTCACTAGGACCCCTAGTATTAGCTCTTCACACATTCTTCTTGTTTATTTCCTACCTTTAAGTTATTACAATTAAACCAACCTTTGCACTCTTTAAGATTTATCTTAAGAAATCCAAGAATTGTCTTTCCTCCCAAGCGGGAAAACTATTTCTCGTCCCACGACGAACAAAGAAGTCCCAAGTGAGGACCTAAGGAGTTCAGAGGAATAGGCGCGATCAGATAGGAGTCAGAGGACTGGACTATCGACATCGCGTAGGCATCGGCCTAAGATCTATTACCTCGCCTCAAGATAAGCATTGTTACCTGTCGCACCCCTACCCCGGTTAGGATTCTTAACATTAGAACGTGTCCATAACGCGACACTTAACGATTACACAACGGATTCATTCAACAGAGATCACGAGGGAGACATCGACGTCTAAGATAAAGGATTTGGACTGGAAGAAATAGAACAAGCATTAAGCGAAGCAAGTCAACACTCAGCAAGAACAGCAAGTCCAGTCACACCCGAACGAGTCAACTTTGCCGACAAAGAGGAAGTACCAGAAACACCTAAACCTGAAAGAATGTCAGGACCAGCATGGCCGTCAGGCCCAGCTCCGGCAGGGCCAGCACCCCCTCAAATGATTCCACATGACGAAGTGGAACAAATGATATTAGAAGCTATAAGGGGAAGAGGACAACAACCCAAAGTCAAGACTCCCCTACGATATGAGGGGGAAAGAAGCAAACTACGAGGATTCATGGTCCAACTCCTGACCTACTTCGACATTGAATTAAGCCAATTGGCACGAAACAAATGGGAAAGAAATCCGCCCAGGAACAAAAAATGTCACCAACTACTGGTACGAGTTCCGACTACTCCAGTATGACATAGAGTGCGATGAGGCCTCTGCTATGAGATGGTTCATGATAGGCTTGAGGAAAACCTATCAAGATGCGTGGAGATATAGCGAGGAAAGATTCACCACGACAGAAGAAATGGCCTACTGGGCCATTCGAAAAGAAATACAGTTTGGGCAACTAGACTGGATTGAAAGAAACCAGTCAAACACAATCCAAGGCAACAATACAAATACAAGGAACACAGGAGCACCCAGGAACCTGAACGGAACATTCAGAACCACCACTTGGGGAGGTGATGCAATGGACCTGGATGCAACAAGGAGAAGACCCTCGCTTAACCTTGCAAAAGACGAGTACCTCCGACGACGGAACAACAATCTATACTTAAAATGTGGAATGGGAGGACAAATGATTAAGGATTGTAAACGACAGGCCAATCCTAGCTCAAACCCAAGCAGGATTCAGCAGATTAGGAGACCGAACCCGAGAGTCCAACTGCGCAGCAACTTAAGGGAAATCGAAATCGAAGACAATTACGAAACGGTGGCAAAAGAGGAAGGTCTCCAGCAATAGATGGTCTGCGGGACCCTCCGAAAGACAAACCCATCTCAGTGGCCCACTATTACACTCTTTTAAGTCAGAAAACGAACAACAACGACAATGATCATATCATAATCGAAACCACTATCATTAACGACAAAAAACAAGAAACTACGATACATGCAATGCTCAACTCAGGAGCAACAGAAGACTTCATCGACGAAGAAGTCTGCAACAAATATCAGCTAAAAACTAAGAAAGCAAAGAAAGAAAGGCAGATCTTCCTAGTGGACGGCAAACCCAGCGCTATAGGGCCTATTACCCTTACCGAGCAAGTACCTATGAAAATTGGAGAACATAGGAAAGTGGCGACTCTCCAAGTGGCGAACCTGCAACACTATAAGATCATTTTAGGAATGCCATGGTTAAGGCAACACAACCCCACACTCGATTGGGAAAAAGGAAAGGTTACTATCACCAGCGAACGATGTACGACATGGTGTCTCAACAGTTTGCCCATGGTATACTCGACCCCCGAAGAGGAAGCATTCGAGAAGAATTTGGACGCAAGGTTCAGCCAAGTACAACCAAGAAAGGATCAAAGGATCAAAGTTCAGAAGCTCAGTCAAGGAGCCAAGATACCTACACAAGGGTCCAAGAAGGCGGCAGGAGACGACCTGTACGCCAACCAAGAAGTCAAGATACCAGCCAATGGGCAGGTAACTATCCCAACGGGAATAGCCATCGAGTTACCTCAAGGTACCTATGGGCATATAGCACCACGCAGCGGTCTCGCAGTCAAACACCGGCTCACTACCAATGCGGGTGTGATAGATGCTGATTATACAGGTGAACTGAAGGTGGTAATGGTTAACCAGGACAACAAAGAATACAAGGTGGAAAAAGGCGATAAGATCGCACAACAAATTATTGAAAAGATCAACGAAGAAGAACTCCAAGAAGTGGAGGATCTAAGCAAGACCACCAGAGGAACCAAAGGATTCGGCAGTACAGATTAAGATAAGACAACTAAGGACCAACCAAGGATCGAAATTGATCGAATATCGGCCCAAGCATTCGGCAAATTCTACTGAAAAGGAGAAACCGCGGGAATCCTCAAATGGAACTACCAAGAATATGGAATCAACCAAGCCAAAATCAACATCAGTACAGAGCTAGCCATCAAAAGCAGGTCCAAAAACAAAGAAGAAAGATTGGATAGGATAATACCAAAAGAATATCATCACCATTTAGACCAATTCCAAGAAAAAGAATCGACCAAGCTACCACCACACAGAGGCGATGTGGACCTGGAGATCAATCTAGAAGAAGGCAAAAACATACCTCAAAGAAAGATATATCTGTTAGGAGAGACAGAACTTGAAGAACTAAGGAAATACATTCAACAAAACTTGGAAAGAGGATGGATCAGACAATCATACGCCAACCGAGGATCACCTATCTTATTCATCAAAAAGAAAGATGGCAAGCTGAGGTTATGCATCGACTATCGAGTCCTCAATAGCATAACCAAAAAGGATAAATATCCTTTACCTCTAATTGGAGAAGCATTGGATCAACTAGCGTCAGCTAAATACTTCACCAAACTAGACATAAAAGATGCCTATCACAACGTCAGAATCAAAAAGGGAGACGAATGGAAGACTACCTTCGCCTCAAGATATGGAACATACGAATATTTGGTTATGCCCTTTGGGCTAACCAATGCACCAGCCTCATTCCAACAATGGATCAACAGAGTACTCAACAAATACCTGGATATATGTTGTATTGTCTACCTAGACGATGTACTCATATACTCCGAAGACTTGGAACAACACCAACGAGATGTCAGCAACATAATGGCTGACGTTAAGGAATCTGGAATGCAGTGCAAACCTAGCAAATGCGAATTCCATAAGAAGGAAACCGAATACCTAGGATTCATCATGAATGGAAAAGGAGTGCAAATAGACCCCGTCAAGACCAAAGCAATATGGGAATGGGAATACCCAAAAAACAAAACTGACATTCAGTGTTTTATGGGTTTCTGTAATTTCTATCGAAGGTTTATAGAAGGATTTAGCAGGACAGCTAAACCCCTATATAACCTAACCAAAAAGGACGCCAAATGGGACTGGGGATCGAAGGAAAAAGAAGCCTTCGATGAATTAAGAACCAAAATTACCCAAGGACCAATATTAGTACACTTTGACCCAAAAAAGGAAACAATGATCGAAACGGACGCTTCAAAGTATATATGCTCAGGCATACTATTACAAAAGTGTCAGGATGGAAAATGGAGACCAGTGGCATTCAGATCCAAGACAATGACAGCAGCGGAATGCAACTACGACGTCCACGACAAGAAACTATTAGCAATAGTTCAAGCTCTAAAGGAATGAAGGAGATATGCCCAGAACAATCAAGCTCCGGTCAAGATAATCACAGACCACAAACACTGAGTACCCTTCATGACCATGAAGGAGCTAAATGGACGACAGATACGATGGATGGAAAAACTCAGCACTTACAACTTCAAAATCGAATACCGCCCAGGAAAAGAAGGAGGAAAACCCGATGCCTTAACAAGACGATCAATGGACCGACCAAAGGACCCTGAAGACGAGAGAATCAAACAAAAACAACAGATACTGTTACCGAGAGAGAAATATTTCCAACCAGAGGACGAAGACAGTGGATACGAATCACTAAATGAGATAAATACCCGAACGACATTGGAAGAAGATATCAGGAAGGAAAGTTCACAGAACAAAGATATCAAGGAAATAAAGAAAAAACTGGCACAAGGAATAAAAGAAACCAAAGGGGTGACCATAGGATTGCGTCATTGGAAAGACAATCTCTTATGGTACGATGGAAAAATCTGGATACCAGATAATGAAGGATTACGCACGGAAATCATACGACACCATCACGACAGCCCACACGCAGGACATGGAGGAACGGCCAAAACTACCGAGTTCGTTAATCGACAATACTATTGGCCAAAGATAAGGGAAGACATCAAACCATATGTCAAAAATTACGACATGTGTCAACGGACCAAAGTGGTACGACACGCATCTTATGGATTACTCAAATCCAACAAGACACCAGAAAAACCATAGAAATTGATATCCCTGGATTTCATTACGGACCTACTCAAGTCAAATGATCAAAACGCCACCCTAGTGGTAGTAGATCGCCTGACCAAAATGAGTCACTTCATACCATGCAGAACGGATATCACGGTACGGCAGTTCGCCATCCTGTTTTTAAAAGAAATTTACCGACTACTCGGATTGTCAAAGGATATAATCAGCGACAGAGGATCACTATTCACATCAGAGGTGTGGAAAGAAATAACGGAAAAATTGGGGATGGAAAGACGTCTGAGCACAGCCTTCCACCCCCAAACGGATGGACAAACCGAAAGGATAAACGGCATATTAGAACAATACCTTCGCGCATATGTCAATTATCAGCAGGACAATTGGTGCGAATGGTTCCCTATGGCGGAATTTGTATACAACAACGGAAATCAAGAAACAATCAAGACGACACCCTTCTATGCAAATTATGGCCTACATCCGGAACACGAGACCATAGGTCATATACTTAAAGGAAAAATGACAGACAAAAAAGATATGAGTCAACTACACGACATATTGCGGACGGAAATGACAACAGCACAACTACTACAAGAAGAAGAATATGATCGTCACCGAAAACCCGATCCAAACATAAAGTCAGGAGACAAAGTTTGGTTGCTACCACGCAACATCAGAACCACACAACCAACAAAAAAATTGGACTACAAGAAGATAGGACCATTCGAAATCTTGGCAAAAGTAGGAGGTCGCGCTTATAAACTCGACCTCCCACCATTAATGAAAATACACAACACCTTCCATATTAGCCTACTCAAACTCTATCAAGATAATCCTCTACCTTGACAAGAAAGACTTCCTCCACCACAGATCGAAATAGATGGAGAATCAGAACATGAACTCGAAGGAATAATCGACTCTCGATTACATTACGGTAGCTTACCATACAGAGCAAAGTGCACGGGATATTCACCAGAACACGACAAAACCTGGTACCCCGCAAACAACTTTGAAAACACACAAAATGCAGTCCAACATTTCCATGCAAGATACCCAAGCAAGCCAGCAACCGAGAGTCGAGGACGCACCAGAATCAGAGTACTCGGTCCAGCCTCTATACAGAACGGGCTCCCACCAATGGGAACAGACCCAGATCAATTACCAACAGTTACCGATACCATCGGCGCTACAGAACATGCCGGAACGCGATGCGTTCAAACATATAACGCCGACCAGCCCAGGGTACCGTACCCCAACACCGGAGCAAAAACCAAGTACTCCGATCAAGGAGGAGTACACCGCCAAGGAATGGACAAATCTGATGGATCTACCGATCCAAAGAATATCGACGAAGGAAAGGAAACATGCGAACCTGTCATGGACGGGTTGCTACGACGACGAGTGCCGAGTGCACTACACCGACAAAGAGGGCTCGGGATATTGGCCATGGGAAGTGAACCGATAGCCACCCGAGACCTCGCCCCTGGGATCACCTGCGAGATCCCTGACACCAGAGCTAGTAGCTCTGGTGCAATACGTCGAACCGACCCCGAGGATGGGGCCGAGGAGGAGGGGGGCGAAAAAACAGAAATGGGCAAAACCCAGGAGAAGACAGGTCTCCCGGGAAGACGAGATGAGGAAAACGGAGGACTCAGAGGTCTCCGAAACAGCAAGAAAGATAAAGCTGAAGTGGTTGGCAGAGAAAGCGGAAACCAACAAATTGCTGGAATACCAGGCCGACAGGATCGAAGAACTCAAGAAAGAGTTACTAGAAGAGAGGAGGATGAGGAAGGCCCTCCAGAACGACTGGAGGAAGGAAGAAAAGGAGGCCCGACAGACCTTAGCAAGGATTGCAAAGGTCAATGCGTGGCTGGACAAGGAAAATGAGTGGAGGCTCCCAGCCAAAAGGGCTTGGGGATTGGAGGAAAGATTGTTATAAGCCCGATGGGACTCGGGCTGAGGAAGAAGGGAGCTAATGTCACAAACTGTGACTAAGCAAGGCAGATTTTACATAGCTTGAAATTCTAAGCTATAGGTATGTTGGATTTTCACATGACGCACACTAGTACACCATAGGTTATTATGTTTATTTGTTAGTGACTCACAATTGTGAGTCACACGAGGTTATGATTTTCGCACATGACTCAAATTAGGGGTCATGGGTTTCACTCAGGTAACGCGAGTTGCGCACCTGACTTGGTTATTATGTTTTGATTGGCCTTAGGTATGTTGCGCAGCGACTCCTAGGAGTCAGCTGAGGGATTTCGCATGACTCATAGTTATAAGTCTCAGGGTTCGCCTGACGCATAAGTATGAGTCACGCAAGGTGAAAAGCTACTATATAAAGGGTCACTAGGACCCCTAGTATTAGCTCTTCACATGTTCTTCTTGTTTATTTCCTGCCTTTAAGTTATTACAATAAAACCTACCTTTACGCTCTTTAAGATTTATCTTAAGAAACCCAAGAATTGTCTTTCCTCCCAAGCGGGAAAACTATTTCTCATCCCATGATGAACAAAGAAGTCCCGAGTGTAGACTTAAGGAGTTCAGAGGAATAGGCGCGATCAGATAGGAGTCAAAGGACTGGACTATCGACATTGTGTAGGCATCGGCCTAAGAGCTATTACCTCGCCTCAAGATAAGCATTGTTACCTGTCGCACCCCTACCCCGGTTAGGATTCTTAACAATCTATCTATCTATTATCATATGAGTGGACCAGACGTGCCCCTTTTCACAGAGCTAGAACTCAGCCTCCTATTTTGTGAACAAAGTCTATTCTTTGGAAATGGGTAATATAATTTACAGGGAAGCCACTCAGGACCAGGATCCTGCTCACCCATGGCAACCAT
Source organism: Tuber aestivum (assembly GCA_900010015.1). Taxonomy (NCBI): domain Eukaryota; kingdom Fungi; phylum Ascomycota; class Pezizomycetes; order Pezizales; family Tuberaceae; genus Tuber; species Tuber aestivum. Next base: position 649,353 of record LN890964.1, on the reverse strand, counting down.
TGAAACATCAACTATATTTTTGATTATCTCAGTGAATAATTGTGAGACAATATTGAAATATTTTCTGTAAGTACTTTAGAATATAGAGAACTGGAATATGTAAACTGTATTGCATAATTATAAACTGTTCCTCTTATGTAGAGTTTTTAAGATGGTTACTTTCAAACAAAACTACTAGGGTATTCTATGATAGAAAAACTGAAATACCTACAGGAAGTATCCTTATAAGTGGGTTGACAGATTGAACAAGTCTTATAGATTTACAGCTAATGGTTCTCTAGTTTATTTATTGCCAATTTTGAATCTTGCAGTACCTGGTAGGAATTAATAGAAAGTAAGAAAATTCTACCCATATTTAACATATTTGACTACAGAATAACTTGTTGCTGAAGTGGCCCACAACTTTAATATTTTGCATCCCGTGTAACAGTATCTATCTGGGCGAATATACTTAATATGGAGTTCAGTAGATATGTTTTCTATATTCTATAACTTTATTTGTTATAGTAGATTATGTAGTATAGGTAAACTATTATACAACTATAATATTATAAAAAAAATCCTCTAAACTGTCTGAAGCCTTACTAATAGTTTTCTCAGGATTTAATAAGTATATTAAAAAATTTACACTATGATATATATATAATATTATATAATCAGAATAGCCTAATAGTTTAAATTTATTAATCTCTGTTTTTACTTAAAATGGTACTAGGATATAGCATGCAGAAAGATTCTCCACACAATTTGAGGATCTATATACCTGCATAAACACTCATTATAAAGTAAATTCAGAGAAGTGACAGTTGTCAGTTATTACAGAAATAAGTTGTCCTATTGTTATATATACTAAACTTGTATGTGGCTTGCTTGCTTTCTCTCAGTTCCTACTAGGTGTCATAATATTAAAAATTAGCAATAAATAAAAAAAATAACTATTAGTTATGACCTTATAAGGCTTATTCAATCTCTCAACCCATCTATAAAGATACTTTCTGTATGTTTTTCTGTTTTTCTATCCTGGAAAACCCTAGTGGTCTTATTTGGGGGTAGCCGTCTTAAAAACACTACACAAGAGGAACAGTTTATAATTATGCAATACAGTTCACTTATTCCAGTTCTCTATATTCTAAAGTACTTATCATACAGAAAATATTTCAATATTGTCTTACAATTATTCATTGAGATAATAAAAAATATGTTTGATTTTCCAATGGTTGCCATGAGTGAGCAGGATCCCGGTCCTGAGTGGTTTCCCCGTAAATTACATTATTTATAGTTTTTGGCATTGACATTAGTAAATCGGATACGGCGATTTATAATCTAGGAATGATCCGGACGCAAAATCCTCCATCTTTGAAAAGTTGTATCATTTTGTGTGGGGGGTGCCCGTGCAAATTACCTGTGACCGACTTCAGTTTTGGAGTCAGCTTGGGGCGGATCAGGTGGGCCAATTGGTGAGAACTGGACACGGAGCAGAGGCTGAGGAATCTATCGTAGAGATACCAATTTCGGAATTGCGAGATCTTTAGCAATAATATTACCCATCGATTTGGTCTATTAGTCCATTTCAATCGGTTAAGAAGAGGCGGGGGGGTAAAAATCGGGATTTTCCACGCTTTGAATTTTCCACGCTTTGAATTTTCCACCCATTTTGGCGGGGTTTCACCCGTATCACGCGATAGTTTTTTATTATAATTATTTTTTGACCACTACTTGCTTGGGCGTTATGCGAACAAGCGCTTATATTTTTTTTTAATCTGGAAAATATTTATTTATTTGGGCGTATACGCCCTTTCCAACCCCGGCTGCGGTACTCTTGCTCTGGATGGCACTGAATAGAGCCGTACTCTCTTTTCTCTTTCTCTTTCTTTTTGTTTCCTTTTAGTGTCTGTTGTGTTTTTGTTTCATATCTCTACTAGCTGGTTCATTTTCTATGCGGACAGTCCACAACCCTAGCCCACTTGTCACTCACTATACAACACCTGATTCTAACTCTCCGCAATGGAGAGAGTGAAAACTACTACAAAAGAATTGCTTATTAAGAGCAGATTTGGGCCATGAGGGGGTAGTTGAAGGGATTAGTTTCCTTTTCTTTTTCCTTAAGAGGGCATGTTTTGTTTTTTTCCTTGTGGTATAGGAGGGTTAGGGGTATGGACTGTCCTCATAGCAAGTAGACCAGGGAGTATTCTGTCTCTTGGCTAGTAAAAGTTTCACCCATCATGCTCCCTAGACCCAAAATTATTTCTGTTTCCAGTTATTACCGTCCCGTATTGTTTAATTTTATTTTATGAAGAATTGCCCCAATTACGAGTATGTCTTATGTTACTATTGTTGGTTTTTTTGTTCCCAAGTAACATTGTGGTCGAGTACAGTACTGTACAGCACACCCCGATGTCTACTTGTTCATTTATGTTAGATCCATGGATTAGGGTTTCTCGAATGAAATTATTTACATGCTATATAAGTTTCTAGCCATCTCGCCAGTTGCTTACATCTCACTAATGAGTTTGATTATGCTGTTTTGCACGGTCGAGAGAGGTCTCGCATTAGAGACTATGGTTTTGGGCTTGAGAAATAAGCCGCTCGTCGAGAATGTTGGTTTATTTGTGCTACCGCCTGGCCGATGCTCGAATCATCCTCTAATTCATCGTGGAATTACCGATAGCGGAAGACTGGACTTCAGGGGCCAATTATGCCCCCTCTTAACCCTCGGAATTGGAGTAGAGACCGGGAGTGCTCAGGAGAGTCCTGTACCCGACTCACCCACGAGATCTGCATTTCCAGGACCGAGCACAAAATTCTATGTATGATATAATATCCGCATGTCCGGGGGCTAGCCCAAATGGTTAATGGATTGACCTGGTGTCGGTAGGGGGATACATCGGGGGGAAAGGGAAAAGGAGCGGGTGGAACGAGACCATAAACAATCCATCTCCCAAGAGCGAGGAAGGGGCCTTTTCTCCAACAGCGGCCCTCCACGAACCAGTAACCACAGCCTTATTCCACGCAGGAGAAGAAGGGAAAGGGCGGGTAAAGAAATATAGAAAAAAAGAAAGAGGGATCCAAAGTCCGGGACTAGGCCCGACCAGATAAACAAACCGGTAAGCCACTTGGCACTTCTCTCCCCTTCCAAACTCCTTGGATGAGTTCCTACCGCCTCCGGAGCAGTCCTCGCCCAGCCGATCCTGGTGTTGGGGTCGCTTGGCAGGTTCGCACATTGGCCGTAAGTGTCTGTGTATCTGTGGGCCCCGCGGTTTGCACCGTATGGGGTGGCCAGCTTGTATCCGAATGGCGGGTAGTAATAAGGATGAAGAGGTTGGGTCAAACAAGAGTCAGTTAGTGCCTTGAAGTTGGGGAAGTCTAGGGGGTTGCCGGCAGCGGAAGGATGGTTAGGTCTCAGGAGGTGGGTAGTATTATAAAGTGTGATTGAACTCGGTCTTGGTGCACAATTGGAAGTTGTCTTCTGGTTCGTACTGTGATCTCGATTTTCGTTTATGATATCGGTACCTCCTTATCATTTTATCTTCATGGGCAAGTCAGCGACCTTATATACACTGAGGAACTGCCTCATTTTGGCTGTCATCCACCCCTGGTTCTAGCCCTCCATTAGCTGATATCCGCTGATCAATCCAACCCGCTTTTCCCTATTTTTTGTTTCTTTCTACTCTCCGCTTCTATTTACCCAAGTCTCTTTGACCAATCACTAATCCTCCACGAGCCATGTGTTGGATAGCTTCCCTCATATCCCCAACCATCCATCAATTTTCCTTTATTCATCATATGCCCGAGAACCTTCTACCTCTCTTACAAATCGAACAATAAGCATGACAAATGAAATAACAAAGGATCCACAAACTGCGGACCCATTTCCGGTAAACCTTAATGGCCCTTTGCATTGTGATTGGAGTTGGGTGGTCAATTGGAGCCCCGGTGATTTACAACAGGTAGTTGTTTGTTCGGGTTGAGTAATAGAGAAAAGGATTGGGGTAGCGGAGTGCAGGGAATACGGGGTGGGTAGGTAGTGTTGTAAATCGCCGGTACTCTAACTAAGGATGATTGAGGGATATTAGAGACACCCCCACAGCCAGCATTGATTTCTTATTTGTAATGCTTATGAGTTTGTTATTTGTCGAGCGGGGTAGGAGGTTCTAGACCACCTTGGTATGAAGCCAGCGGGGGGGGGTCAAGGGAAATGGTAGTGCACGAGGAGATCATAGAAAGGATGATTGGTTATACAAAGCGGGGTAGGATAGAAGATGGAAGAAACACAAGGAGATAGTTAAAAGAGGGGTAAGAGCGGGGATAGTGTGATCATGTTTGGAGGACAAGCAGAATTTTCCTTCTATCTGCTGTGTATATAAAGGCATAAGGATACGGGAAGGAAGTGAGGGATATAAGGGCAGCAGACACGGGTAGCAAGCACGGCTACAGATACAAAGTACAAATATACGGAGAGCAATAAAAGAAAACGAAAGCGAGACCAAGATACCTTCTGCGTGCGAGATACCGACTATATTACACAAATTTCAACAGGTAGTAGTTGGATCGTCTTGCAGTGGTCGGATAGAGTACTGGTGAGAGAATGGTTGATCAAAGGAGCGATGAGGAAGGGGGAACCTCTAGAATTGGCGACAGCCCCAGGAATAGAATATTCGAGCAGTTGAACGGACGAAAGCGCCGCGGCTGGTTGTGTTGGGTGGATCATCGCGGCGGAACTATAGATCTGTACCTGCCTGGTGGGAGAGGAGAAGCTGGGCAGCCGATTCCTGACATAAATGCTTTAGCTGCTTGTAGTGCATTACCATACTCGCCACCCTGAGCATTTACCTCTGCCCCATGCTCGAGGAGAAGCCGTACAACCGATTCGTTTTCCCCGTACGCAGCGGCTTGTAGTGCATTGCCATACTTGCCACCCTGAGCATTCACCTCTGCCCCATGCTCGAGGAGAAGCCGTACAACCGAATTCGTTTCCCCAGT
>LN890964.1:623652-643029 GCA_900010015.1 Tuber aestivum | reverse complement strand
GACACAACCGATTCGTTTCCCCCGTACGCAGCGGCTTGTAGTGCATTGCCACACGCGCCACCCTGAGCATTCACCTCTGCCCCATGCTCGAGGAGAACCCGTGCAACCGATTCGTTTCCCCGTATTGCAGCTGCCTGTAGTGCATTGCCATACTCGCCACCCTGAGCATTCACGTTTACTGCATCCTCGGTTCTACTAACTAGTAATTTACAGGTAGTCACTAAATTTAACAGGGAGGAGTAGTAGAGAGCTGGTGGGTAAACTCTGGAACCTGGCAGTACTAGCGGATCTCGGTAAGGACAGTCGGGGTCATATACATCTAACCAGCCCTTGCCAAGCTCTAGGACCTTCAATGCGGCATTGGAGAGTTGAGTGGGTGCTGTATCCTCAATAGATCCAATATACCTGAACCAGTAGCGCGAGCTGTGGTAGAGAAACGAAGTTTCTTCAACTTTGCCCTCCTGTACAGTCGCCGGTGCATTATGCCACAGTATTCGACTGAGGCAAGCATGGCCCATCAGGAAATTGGCTTTGTCCTCCGAAATATGACAGTAGGCACCAGGGCCTTGAGCTGCCCGTTCGGAGATCAAATATTCCTTTACCGAGAAATGTGCTAGTCGCAATCTGCGGTCTTCCTGGGAGGCGGATTGGCCATTCCTGGCATCTTCGAAGGAAATAAGACTTGGGCAAATGCTCATCAGGGAGCTCATGTTGAAGAGTGGTTTAGAGTCCTCGCCATATTTGTCAACGTCGTACTCGATCCGAACAGCCTCTGCAAGCTGACTCAATGTCAATGGCTCCACCGAGAATGTGAGCCAATGCATCGCTCGCTGAATGTATACCCTCTGCATCTCATCGATGCTCTCCAGGATCCTCGTATAGACAGAATCCAAGTCTTTAGGCAATTTCTTCAATGCGGCTCTTACGTCGTCCGGCGCTATACATGTTTGTAGAATTCGTAAAAGACAATCAACCCATCTAAACCTAAATTTTCCCAAACTTATATTAGTGCAAGTTGAAGGCTCAAAAGTTGAGCATAACCTACATTCCCTGTGAACCCGTAACTAGTGTTTCCTCTATCTCGCTCTTTATCTCTTTAGTGAATTCCAGGAATTCATCCTTGCTATCTAGAGAGTTCCGGATATAGAACCGGATATCTGGATCGATGGTTTTGGATTGCAGGGGTATTGCGAGAGTGGTAATAGGTTCCAGGGATCTTACTATATCGGCCTCGGGACGGCTAGTCATGAGAATGGAAAGCGATTCCGGATTGTGATCGGTAGTTAGCTCGTTGAGCCAGAACAGGAGGTCCTTCCGCTTGGACTTGGGAACTTCGTCCAAGGCATCCAAAATGATAAATGTCTTCCTAAAACCCTTTATTATCTGCGACAACAGATCTTTCAGATCCTTGGTATCCGCCGACTTTCCAATTGCCTTGGTGTTATTATACAGGTCGACAACCCCGGCCGGCAAACCCTGGTCTGAAAGTCTTTTTGGAAGTTGGCCAATGAGGGATAGAAGCATATTGGACAATTTCTGCTTCTCGGAGTCGCTAAAAGTGAAGTAGAAATAAGCTAATGCGTAATCATCGTTTGTGTTGCACAGAACTCGGACATCTTCAATGGCTGTAGCACTAAAAGAGTGAGTTAGCAATAGAGAAATTATATTGAACTTCCGGATACCCGGTTAAGTGCGCACCTCAGTACACTCTTGCCACATCCGGCTAGAGGACACAGATATTAGAGAAATTCTTCGAAGCATAAGGTTCTACCCCTCTCTAGACATACGTATACCATGGAGCCAGATAACTCCCCCTCTGCCTCCCTTCCAATCGATGTACTCTGGTCCCTCCAGCAGCCAACCTCCAGTACCGGGTTCACGAACAGCTAGCGCGGATGAATAATTGGAGCCCGGATCAACGACGTTGAGCCACCTCTGTACTTCTCGGAATTCCTTCTCTAGTTGTTTAGGAATATCTGGTATTAGTAATGAGGAAAATTGTCAGGGTTAGGGATAATGTGACCAAGTACCATCTTGTTTTTGCAACACCTTAGTTACCGTCTTCCTAAACAACTGGTTAGTCTTTCTACCAAACGAAAATGAAGCGGAGAAGTTTGATTCTTAGGGGACTGAAATATGGATAACCTACGTGGTGGCTGTGGTTAGCAATAGATTAAGTTCCGATCTCTGCTCTCCAACCAAGCCCAAGTAACGCTCCATTTTCGGTTTGCGGAAAGGCCAAAGGAACTTCCGCGAGGATTTCCTCCATCCAGGAACATCCAACTTGGCCTCAAGCTCTTTCAGGGCTTCGGTATACTCCTTCAAATTTTTGTTATTGACCCATTCAAGAAGCTCCGGGTACTGCGGGTTGTTCTCATCGCCTTGTTCAGCAAGAGTTTGTATTTCCCTTAGCTGTTGGTCGAAACCCTGAATCTCATCTCTCAGTTTCTTGAAATCTTGCTCGCTCTCCTTGACCACATCGCAGTAGTCATCGCAAAGCTTGTAAACCTTCACGCCGAGATGGATCAGAGCCAAGACGCTGGCAGTCAACGAGATGGGCTCTGCCATTTTCTTCGTCGCAGCTGTTGCAGATCTGAGAGTGGAAGTGCGAAGATGAAGTTATTATAGCTCGCTATTTTTTATAAGCGATGGATAAACACAAGCCGGGGTTCGATCCTAAGGTAGGTGGCCGCTGAAGCTTCGCTCGCTTTAGAGTTATGATTTTTTGGCCGTAGATTTAATGGACTGGCGGAATACAGCAGCTGGGGGGTATTGGCGGTATTTAGACGAATCTTTCTTTTAAGTCCACCATGAGCGGGGCTCCCACACGCCGGCGCTTACACACAAGAAGGGCAGCTGCATGCCCTGCCTCTATCAGCGCAGCTGCATGCCAACCGTTTCGCGAGCAGATCAGCTTGCGTGCTCGCGTTTTTAGTAACGATCGAGTTTAAATCCCTACCTAGGTTTTAGTGTAAGCACTTTGCGCGTAATCGGGTAATGTGCCTGCTGCAGCTCCCACTTTGCTTGGGAAAGCGTCGCGGACTATTGTTCACGTCGCACTCAGGAGGGAAGCTACGGTAGTGTACCGTACGCTACCGTACCATACTAGGGGTTTTCAAAGTTAAAAGGGTAGCGAAAATTTAGCTTACTTTGCTGTTTTATGTAAACTTGGCATGCACAGAAATGGTTAATTTACTGTTACTTAACTTTACCATACCATAGGGTAGAGACGGAGGTCTGGAGGTCGGTAACGGATACTGGTCCTGGTTTTACACAGCTTTACCAACTCTTTAAAATCAGACATGGTGTAAAAAAGAAATTTAAAAAAATCAAAAACCAATTTTAAAAAATACCATAGCACATCCCAGGAATAATTATGTACTCTTACTGATAAAAATCTTCCAACTTTTGATATTTTGTTGACATAAACAGGTTTCTTACTATCTCTGTAAGATTTACCATACCCTTTGTAAAGTACCCTACCAAATCGTTCCGTACGACATGAGTTTTTACACCAAATATGGCCAAAAATCAACATTTTCAGGGCCACGGTACTCACCACTGCCTTGTTAAAAACAACTAAATTTTTGCTATTGGGTAGGAAATCACTTTGGCCTTACTCTCATAGAAGCATGAATAAAAAATGATGAAATTGAGTCAATGGCATACAATGGTATCACCCAGTCCAAAAGTGACTTAATATTTTGTATGGGGCTCCATAGAAAAAGGTACATGGCAACCACATACCATGCACTTGGCTCATGCTATCTCCACAATTTTATAGGTTTTGAGAGCTCTGCAAAGTTTTACATGTTATCCTGGGTTTTGATAATGTAGCATGAGATTTTGGCAGATTTTCATAGACATTGATGGTGCCTAAAGAGGGGGTAAAAATACATGTTTTTGGTGTAAAAAGGGCATCGTACGGAACGATTTGGTAGGGTACTTTTACTTTGCCTTCGGTTACCCCAGGACTCTCAAATATGGTACCTGGAACATGAGGATGCTATTGGCTGATACCAGAAAGTAAGCTTATGCAACTTCCGGCGTTTACTCATTACTGAAAAATCATGTTTTTAACTTTGAAAACACCTACTGTGGTAGCCGAGTTGAAGTTGGACACCCGAGAAGTTACCGATCGCCGGGCCAATCAATGGGTGTCCCCGGGGCGGTGGGCAGAGCAGTCCGATTCTATATGTATCCTAGATAGTAAGCGGTAGAGTATAGTGCCAGGCTGGCGTTTGTAGAGACATAGGGAGCTCTTCCTCTCGAGATGTTCTTGGCTAAAAGTACTCGGTGGTTTGTGAGAAGGTTCAAAGGATGATATTCGTTAATATGAGTACATGATTTGGGTGACCATATCTCTGGTTCCCTGGGTATGTGCTGGTTTGCTAACTCATGTACGAGTACTCAGCAACAAAGTGTGCAAGGCCACATTTTACTTCTTTCTTCTACAATACAGTATTAGGGATGGCGTTGCCCGGCATGGGCTCGTGATTGGTCTGGCGATCTCCTCTCTACCAGTATCTGGGTGTCCAACTTCGACTTGGCCCTCCGAGTACTGTACAGTCTAATCTGCACTTACTCGTGTACTACACCCTTTAAATCCTACTGCTTGAGCTAGGGGTATAATATCCCGGTCCAGTACGGTGCGGGTAGGGTGTGGGTTCTCCAGCGCGGTATAAAGGAGTGTTTGATCCTAAGCCACTTAGCACAAAGTCTGCCGGAGTAGGGGATTATGCGCGGTTGTGTCGATAGAAAATTAGGAACAATTTCGTCCGACACAAACAAGTCCCTCCAGGGCCTCCACTACCAGTAGCCCGCAGACGACGATTTCGATAGACACACGCGTGTCGCGGCGGATTCTCTTGTCTCCATCGGTCTTTTATGTGGACGGACATCCATGGCACCGCCATGACCAATCAACCCTCATAATCACCGGACGCCGATCGCCCTTCCCAGGAGCCCATTTTAGAAAAACTCGGGGATGATAGGAACAAATTATTTCTGCCTACGTACGGTAGTGCCATACTAGCAAGCGCGATGCACTCCCGGGGCAGTACGGATCAGTGCCGGTACCGGCAGACGGAGATCGACCGAAAGTGTACACACCGCCGGCGTGTTTTAGCGAGGCAGGAGCTTATCGGAACCAATACCGGCGCCGGAACAGCCACACAGCAGGCCCCGCAAGCCCAGCGCATGCACCATGCCACAGAATTCGATAGGCAATTATCAACACAGGATTGGGCTGCGCATGCCGCATTCTGTAGCCGCATCCATTGGTAAAGCCCGCTGACTTACTGATATGATACCTTCGCTTTACCAAACAGATGCGACACGACAGGCCCTCACCTCCGTTCTTGAACAGGTGCACGAAAGATCTCTTCACCCCCCTTTCATACTCGCATTTCACACAGCTGTAGCCTCATGGCCCCTATCCTCACACTTGATTGCCACCCCCAAAGATTTTCCTTCCATCCTCCGGCCCACCTTCCCTATCTCCAGGCTCTGGGCGAAATTGTGAAAACTCCACCGGGTACCGCACGCCTACTGAACCGCCGGATTTTCCAGATGACAAACGACATACCGATAGCGACTCCGTGGAGCCATTTTCCCCGGGTCGTCAGTTTTTCAATCCTTCGAGTTCTAATTCTTTCCTTGCTGGTTTTCCAACTGATGGAGGACAATCTCTTGACGAGCTTCAGCGCCGAGAGTCGTTGGGCAAGCGATAACATTCGTTTGAAATCCTGACCTAGGTGTGGTTATTGCACACCCCGACCTAGGTTCCTCTACGCTGGAAAATATTGGACATTGCCCCTCCTCCGCTCCCAGATTCACAAGACACGGTCGTGGGTACCGGAGAGGCTAATACCAGTTTCCGTCCTGCCTTTTCTTATACAGCATTTGGCCCCCATCTCGTCCGCCCATATCCGGCTCTCGGTCTCCCCCACACGCTTAGCCCCCAATTGTTCATATTCAGTTCTGACCTCTCCTGTCGCATTCCGCCGCTCGCCACCTGATATCTATACCTGGCCCTCCAGCCGTCCCGAAAGTTCGCGGTACCAGCAAACTTTGCTGTCTCGGATCTGGATAATACGCAGACTTCGCTGTCCCGTATAAAATTCGGGACTGAATTCTAAATCTATCTCGACCAAAACATGATTCGTTATCCCGGATAATCTGGTGTATCGGGCAGATTCCTTCGATTTTTGCTGTCCGGGGTAGCGAGGTATAACTGGTGAGTAGCCGAATTCCCCCCTTTGCGCGCTCTGCTGCCGACGGAAATTTTATCTCCCGCAGGGCCGTGTTGGTGGTTTGGAGGGTGTACAATGTACCTTATTCTACCCAAGTAATAAAGCATGTTATCAGCTAACCTAGCTATCTGCTTTTGCTTCCACCTCTGCGGCTACCGTCTATTCCCTTCCTACTCCTCCCATTTTTCCCTCTCCCGAACGCTATGACTTGCCGTCGACCGCCGCCCCGTCCTTACGCCGTCTTCCAGCAAGAAGCAGGGGCGCACATCACAAGCGCTCCCAGATGTGCCGTTACTACCCTCTACAAGACCGGCAAGGCGTTTACCCTTTCTTATATATGCTCTAGGGCATTGTAGCATGCCATAGAGACCGGCTGTGCTTACCGCCCCATTAGTCCTATCCCAGGGATGAGGGGCTGGACTGTTTGGAATTTTGGGTGGAACCCTCAACTCCTCTCTTCTCCCTTCCTTCCCTCACTCCGCACAGCCAATGCACGGCAACACCTGGTCATTTACGGGGAGGATGTGCTGTTCCTGTTTCTACGGCATGTCCGCAGATAGCCTGTCGCGTCCCTTGCCATGCCCGCAAAGGTACTTCTCCCCCTCTGCAACCTATTCGCCCACAAGCAGGAGGGTTCCGTGACTGTCATAGAGCCGACCATTGTCCACTCGGTTAGCCTCTTATAGCTCATCCCATGATTATCTTCATTCATGTTTTCCCTTTCTTAAACTCTCTAGAGATTGTCCCCTTTGTTCGAGATTGTTCATTGGTCATGATCCACTAATTTTGTGCCCTTTTTTTGGACCTCTAATTATATGAGTGGTTCCCCGAAAGGACTGGCTAGAGCAGCAATTCTACCAAGCATCGCGACCACCCCCACACCCCCCTCCCTCTCCATCGGGCACCTAGCACCTAACACCACCACACCTCGCTACCACCTAATCCTTCGGTCCTCACATGACCAAATACCTCACTACCCCAAACGAATCCTCCGACTTCCAAACCCCCTTCCACACCAGAGCCCAACCTGCTGCCACGGGTTACCCGCCTCACCAGACTGATACTCTGAACCCCTGCTGACTGGAACACCGACCGGCAAGTCTTAGAGTCCGCCCCTATATCTATATATTTTGTTTTTGGATGCCGGGAGGGCCCCCTAAGCCGGATTTTGGGTAGCTATTCTGGAAGCGCAGGGAGGGGGAAGGAGATATCGTGAGAAGAAATAGCTAGGGAGTGGTTTTATAGTAGGCCAGGTGTAAGCCTTCTTGCAGCCCATAACTCATAATGAATTCAAAAAATATTACCCCGCTCCGCAATTGCCTCTCTAGGCATACCGCCACCCCAATTTCTCTATGATATGTCAACCGCAGGGCAAAAGATGTGTAAAAACCTCCCTGAACTTCCGACATAGGGGATCCTTCTCAAATTCTTAGTGTTAGGGTGGTATGCCTGCTAGTAAGGTCCTGAAGTTCCAAAGAGCTCGGGGGAGGAACGGGCGGTGGCTATCCATCCATTATTTATAGGCGGCTGAACCCGGCTCCTATGTAGGGCTCTCCCACGAGAACATAGCCTATCTGGACTCCGGAAATACGTGGCAAAAAACACCCCCGAGCCCCGCATTCGTTACATGGTTGTCGGACCCTGTAAGCAGCGCATCTAGCCCAACCCCAAGTCTGCCGGAGGTCTGACCCGTCGGACCCAACACCCAATTCATTTTTGCCACGGGAAATCCAAAATGAACGGTTGAGCAGGTAAGATTAAGCATTCAATATTGAACTCCGAAACATACATTATACCCAGAAGCCGGTGCCGGCAGCCCAATCATGGCCATTATAATTGTATAGGGCTTCAGGTACTCCATGGACGGGTCTCGGTATTCGGATATTTCTCCTTAAATGGGCAACATCAAATCTAGGAAGTACTGTACCCCAAGTGATTCCCTCACCCAGCAGCTCTGCCCACAATATCATCCACCCCCAATGCGCAAAGTCACTATGCGGCGCCACCATCCAGATCACCCCCTGAGCGAGACCATATAGCGCGGGCTTGAGAGGAGACTTGCGCTTGCAACACCATAGGAAAAATAACAGAATTAACACATTACCGATAGTTTTTGGTAAATTGATACATACGAAGCAGGAGGGAGGTATAACGAATTGGAAAGGTTTCTTCGTAGGGATTGGGGGGGCTGGTTTGGGGATCGGGATGGATGAGGGTTTTCCGTGTTTTTTATATTTTGTTTCTTTTCTTTGCATTGGGTTCATCCAGCCGACTAAATATGAGTGATCCTAGGGATCGAACTCAATAAGCTCACTTACTTGTCGCGTAATGCTCCTCGCTTCGGATTCGTAGCTAATTTAGCACGGAGATTTATGGGTTTAACTAACTTTTATTCACTGATTTATCTTTGTGTTTAGTGAATGGCCCCGGGTTGATGGACTCGGATTGCGCCAGAAAAGTAATTTCTCCGGGGGCCCTGCACAATACGGCTAGGCCGGGCAAAGAGCCTGGGTCGGCCCAACAGAGCCTGGGACCATTGGCAGGCTTGCCGCTCTGCTTTCAAACAGATTCTGAAATTTACTTTTGGGTATATATTACCTGCCTGTGATGGTGTTCGAAGTTAAAGTTGTATTTTAGAATTATTGTTGAGTTATTCAAAGAGTATCTAGCGAGAAGTAAAGGCAAACAAACTAAGTGAAAGCAAACAGCAGCCGTGAGTCCTCCTACAAGCTGCACTGGTATATACAGGAATGTATACGTAATCCCTATCATCGACCTCATCGATGCCACACACTCAAATTCTACACTTCATTCTCGCATGACATTTCCAGCATATTTCCTAACAGATGGACTCTAACCGGGTCCTCGGCAGGATGCGTGGAATCAAAAAAAGCTTCCACAGAACCGTTTCGGGGATTACGTTGAGAAAAACAGGCACTACTTTTGGCTGTATAGGATCTTTTGACAAGGAGGGGCGATATATCGCTGATATGTTGCGATATCTGCCCAACTGCCAATATCAGCTGTATGCTGTCATAAGGGGTCGAGTGGTGTCTCATGATGGCGCTCCTACGACTGGCAGCTGGGAGTTATTTTGGAGCTCAACTCCTTCAGTACCTTCCCACTTATAAACAGCCAAGTCCAAGATTAGTTGGCTGCCCCAAGGAAGACTTTGAATTCTGCACATGTCGAGTAACTACAACATGATGGGAATCAAACGCTATGTGCTACCGATCCCGTCTTGTTGAGAAAGTTCAGATAGCCTATTGGAAGTACACCCAAAGACCCCGGGTAAGAGTGAAACATAGCCCCAAATATTCGCAGTAGCGGATACCAGATATAAATTCTCAGTAACGTGTTGACTCGTGGGGTGGTCGTGCAGGGGGTTTACGAGCGGTTTATTCAGAGAGAGCAATTTTTTCTGGTTGTGGCTGGTTTTATTTCGTTCAAGAAATTTGCAGTAGCTTATACCCCAAAGGAGGATCCCGAATCGAATAGGAAAGAATGTGCAGTATTCTAACAACTATGCAGTGGGGGCATCCCGAAGGTAGCCCGGAGTATTATAAAGCCTGCTTGTAATCTGGGACTAGTAGGTCATCCCCATACTTCCCACCCAAGAGAATAGTGCTAATCTTCTCAATGGGGGAACTGGGATGAACGGCAATGATCCTGGACCGGAGCGGATGGTGGAACATAGTTTATTTGGATTTTAAAACCCCCGGGGTGACCAGCGTTAGGGCGGCCGGAGGGTTGGTCAAATGGTGGTTAAGACGACGGTGGGGGTCCTCTGGGGACTACCAGGGGGTACTATCGACGTCGGGGGACTACGTTGGACTAATGGTGACTACCATGGACTGCAGGCATGCGCGGAGGATCACATTATACTACAAGTAACTTCAGAAATGGTTGAAACATTGGGGCTGACAAGCTCCCCTTGCTCATAGGACTTCAGGCGGTAAAATAGTCCTCGGTAGTCCGTCCAGTCCTACCAGTCCCGGGCGTAGTCTGTCCTAGCACTCCTCCGCATGACTGACTACCGCCTATTGCCACACCCGCTCCACCCCAAAGAGGGACCGACTGGGCGGTTGGGAACACTTCTTTCTACTGTACATAATGGGTGTGGTCAGCCGGTGCTAGACGACTAGGATTAGAGTCTACATATTTGGAGTATGACAGTTAACGAGGGGATGCGGTGAGTTGATTGTCTTTAAGCATTAAACTAATCGCCCCCCCACGCATGAGCCTAGAGCAGATTAAGGCTAAAATTTTGCCAAAAGCCCATTCCGGCACGTATATCTAGAGTAGTGGTCGCTACTCAGGTTTTTATTAAAACACTAGTGCTGCATCTGATCTGGCCAAGCCCCGCCGGAGGGTTCAGACTCGGTGGGTATTTTTTTTTCCAGCCTGAAAAACACGTTGTTTTTCCTCATATGGTCGGGCTTCATACTGACTGCCCTCTATTGATCATCTATACCTGTTGTGTGAAAAAGGAATCTGTGCCACCCGGTAAGTCAATGGGGTGCCAATTCTTGGCTGAGAAGCGCGAGCAGCATATCTCACAAACCTCAATACCGATCACGATTTGGTCATTATAGTGCAATAGAGTACTTTGGCCCCAGGCAGCGCCCGGTCAAACCCGACCGAGCACCACTCGTGACCATCGTCGGACCTAGCGCCCATCCGCCAAAGAGACTAGTTTGTTTTCATCTAGTTTCTCCTAGTGCTCTCCTCACTACTCTCTTTAACGCTACTACTAAATTATTTGAGTTTCTATTCATCTCCTCTCCCTTTATTTTACGAGTACAACCGCACAACCATCCCTTCGTTTGATTTCGTGGTTTTCACTAAGTTCACTAAGGGTAGAAGCCGCATACTAGAGCGGACCTAGATTAAGGTGTGATACTCAATCTAGGAAAGATCGGAGTTCTGCAGCTGTATTATATAAGCTAGGATGTGACGAGATAATACCAATGAAAGTATAGGCATAACGGACTGAATTGAAGGAAAAGACTTTATATTGTAGACAATCATTCATGAAATGAAGAACTAGCTTGCATGAAATAAGGTAAAACAATAGTCCTTGCAAAGAGGGACTTTACAATGTGAGCATAAAAAAGACGTGAAATCTTTCCTTTTTTTTCGAGCATTTAGCTTATCCCGTATACTATCCGACAAATCCCCCCCCTGCTTCACGTAGCGGCAAAAGAAGTAATGAAACTGCTTTCTTCCCTCATCCCGAACCAGGGTGTGCTTTCCTGGTAGGTTTCTTGATAGAGGAAGCTTCGTATGTTTCGTCACGTATCCTAAATTGAAAAGACCTAAGTGTTAGCAGATGCCAGTCTATCTGAACGCCCATACTAAATTCAAACTCAAATTTTCAGGTTCTCTATGCTGGTGACTTGTATGTGACTGTAAATAATAGTGGGTACAGAAAGGGATTATACCTCTACGGCGACTTAAGTGGTTGTTGCCTAAGGGGATTGTTCCGGGACAATATCGTCTATTTGCAGCAGGAATAGGAGAAGCGGAAACTAGTGCTTCCAGCTCTACTGCTCGAGTAGGATTGAGGCTTTGATAGCCGGAAAAGGTCAAGGCATGAGCAAGCTGAATTCGAAAATCGTGATGGTTTTGCGGATGGAGTAATGCGGTGGAGGGCAAGGCTGAGGAAGGCCCGGGTGCTGAGATCTTTGCAAGTATCCAAGCATTGATGACGCTTGTATCTAAAAGCCAGAAGAATACTGGCATCCAAACCCAGCTTACTCGGGGCTGCATAGCATAATAGCTTCGGTATGCATTATCCAGATCAACAGCATTCATGTGGTTGTTGTAATTGATCGCAATTTTTGGTATAGGAAGTGTAGTAAAGGGCTGGTCTCCAAAGAAGTGGAGAACATTATGGCGGTTTGAGTTCGTGATATGTGGTCAGCGACATCGCTTCTTTGTATAGCTTTCAGGTCCTCGACTAATAGTATGTACAGTACTCATAAACCGGACAAGATTATTATCTTGCCATACTAGGCAGACTAAAACTTCGCGCTGTACTACTCCACTAATAGTGTTGAGTGGAAAGGTAAGTTTTTTTTTCCCAAATGTGAATTCTTTGGGATACTCGGCAGAGGTTGGACGAGAGGTACCACATCCTCCAATACCTTGATCTCTAAGTGCCTGTCACGAACTGTGACTAAGCAAGGCAGATTTCACATAGCTCGGACCTCCGAGTTATAGGTATGTTGGGATTTTACATGGCGCACATTAGTGCGCCACAGGTTATTATGTTTACTTGTTCATGACTCACAGTTGTGAGTCACATGATGTTATGATTTTTGCACATGACTCCTATTTATGAGTCATGGGTTTCACTCAGGTGACGCGAGTTGCATACCTGACTTGGTTGTTATGTTTTGATTGGTTTAGGCATGTTGCGCAGCGACTCATAGGAGTTGTCTGATGGATTTCATATGACTCATGGTTATGAGTCACAGGGTTCGCATGACACGAGGGGTGAGTCACGCCCAGTGACGAGTGACTATATAAAGGGTCACTAGGACCCTGAGTATGAGCTCTTCACACATTCTTCTTGTTTATTTCCTACCTTTAAGTTATTATCAATAAAACCTACCTTTACGCTCTTTAAGATTTATCTTAAGAAACCCAAGAATTGTCTTTCCTCCCACGAGAGGAAGTTGAAGTCCTAAGCGAGGCCTCGGAGGAAGAATAAGAAGATAGGCGCGAATATGATAGTAGTCAAAAGGACTAGACTATCGGGATCGCGTAGGCATAGGCCTGAGAGCTATCATCTTATAGAGAAGTATCGTTACCTGTCGCTAGGTCCTACTCGGTAGGATTCTTAACAGTGCTTTTAAGAGCAAGATATTAGTGAAGTAATTATCCATATATATAGTAAAAAAGAAATTGGGGAAATGGCAGGGTACAAGCCAGCTGGTATACCATGCATGAGGTAGGACTGAGTTTGAGTGGCCTGGAATAAAGATGGGAATTCAACTCAGCAAAAGATTCTGCACGACTCGTGAACAAAAAAGAATATGTATAACCGTGATCGCATAAGGCTAACACCTTATAGTCCTGAGGAATTGGCTCTCCTCTCATTAATGTAGTATGAACTGATCTTCCAGTAAATTGGATCATCATTTCATCTACAGCTACCTCACTTACAGGTACCAATAAGGATTGGTATTTTGTACCCAATAGATTGACTAAGGGCTGGAATTTCTGATACCATTGGGCTCGTGGAAGGTGCTGGTAAGGAGGAGAAATATGAAAATATCTCTTCAACTGCTCAAAACGATTTTGAGAGAGATACATTCCAATTCGATGGTATGGGAAGCAATCATCATGCTTCCAATAGTCGGAAACCTGAGCAGATGGAAACACACCCATATAGATGATTATTCCGAAAAATATTTTCAACTCAGCTGCGGAGGTCAATTTCCATGGTTGTGATCCACTGTTCCCAGCACCTTTGCAGGAGGCATAACGGTTGGTATTTTCCGCAAGCTGTTCGAATACTGAGTTGTCAAAAAACAACTGAAAATAATCCAATGCACTTCCGTTCACATTGAAATCTGGTGGATAGCATGCTTCTCGATTATGTCTTCGCTGAACCAAAGGTTCAAATACAGGTACGGGAGGGAGAATTGGAAGCGATTGAGTAGCTGTCGCATGCTGTTGATGTTCCGATCTGCTTCCGCTTCCCCTTTGCTCATCCTCAGTTTCTGCTCCTTCTGGCTCTTCATGGTCTGCTTGGGCAGTTTCGATATAGTCCTCCAATGGTGCAAATTCGGCTTCACCCTCTTCACTATCGTAGAGTGCTTCCTGTTCGGCCATCTTCACCCCAACTATCGTTCAACTCAGAGACTGATTATCTATTGGCAAGGTGGGTTTGAATTACATGCTCAGCCTATGCAGCCCTCTTCTGCTCCTCCCATGTATTCAGAATAGTTGTGACTTAATCTTGTCCTCATTTCCCCTAGTATTGATATCAGATGCTTACTTGATAAAGTTTAGTTTTTGCTAATCACAACGCCGATCTCACGCTAAAAAGTTGTGAAATTCGGAATCAAACGAAGGGATGCCACACCCAATTATGGTATTACTTTCTTATCATCTGTTGTCCTTCCGAGGTCCTCACACCTTTTCTTCTCCGGGGTCTTTTCAAATTCTTTCTTCCGAGGCTCTCGTGTTGCTGACCTAGGGGGTTTTCTGATATTTCCTTTCTTCTCTTGGCTGTTCAGTTTAGCATGAATCCCGCAGCGGCGCATGTGGTAAGAAAATTAAGCTTCTTCTCGTCAGCAGTCGTATCAATTCACAATCATTGGGGGAATGCAATGTGGGTGCAAGAAGGAAAGAGCAGAGTGGGAGCACGACAGGGCCCAACTTTCCAGGCCAGCCCACCGGTACCGCGGGGGCCGTGATAAAAGTAAAAAGGAGGGGAGGAACTACGCCACCTAACGACGCAACATCCCTTGTTGGTTTACCCGACACTTCTGGAACTCCCCGGATATCAAGACCAAGAAAACTCACCGAGACATCATCTGCGAAGAGAAATATGACCACTACCACGATACAGGATTGAATCCTAAACACCCGCCTGGACTTAGCGGAAGTGTCCGGAGGTGACGTTGAATTTTGAATTAGTTTTCAGGTACGCATTAGTTTATTAAGACACTCGTTTCGGGTGCTTCTGTCCTAGGATGAGTACCTCTGATCGTACCTACCAGCTGGTGGAAGATCCACAACAGTCCACCCCGGTGCTGAAGGCTAGCGCTGTAAAGTATCGTACCTGGAAGTTGTAATTTTCTTGTTGGCTTGTTTTTACCGGCAGCGCTTGGCAGCGCTGCTAAAGTCTTCTGCAACTGCATCGTGGTTTCCCTCTATTTTTCTTATTTTTTTCACCCTCTGGTTATTATTTCGTTAGGGGGATCTCAATTGATCCTCATTACTCCATGAGATAGCGGTTATCCCCTGCCCAAAAACTCTAATCTAGAGAGCACCCGGCTTCTAGAATTGGGGCAGCTTCCCACGGGCACTATCTATTATTTAGCATTTTCTAAAGTATTTGTAGTTGGGAGCAGTTTGTGGCTCGGTTTTCTGAGGTTAAGATTTCGGTGGGGGGGGGGAGAATCCGGGATTGGGCTGTTGAGCACACCCCTGACTTGGCAATATAAATGTCCATGTGATTCATCCCGCTTCCCGCTTAGCGGTCCGCGGGCGACCATCCTGGTCCTACATGGATAGACTATTTGACATACAGTCCCGCCGGTCGGGCCCAAGCGAGGGCTACCTGTGCATTACGGTAGGATGTAGTAACCGAAGATACTTTTCGCCGGTGCAGGTGTAGGACACACGGTGGATGCGTAATTGGTATTCGGTCGTTGGGCAATTCCTCCCAGACCTGAGGTATCCTTGCAGATCTTGGATGCGTGGCACTTTTCCTTTTGGCATCCTCCCGACCACATAATCCTACAAATACACTTCGATCTCCGGTTTCCGTGCTATGAATTATCTCCGCCCCCTTTAATCCCACTTCCCGGGTTAGGCACGTAGTTCGGGTGAGAATAGATTTGTAAGATCCCCGATCCCACAAGTCTCGAGCTACCGGGTCTTTCAAGCCCGACGACCATGAGTAATGTGGCGGAGATAACATAAGGGGCTTGTACGGTCACACATGTCTAGAGACTAGTTAAACGTACACTGGTGTTTAGTTCGATCGATGCAAAGATTCATAGATATCTCCCGAAAACTCCGTAGAATGCGAGAAATCATGCTCAATCACTCGGGAATTTGCACATATTTGTGTTGGAAATAGCAGTTGGTGGCCGCACATGGAAGCTGTAGTGGTATACATATGTGCTGCGAAAGGACACGTAAGCTATGAAAACCTTTCTGATCCCTATCTCTTCCATTCTATTCTCTCTTATAAGACCACACTTTCTATACTTGATCATTCTCTTAAAGTTCTTCCTTTCTATCATCTTACGACAATCACTAATAGTCTTCATCTTCACCAAAGTCAAACCCAAAGTCTCCACGTAAAACCCTTACGATCGATCATTACCTCATTAACAATTATTTTTCCACAATTTGCTGTTGGATGTAAATTGCGTAGCACCAAGTTGAGGACCCTGGGATAATTTTTCCAAGCCCCGGTGCCATTTACGAAACTAAATGTCTGTCACATTTATTCCGAACCTTAGGCCCCGTTTGGCTGGCTAGGTGGAAAACCATACTTAAAATATTTTAGAAGGGAAAGCCTTTCCTGCGAAAAGGAGGAAAAGTAAAGTAAAATAAAGCACTTGTTTGGTGAAGTTATCAAAATATAATTGTACCATGCCCTGGCACGCACAGCCCGAGCCATAGATGGGGGGTTGCTGGTAAAATCGTACCGGAGGGGGGGGGGTTCTGCAGGTATGCCGGGAACTTAGGTACGCATCCGGAGTATTTTTAGGTCCTGCGATTGACGTCATGGCCTGGTTTAGTTTCCCCGGGCTGGTTAACCCTGTGCCATACCCAAATGCATGCCACCACGTACCCTGGTTCCGGTCGTACCTGCTGTAGCCACATATGATACTCCTCAACATGGCTTTAGGCTCTACCTTACACCACGAAAAAGCTCCATGCCTAGGAAATACTCAGTTAGTGTGCTTTGGTTTACTGCGGCAGTTCTCATATGTTCTCAGTGTAGTTATGGTATCGTGTATCATGAAGTGTGCCAGGTTGCGAAACTCCGGGAAAAAACTGCAATGCTGCTTACTGACAATAATGACCCAGACAGTGGGAAATTTTGATCACGGAATTCACGCAGACTAAGTTTGACGGGCTTTTCACCTAGTGATCATAGTAGTAAGAGCAGTGCATCCATGAACACCGCCTGTGGGGTGCTACAGAAGGCATCAAGTCCGGTGGGAGCATTGGCTGGAGCACTTTTCTGGGTCACTCGCGATTTAGGTTTGTGATAAAATGGTCCGGGTGATGCAGTGGTTCTAGATATATTGCACAGTTGGGGGAGTAATTGAGTTGCATTGTTGTGGCTCCGCTATCGTTCAGTCTCTCTGTTGGCGATATTCGAATTTGAAAATTTCATGGATTTAGGTGGGGTAACCGAACACCCATTTATGATGCAATCTACCGATTGGTGTTGAACCTCTTGGTTTGCCCCCCCCCCCATCTGAAGGTCCTCGCTGCAACCGAAGGGGGTCTAAGTCTTCGCCCTTTCAGGACGAAAATGCTGCTAGTTTATTTTTACACGTACCCCCACTCGTCATCTCATACCCCGGGATCACTAGGCATGCTCTCTAAGTACTGTGCAGCTGAAATCTCAACTCATTGAACCGGGTGCCATGTCTTTGGAGTTTCCTCCTCTGGTAAGGTCTGGTGTCTTTCACCCGTTTTCCAGTGCGGGGGATTCGGGACGATATAGTATACGGCGGTTCGATTATACAGTATGATGTCAAGATATCAGGGCACTGGCACAAAATATTTGTGCCCTGGTGGGCCTTAGCATTTAAAGTGTCAGGATATCATGTGATAATATGATACATAATAATTATTATCATACTTGTAAAATTTACAGGTAGTTAGGTTTTTATAAATTGACATAGGGCGCCGGGCATGACTCTTCGCCGAGGTGTTTCTGCGTTCGAAAAGGGTATAAATGGCCTCAGCTCGCATTCCTTCACTTTCTTCGCTTTTTTCGCTGTCCTTCACGCTTGGCTAAGACAAAGGCAACAACGAACGCGTTCGTGAACACGACCGCGACACCAATTGATTTCCTTCCTGTGTTTCTCATTTTTCTGCTCTTCGTTAGACCTGTACCAAATTTTCTGATCTCGCACACACCACTCCTACGAAAACCAGTGTGTGGTGTGCCAAGGCTGTGTTTCTTTTCCGGAACCTATTTTGCCCTTCCTGTACTGCACACGGATGCAGAGGGAAAGGCTCCCGTTTTTTCACCACTAACGTGCTCTCTGTAAGTTGGTCTATCTTACTAACACAATCGCCTGATGGAATATTAAGATAGGAGTCGCAGCCGATCCTTCTCTAAGACTAGCGGTACAGCAAACCTCGCAGAGAGCCGGCAACTAGTCTACCTTCAGCCTGCAGGGATTTCGTCTGTAACCGTGTACGAAATTTGCCCCCCCTTAGCGTTTGAAGAAAGTGAAGGAGTGGAAATGTCCAGATCTTTCACAACTGGTGTCGACTCTTGCGGTGGGTCGGGTGTGTCGAATTGCTATGAGCCATGGCTGGGGCGGGAAGGCCTCGGAGGCGTCAAGCCAGATATACCAGACCGCTGGGGAACAACACCGCTCTCGATGGCCGCTAGGAATGGGCATGATGTAGTAGTGGGCCTACTTTTGGGACGGCAAGGCGTCAATCCAAATACGCAAGACACAATGTTTAGGAGAACACCGCTTGTGTGGGCTGCAGCCAGTGGATATGAGCGAACGGTGAAGTTACTTTTGGGACGGGAAGAAATTAACCCCGGAATCCCGGACCATTATGGCGAGACACCACTCTCCCTGGCTGCCGAGAATGGGGAATTTGGGATAGTGGAGCTACTCTTAGGACTGGAAGACGTCAAACCTGATGTACGAGACAACCGGGGCAGAACACCACTCTTGTCGGCTGCTAAGAATGGGCATGTTTCCATAGTGAAACTACTTTTGGGAGGGCAAGATGTCAGCCCCGATACTCCAGACAATAATGGAGGAACACCTCTCACCTGGGCTGTCTCAAATGGGCATGCTGCGGTTGTGGAGCTGCTATTGGGACGGGAAGACGTCAACCCCGATATACGAGACGATCATGGCAGCACACTGCTCTCGTTGGCTGCTAAGAATGGGTGTGTTTCTACAGTGAATCTACTGTTGGGACGGGAAGGCGTCAACCCCGATATGCCGGACACCGGTGGCAGAACACCGCTCTCGTGGGCTGCCTGTAAAGGGAATGTTGCGGCAGTGGAACTACTGTTGGGACGAGAGGACGTCAACCCCGATATGCCGGACACCGGTGGCAGAACACCACTCTCGTGGGCTGCCTGGAAAGGGAAGGTTGTGGTAGTGGAGCTACTGTTGGGACGAGAGGACGTCAACCCCGACATGCCTGA